>JAUMHF010000007.1:18314775-18347744 GCA_032359275.1 Microctenopoma steveboyesi | reverse complement strand
GGCCAGTCAGGCAATAGTTGTTCACAGTTTCACACAAATGATTTAGAGACACACACACACACACAAATGCCCACAAACACACAGACACATTCACTCACACACACAGAGACACACACACGCACACACACACACACGCACACACACACACACACGCGCGCACACACACACGCACACACACACACACACACGCGCACACACGAGGTGCAGGAAGAAAATGGGATTTTTCTCATGATCACGAACACGTCTCACGTGAGATGACTGATACAGAGCAACCAGGAGCAGGGAGGTCAAAGGTCAGAGGTCACACGCTACAGACGGTAGACAAACAACATGAAACGCGATTGTCGGTCGACTGTGTGAACGTAAAGGTGGGCGTGTCCAGCGCGCTCCTACTCGTCCCGCCTGCCTTTTTGTTAACGGTGATGTGATGGAGCCGCTCGCATCCTCTATAACGTATGAACATTAACTCTAGACCAGACGCTCACACAGATAAAATGAGAGAGTCACGTCAGCACCGTTGAAGGAAGCCAACTAACCCACCCCAGGTACCGTGATGTCAGTGTGAATGATCGTCCTGCTGTAAAGACACCAACAGGTACGCACTGATCATCTGTCCCAAACAGAGCCTCAGACTTGTGCTGAGTTCTCCTCGTCCTGAAGCTTCTCCCATCATCTCCGCTCCCAGATGTTCCTGTTTTGAAGTAAACAATCAGTTTTATTTTGGGTCGATCTCCTCAGTGTCTGAGGATGAAACCAGAGATGTGACGTGGAGAATAAACCGCAGCAGGATGAAGCAGCCCGGGGCGCCACAGGAGGAAGGTCTCCATTACAGAAGCTTTTAAAAGCTCAGGATTAGGATTAGCGGAATGGCCCTTTTAGTGTCCAGAGCAGAGCCGCGTGGTGTCGTGGAACAATAGGACAGGAAGCGCTTCTTAGCAGAGAAACGCTGCTCTCCTCCAGCTCATGTCCTACACTTCTACAACCTGAAGAAGGATTATGACACGTGCTGAAACGGAGCTGGAGCGTTTCAGCTTCACTGTGCCGTGAAAATGATTCTCACTTAAACGGTTAAGATGCTGATTAAGGAAAAACCTGCCTCACTGTAACACTCACGTTACAGGACACACAGCTTCTAAACGGACGAGCCTGCAGTGGTCGGGACCTTCAGTCTTCTTCTGCAGATGCTGATCTAGGCTCTTCTCTAGGCTCCTGGACGAGTCGTTCACTGCTCCTCGCTGTGGTTCTGTAGATGTCAGCGTTTCCTGGGTCTGTGATATTAAATGCAGTTTTGCAAATATGGAATGAATCACAGGTGTCTTCACGGAGGTTCAGGTTTTTCCCCCTAATAAACTACACCATCCTTTAAAAACTGTGTTTCCTCTGCCTATCTTTAGTAAAATGTGTCTGATCATTGAAGTGTTACTAACGTGCAGCTTTTAAATGCATCATTTAGGTTTGTGGTTTACATGTGCAGGCGGATTTAAACCTCTACGCGTTCGCCTTTTAATTTCAGAAAAGATTCGTTGTAATAGAATAATGTTCACCTTGTTCCTGGAGCCACGCGGCTTCTCCTGCTGCTGTTATTAATGCTCAGCCTGTGATAGGAGCTGACAGGCAGGGGCTCAAGTATGAACTGGATTTCATCACAAAGGGAAGGAGGAGGAGGAGGAGGGACGGCGAGGAGAGGATGGAGGAGGAAACGCAGGAGGGGGGTAAAAAATTTAAAAGAGGCCCCAGGACTGAAAGATGCAAAGTGGTAAGAGAGACGAAGCAGTGAGAGAAAATGAGACAGTGGTGGAGCTGAAGCTGATTTCAGTTTGGACACATTAGTGGTTAAATGATGAAACAGCTGTTTTTATTATTATTATATCATCAGCCAGAAAGTCAAACTCCTGAAACTCTGTCTCGTTATGATTTGTCTGTAATTTATTGTTGTCCATGTTCTTGTTTTCTGTCTCTGTCCCGAGAAGCGACCAGGAGGAAATTCCAAATTAATAGACAATAATCAGCTCTGAATAATTTCGGTTCCTACATCGTGTTTTCGGCTCTGTAAATACATCATAATAATTCATAGAACTTATTATCACCATTGTTATCATGAAATCTCAAACCTGTAACGACTGAAATCAAAGAGGTTCGTTTTTTGTGGGGAATTCCCCAAAAACTCAGAGAGATTTACAGCTCAGTTAATATCATATGGAATTTTTATTTGACACCGAGACACGTGGAACAACAGCTGAATTTGATCAGCATCATCACTCTATTAAACTAAAAACACGCTCGTTTCTGACTGGTGTCTTTGTAAAGGCCAGGAGCCGGTTCCGGGTCTGGTGTTTTTTGGGGGCCTGTTAATTGGAGGTGTGAGCGCCAGCAGCGCGCCGTGTTTGCGGCGCTGCGCTCGGTCGGAGCTCATTCACCTCTATGCGCCAGTTTAGACTAAACTAAACCAAGCAGCGGCCAGATGTAAACGCTCCTTGCTGGGAACACACAGTGATAACAGCTGGAAATGTGTGCACGAGGCACAGCTCCACCGTAATTAAAACACACATTTAAGGTGATGACTGTTTGATAAGGAGCATTCATTGTTCCACAGATCAACTAAACTCACGATTCAAAGTAAATCAGCACATGTTTGTTCACTTCTCTGCCTCCAGAAATGCACCAGATTTTATTTCCCTCCGTGAACAGTGTCGCGGAGCCAGAGTCGGTTTTACGCACAGTCAGTTTCCTCTTGTTCGATGAGTGACACAGATTCAGAGGTTCAGGTTTCATCTCATCTCGTATGTGGAGGCCACAATGAATAAAACCGCGATGTTTGTTCGCGTTCAGTGGTTCTTATGGATACTTTTAAACATATATTGGATACATATAATATAACAGGTTAATGCATCATGTTGATTCTGATTTTTATTCCGTAAAGTTTATTTCAGAATGATAAAATATTGTCAAACTCTCGGCTCGCTCTCTAAGTGACTGCCGGATCACTGGCTACCTGCAGGCTTCCACCAATGGGCTGCCCTGTGCACCCCCCCCCTCTCTCTCGCTCGCTCTCCCGTGTTCCGCGCGCACCGCCGCGTCTCGGAGCTGATCTCCAAACTTTTTCCTTTTTTTAATTCTGCCCTCGGTCAGCGGCGTGAATGAACGAGCCTCTTTAACATATTCAGAGCGACGTCACCCTCTGAAGGTGGATCACGCCGCGCAGGCTTTTCTATAAAACCCCCCGCAGCCCGCTCTCTTCCTCTGAGGAGGAAGAGTCACCGCTCTGCGCAGAGGACGCGACAAAGGAAAACTAAACTGATTTCTGTCGCCGCGGAACGGAGGCTGGTCTGAGGTAAGTCAGCTCACCTTCCTGAAATGTACAAGCTTCCTGTGATAACAATATGCTGGGAGGATATTTTGTGAGCCACTTTTCTGCACATCTTTTCGCTTCCTCGTCCTCACCTATAGTTTGCTTGACCACGCTCCATATTCAAATCGCATCTCGTTGTTTTTTAACCTGATTTACTGCCGGTGCTATATAAACCCAGACCTCCCGGGGGTGGAGGAGAGCCCCCTGAACTGTGCATATAAAGCCGCAAAACCTAATCGACAAGCCGGCGCATGCAAACCTGTAAAACTATTTGGAATAGTTGACAGCGACTCCTCATTCTGAGGAGCAGCGGGATGAAGGGGACTTTCCGCATGTTTCTCGTGGTTATCAGAACCAAACTGGGGCCTGATGGCTGGTTCGTTTCTTCCAGAGTCAAAACTGTCCAAGAAGTTCTGCATGTTTGAATCAGACTTTCTAAGGAGAGGAAGAGAAATAAAAGATGCGCATGTGAGGGAATCAGGAGACAGTAGCTCCTGACGAATCTCAGACACAGTAGTTTGCTTCAATGTGCTCAACTTAATTCATTTTCTCCTGTTTTCACTTGGGACGATTTCACAGGCACAAGAAGACATAGGAAAAGTTCGGAGTCTCCAGCAGGACACGCGCCTTTTAACGCACAGACACAGGTGGATGCTGGGAAGCGGACCCCGTGACAGGAGATGATCCCTCTGGACCAGTTCGGCGTGCTGTCGGCTCTGGCGACAGCTCTCACCTCGGTGCTGTCTTCGCTCCTGCTGCTGGTGCTGACCCGGCAGCTGTGGAGCCTCCGCTGGAGCCTGACGCGGGACAAAGACAGCAGCCTCCCGCTGCCGGACGGCTCTATGGGCTGGCCTGTGGTCGGGGAGACGTTGCACTGGCTGTTTCAGGTAAGACAGGAGGAGATGACACGCCTGGACTGCTGTCGTTCTTTTTTACAAGCGTTCCAAAAATGTGGGTTACCCTCTGCGCGCGTGTGTTACGCGCGCGTGGACTTCCTCGTTCACGTCTCTTGCGTATTTCCCTTTCGTATCTACTTCTATCAAAAAGCAGGCAGAGTGTGGAGGTTGCAGGATGGTTTTCTAAGCAAACAACAGTTTGATTGAGAGAGAGGTGAGCGGGAAGCTTTGAAAACCTCCGCGGATTCTTGTGCAGGCTGAGTTCTGCTGTTAATGCGACGTGTGCGGACTTGATGCTCGGCGCCTAATTCCGTCCTGTGAAGCCAAAACAGACGTTTTCTGTTCGATTCTTCCACCCATGTCCCTCCCTCCCTCCCTCTCTCTGTCTCTGTCTCTCTGACTGTCTCTACAGGAACGAGGAGTGCGCTCTGTCATCTCCCATCTTTGCAACTTTCTCCGCACGGCGCGTCACTCTGTGCGTCTCGTCGCTGGTCCTGGAGAGTCTTACGCGTTTTCTTCCCCGACTCACGTTTCACTTTCAGCTAAATTACCCCCCCACCCCCACCCCACCATGTCCCCTTTCACTCAACAAGAAGCAGACAACGTTGTTACGACAGTGCAGAAGGTTAAATAGAAACAACAAGTGAATTTGACGGGATTCGATTTGACAGCGCAGCAGTGCGCTGGCAGTGAGTGGGGGGGGGGGGTGTCTGTGGGAAATCAGGTGGCCTGGGTTAAGCTAGGTGTGTCAGGATCCAAACGTTTTACCCCCTTTACGCTTTCCAGGGCTCCAACTTCCACATCTCGCGCCGGGAGCGTCATGGCAACGTGTTCAAGACCCACCTTCTTGGGAAACCTGTCATTCGGGTGACGGGCGCCGAAAACATCCGCAAAATCCTGCTGGGCGAGCACAGCCTGGTGTGCACGCAGTGGCCCCAGAGCACCCGCATCATCTTGGGGCCCAACACCTTGGTCAACTCCATCGGAGACATACACAAGAGGAAGAGAAAAGTAAGAAGGCTCAGTGAATTCAGCTTTAATATGTCAAAGCAAGACTGTTTCCCTTTGATGCTTCTGCTCAAAGCGAAGTAGGTGGAGCAGAAATGTCACGATCTGAGCTTCGACGGCTCCATTTTTTTTCTGTTCTCATACTTGAGTGAAAAATGAGCTCCTTCAGCTTTTTATCTAACCACCACCAAACATTTGATGTGTAATGGGGTGGCAGTGTTGTCTTGGATGTGCACTAAACCATTACGTCACTTACGATCTGCTGTGCACTAGAAACAACAGTACCTGAAGCGACTCAGGTGGGATGAGCCTACCTATAGAACATCCTCTCTATCTACTGGAACTATCCAGTCCTGCCCCGGTTTTATTTACTGAGAGGTGTTGACTGCCGTGTAGCACGTAATAACTTTTTATGACTCCACTGTCTTTGTTTCCTTAACCCTTTCAAGATCCTGGCTAAAGTGTTTAGCCGGGGGGCTCTGGAGTCCTACCTTCCCCGGCTGCAGGACGTCATCAAGTCTGAAATTGCCAAGTGGTGCTCAGAGCCGGACGCCATTGAGGTTTACGGCGCTGCCAGGTCCCTGACATTCCGCATCGCCGTCAAGGTCCTGCTGGGTCTGCAGCTGGAGGAGGATCGCGTGGTTTACCTGGGTCAGATCTTTGAGCAGCTGATGAACAACCTGTTCTCCCTTCCCATAGATGCTCCACTTAGCGGCCTTCGCAAGGTGAAATACACTAAAAATCACTGAAAGGATCCATGTGAAGCTGCTTGGTTTCGGATGTATCCAGCAGAAATACGCCGCACTAACTAACTACCCTTAATTTCATGTTTCTTCTTTTCTCTGCACAGGGAATTAAAGCCAGAGAAATCTTACACGCCAACATGGAGAAGATTATTGAGGAAAAGATGGAGCGGCAGCATGTGGAGGGGGAATATTATGATGCTTTTGACTACATGTTGTCCAGTGCCAAGGAACAGGGTCAACAGCTCAGCATCCAGGAGCTCAAGGTACAACAGGGAGATGGATTCTTCACTCGCTAAAAATTCTCGTGCTTATCAAAGGAAAGAAGTAAATCTCCTCTCCCTATTCTCTTCTTGCAGGAAACAGCAGTTGAACTGATCTTTGCTGCTCACTCTACCACAGCAAGCGCCTCCACATCACTGGTTCTGCAGCTTCTTCGCCACCCAGCTGTGGTGGAGAAGGCCAGAATTGAACTGGAGGCAGAGGGCCTTGGCTACGACTCACACAACAGCTACAGCAAGTCTGGTGTCAGCCAGCAGAAAGAAGAGGAAGCTGTCGTCACAGAGGCAACCTGCCTGCTGAACGGAGGGAGTCAGAATCACCTCGATCAGAATGGATTTCCACGGTCCCAGTCCCACATACCGTACCTGACCCTGGACAAGCTGAGCCAGCTCCGATATGTCGACTGTGTCGTCAAGGAGGTGCTCCGCTTCTTGCCACCGGTGTCTGGTGGTTACCGGACAGCCCTGCAGACATTCGAATTAGATGTAAGTTCCACCGACAGACAATAATATTCCTTTTATGTAAACACTCGGTTTGGGGGCGTTTCTTTTTTCCTGGGATGAGCAGCTGACGTAACATATTCCATCAGCTACAAAACGGATTTAACTTCTGTGTAGACTTCATGTCATTAGTTCAGTTCTTCTTTTGGAGTTGTCAAACTCATTGAGAGAGATGTATGAAATAGATGTAGATGATGCTCGTCCCCCGTTGCCGAACGTATGTGAGTGGAGATGTGCACAACAACAAAAAAAGTTGCATCTTTAACATTGCCTGCAGGTGGCACACTTTGCAGAGCCTGTTACAACCTTTGCCTGTAGGGGGCGACGTTGCTGTTGCTGTATTAACTGCACAGCGCCCCCTTCTGGAGAGCCAGTGGCCCGATAATCACGTTAGACACGTATTCCTTCCATTTTAACTTTAATCTGCCGTTAATTACATTTTATTTATGCAGTGTCTTTTATATTCAG
This sequence comes from Microctenopoma steveboyesi, assembly GCA_032359275.1. Lineage (NCBI taxonomy): Eukaryota > Metazoa > Chordata > Actinopteri > Anabantiformes > Anabantidae > Microctenopoma > Microctenopoma steveboyesi. Next base: position 18,340,498 of record JAUMHF010000007.1, on the reverse strand, counting down.
AGGGTTAGGGTTAGGGTTAGGGTTAACCCTAACCCTGCCCTGACCTGTCCCCCATCCCTTGCCCTTCAATACCCCTCATTGCCTTCAGCCTTTATTGTAAAAGAATAATAAATAAAGTTTAAAGAAACCCAAGAGGATTTCAGAATTTAGAGTAACACCATTTTGTTCAGGTAAATCTTACTGAAACCTGAACAAGGAAATAACAAGTCTACAGAAAAAGTTAGGATTTGATCATGATGTCCGGATTAACAGAAGGAGTAGTTACACTAGAAAAGGTTATTTTGTACGCCCCCCCCACATTTTTTATTATAGGTTTGCTGATCATTGAAAGAGAAAGAACGAGTTAGACACTGTTTGAATAACTAAACTCTACTTTAGTTCATTTTTCCGTTTTTCCATCCTCGTTTCACAGGGTTACCAGATTCCAAAAGGCTGGAGTGTAATGTACAGCATCCGCGACACACATGAGACAGCAGCAGTCTTCCAGAGGCCCGAGCTGTTTGACCCGGAGCGCTTTGGACCAGACCGCGATGAAAGCCGAGCAGCTCGGTTCAGTTATGTGCCTTTTGGTGGCGGCGTGAGGAGCTGTGTAGGGAAAGAACTGGCACAAATCATCCTAAAGACTCTAGCTGTGGAGCTGATTGGGACTTGCAAATGGACTCTGGCCACAGAGAACTTTCCCAAGATGCAAACAGTGCCAATCGTGCACCCGGTGAACGGGTTGCATGGACGTTTTAGCTACAGCCACGCGCTTCAGACAGACTGACAGACTTCACAAAAACTCACTCAAGAGGCAGCTGAACCTGGAAAACCTCGGGACTCGACCACATCGCCAGTCCTGATGGTGCCGTTCAGGCCCCATGCCTCGCCCACCCACACGCAGACATTGCTAGTTCGGAGCACTTCATGGTTCTCTCTCTCTCTTTAGCACATTCTAACCACCCGGTAGCCTCACTTCACCTTTACTCACCCTCCGCTGTCCACATTAACATGAAAGGAGTTTCTTTTCCTCACGTGCGCTCGCCCTAAAGAAACGCTTACTGAACGGACGGCATGTGAACTTCAGCTGCAGGTCACAGCTTTAGCATCAGTTCATGGACAAATAGAAAGAAAATCAAACACCTCATATTCAGATATTTATTTTTTTTATGTCTATGCATGTTAACTCAAATAGAAGAGCAGGTCAAAGGAGAGCGTGTGTCCTGGTTTACCCTGCATATACTAAGTGCCTCTGGAGCAGCATCAGGTACTTTTCGCTTACAGAAAACCTACGACCTATAACCCATCTGAATAACAGGAGACACAGTGTTTCATCTTCTCAGCTCCGATGCTTTTATTGTACAGCTTGTACCTCTCTAGCTTTTACACCCACATAAGGCAGAATACAGTCAGACCATTCTGTTTTCATTATACATCCTAACATTGTTTGTTTTTATATGTATTAAATGAAGTAGCATAACGAATAAGCTGTATTTAAAATGCAGATGTATTTTATTGTAAGTTCTGTTGTTCAACTCACACGATATTTGCTGTAATTACATAGAGACACTAACCTGTAATGTAAAGAACTGTCTTCATAATAGAATATAGCATGTGTAGAGCAGCATAGATGGAGAGTAAACCTATTGTCTTTATTATTATTTTATTACTGGTCTAGTTCTAGGAATAGATTGTGTGTTTGTCTTGAAGCCTCACAGATGCGCTGTGAAATCTTATGTACGGGTGGATTTTTGGAAGGAGATAGCACTTTCTCTGCTTTAAGGAGTCTGTATATATTTGTCCTCTTATGAATTAACTGAGTGTATCCGATGTAGCTGCTGATGTCCAGTTGATGCAAAGAGTCAATTAGAAGATGGTAAAAGAAAATCATCGTGTTGTTTGGGAAGTTTGTTGTGTCTTACATCCACGAAGAAAGAAAAAGGCCCCAAGGAAAAACAACGATAGGTGTAGTCCATCATTATACCGACGAATCTGCTCCCTATTAAAGTTAGATCAGACTATAAGGTGCTTCACCACCTACAAATGGAGTCGTGACTGTCTGATCCATATATTCAACCTCGTACCCTCCACTCTTCTTCCCTCAGAGGGAGTTTTTTCTTTGTGATTATATTCTCTCATCTGAATGTGAAGGGCCTGGAGATGACTCATCTTGCAGTGAAACACCTGCCTCACAGTCCAAATCTGCTCTGCCTTCATTTACTCACTTACATTCCTGTTTATATCCTGTCCTGACCAATCCTGGCCCTTCCTGGCTATTACCTGACACTCAAACCAACACTTGACCTTTAGCAGCGAAGCCCCTTAGCACAGTCTGCGCTGTTGTCGACCATCACACCTGAAAGCAATTGTACTGTTGGTCTTAACAGCAACAGTTTGATTCAGACAATCCAACCGAAATCCACATCTTCAGGTGCAAACCACAGCCATTGGTGGCACCAACGTTTCCTCAGTGAGACACAGGCAATTACTGAAAGTATCCTCACATCTTTCACAACACGTTCACACCAACAACAGCCCCAACGGTTTCAAAAACATTTTACCTTCTAACTGATGACAGTTGTATTTAATATCTCATTATAGAGCGAAGTGGCAGCGAGGTCACCACTTACAGCTGCTGTCCAAATCCCCATGCAGTTCTATTCTCCACCTGACCGCCCTCACTGACAGGCGGAGAACCGGGTGAAGCTAATGGGACACAAACAGCCTGGCCTAATTATGTCCACTGCATGGCTCCGTAGCTGTGCCAAAGTTGTTATCTGATGGACGCTCAGTCAATGTGAACTTGGCGATGCTTTGAACCAGAGTTCACTCCAGTGCCACCGGCTGCACAGGTCAGCGACCGGTCAGCTGATGGGAGGGCGCATGGGAACCAGAGAGAGGACACAAAGCAACACAGGACAATACAACAAAACCTAAATGTCCACACTGTGCGTCCTAACGCGACGATGAGACGTCTCCCATGGCTCGCTATCGATAGGCCATTTCTACTGTCACGGGCGAGACCCTTCCTTTGTTTTTATTATTATTATTACATTCAAGCCTGTGCAAACAGATTTAATCGGCTGAACCGATAAAGGCAGCTTAAACATCTGTGTTAGTGAAACTTGTGTATACTCATACTTTCATATGACGGAGGAGCTGGCTGAGGACCACCTGCTGCATTACACTGATCACCTGAATACAGTAAAAAACAGATGGAGGGCCTAACTGGGTGGTGGAGCCATTCCAGGGTGACGTCTCCAGGAGTGAGCCTGCAATCCAGGAGCATCTCATTGAGCTCCAAAATGATGAGGAGGCAAAGGCGACCTTCCGGGCATCTGGCTGGGAACCACTGCCCTAGGTGAAGCTGGAATCTCTGCTGAGGAGAGGGTGGTGTGGACTACCCAGATGTCCATCCACCACCACCGTATAAGTCTATATAGGCGATAGAAGATTCATCGATAGATTTAAAATTCCTTGTTTACATCTACGCAAAACAACATTTGGTGTCAGATCATGTGACTAATTTACATTTAATGATTCGGACTGACACTTGTTTCAAACATCTGAATTTAAATTAGCATAACTGCTGTTTATTCTTTTCCTTTTTTGCAAAAATTGTCAAGAACCTCACTGACACGTTTATAATAGCACATTCACTTACAGCCACCGGTCTGTTGCATTTGCCATAAACAGCTCATTGTGGTCAAACTTTGCACACAGAGGCAAATTGGGGTCAACCTGTGGTCACCGATAAAGACTGGGGTCCTGAGATTATAGTGAGGTCAGTCAAAGGGTGTCTTGTTCAAAAAGATGTTTATTCATTGTTACTTTGAATTTATAAGGGAAGAGGAAAGAAGATACTGTGATACAGTTTTTTCCATCAGCTATAAAAATCCTTGTTGGGCTTCTTGCTTTCTCAAACTCTCCTATTTGTTTTCTGGTTCAAATGCAGTTCCCAGGCATGATAAGGGGCGCCAATTTGCAAAATGAGGGTGAAAACAGGGTCAGATGGTTACTTGGATAGAGAACTCAGCTGCCAACATCAGCTTCTCAGGCAACCTGCTGCTGTGTACGAGTCCAGATATCTCACCCCCAGCCTGTGTTTTCCTTAGGTTTATTTCTATCGCTGCTGTTGTCAAAGGAAAAAAACACAATGCTACAATCTTGATGTGTTTCTCTTTTTTGTCTTTGTAATTGAACGTTTATGTTACCATATATGTGCTGAGCAAGTAGGTTTCAATGTGCGAGTCCAGGAGTAAAAATGGACATACATAAGAATAAGTTAAGCTCTGGCAGGAGTTCATCCTTCCTGAGCCAGTAGAGAAACTCCGCTGTTTATCGTCTTGTGTTTCTCTGCCCGTTTCATTCAATTTAACCCACGACTCAATTTTAGCTCACAGTCAAGACTCTCCCTGTACGTGCTCTAGTTCTGCGACGATCAAGTGAAACCAAATTATGGCTGTTGCAGGAGATTCAGGCCACATCGTCACTATGGCCTTGACCTCTGGACTCGTGCAGCTCGTGTTCTGGTTGAGAACATAAAATACACATAAATAATGGTTTCTCTCAATGGCTGTTGCAGGTCAGTGGCAGAGCGCTAAATTATTTTAATGAGCTAAAGAGCGGTCTTTAAAGGAAAATTAGCCTGCAGGCTCAGGCCAGTGGTGCGTTACAGCAAACCGCCCACTTCGACAAAATCAGGTCTGGTTTATGTATAATTAGTTTCTGAGAAACAAGCTCGCGAGGGTAAATGATGAAGACATGAAAACAGTGTGCACCAAACCTGTGCATGCTTAAAACCTTTCGTCAAGTTACTTACTTACTGTTAGCAGCTAGGATTTAACCTTGTTCAACTCATAGGATTGTCTTAAGGGGAAGACACAAGCAATTACCATCCAGCCTCTGTAACTGCTGAGTTACTACGAACTAAGAGCCCTCATAAGACCCAACGTGGGAATTTTTAGTCTTTTCTCATTTGCAGATCTGAGAGACAGGAGGGTAGCTAAGAGGGTGCACTTCCATTCACAGCGCTGTGTGCAAACTCAATGCAAGCAGCTACCGGGAGCCAGTGGAGACAGGTGAGAAGAGACGTTCATATTTGTACTGAATTCCTGCAGTTGAAGGTCGAGGCTGGCCTGGGTATGGAACCTGAATGATTCAAATAACTGACGGAAAACAGTGCACATCTTCAGACAGACTCACATGATACGCTTCCATTTAGTTGTTCCCCAAAAAGTGACCAGAGATAGAGAAAGTTATTCCTTAGTCAACTAAGACTTTCTGCATGTGGAGTCAGAGTAATACATAGAGAAATGTGAGAAAAACAGATTTTAGATTCTCTAACCAAAGACATTTCACACCAGGCAATAAAGTTTCACAGGTAGGAGAGGAACATGAATATTTAAGTTTCACAAGGTGAATTTGTTTCAAGTTAAGATTGACAAATCTACTTCTATGAATAGTGAAACATACAAATAAGTCTCAACTTTTAGACAATTTCACCTGGATGAAAACTGCTTTATGCTGTATTTTTATACAAATAAAATGCTGAAAATGATATTTAAAGTCATCTATGTCACTGGAGGGGAGCAATGGTGTGGTAGTTGTAGTAAGTAATGTTAGTAAGAATACTTTAAGGTCTTTCATGGGGCTGATATAACATGACAACCTAACCTATGGTTTGTAGTGTCTTGATGGTAAAGTACAAAGAAGAGTTAAAGAGTTTAACATGACTGGAAAGAGACAGGTTTAAATGAACAATCCTCAGATCCATTATTTAGAGGAAATGTGGTATACATATATGCTTGGGCAGGTAGTCAAGATAAAAAAGCTAATGTCTGTAGCTGCAGTGGAATCATAGTAGACTTGTGGTGAAGCTGTTGGTGGAGGAGGATGCGGAGTGGGATTAGGGGGAGGAGGAAGAGCGGGTATGGACATACAGCCGTACAGCGGATAATTATTGGCCTTGTCAGACAACATCTGTTATGGCAGCATTCCAGCCATCAGCCTCGAGGAGAGTTCAGAGACAGACACAAAGACAGAGACACAAACCGGGGCAGACACAGGAAGACAGAACCTGGCATCTAGTTACGACAGCTTCCAGTTCATCGTCCGGTTTAATGGGAGCTGGAGCCTGAGAAGCACAAGTTCAAATCCATGTTTGCCCTGTAGCGGTGTCCTTGACCGCTTCAGCGGACTGACCATGACCTCTGACCTTCCTTGAGTGTATACGTCATCAGAACATACGGTTATGTATGTCTGTTGTATTTGTATGAGGCTGAATGACTACCCTCACCAGAAACACCCCTACTGGACACTGGGTGGGCTTCGTTTGCCAATGTGTAACTTCATACTACAGACAATTATGTCCCGTCTTTGGAGCCAGGTGCACAGAGGCTTGAAAGGGCAGCTTCTGTCTTCTCTCATTCTTCATGTGAACTGACTGCACAGAGGATGGAGGCTTTGCAAATGTCTGCACTGTACAGCAGACCTTTTCCCCTGCAGTGGGGTGTAGGGCATTGTGTCATAATTGGTTCAAACCAAGAGGAACAGATTAGTTCCCTCTATTGTGACAGCACGTCATGTCCACCGCGTGCTACAGGTGTCAGGTGATGCAACGCTACGTGATGTGGCAGGTGTGTTTCCCTCAGGCAGGGACAAATCAAAGGAGGTGGGGGAGAGACAGAGATGTGAATCAGGAGTGATATATGAAGGGAAGTATACAGAAACTGCAAAGAAAGAGAAAAGAGAGGAGGGGAGGGGAGGGGAGAGGACACGGCAAACCAGATGACAGATTTACTGGTTGTCTTACTGATTGGTTATATTACACTCTGAACTGATGGACCGGCTGAGTGACAGACGCGAACAACTTCTCCTTAGTTGAAAGTTGTTTTTTTTATTTTTATCTTTTAACTTCTTTTAGACCTGCTTACACTGGCTGAAATGTTTATTTTCCATCCTTTAAAATAGGACTTAAGGACTCAGCAGCAGACTTGTTAAGACATATTTTTGCTGTGCAGATTGATTGACTGGTTGTCTGACTGTCTGCCACATACCAGAGTACAGTTCAAGAGTTCAGTTAATTCATGAACTCTGTCGGGGCACCACACCCAGCCAACGGCACATTAAAGACTTCTGTATAAGTGCGTGTATTTGTGCTGCTAGGTCCTCATGCATTAGTGATTCCACAGTATGTGTGGAAGTGTTTAAATTTGTCTCTACATGAATGTGTTAGAGCTCCTACACATGCACGGTCCACCCACACAGGTGTTTTCACTTATTCTGCCTGATTGGACCTCTATGTGGGTGTGGACAGACTTGGACTAACAGTTGTGACTCGCCTGTTTGCTGTGTTGCGCTCACAGTTGTACCACGGCTCCTGGATTACCGTCTCTGAAGGGAGCGTGATCCAACACACAACACAGTCTACAGTTGTTCGGCCAACATTGTTGTCTTTAGCAACGTATTGAACAAAACTGTGCAGCTCACTTAAGATTGATGTGGTAACAGCTGTACTGTACTTCTCCTACACACCTAATAAGGTGTCTGTAGAATGCAGATCATAGATGAGATAGCATGTATTCTCAATTGGCAAACTAGTTAGAACTAAGCTAGTTACTAGGTGAATAGCCTCTTTCATGGTTCTTTGAATACAAAAAATATCACAGACCATGATAATTAGCTCTCTCCCCGTCGACCTATCAATATGTACCAGTTAAGAACAACAAGTCAAAGAATAATACCAATAGCACCCCCCCAAACAAACCCGTCAGGCCTACTCGTAGCAGCGCATTGCCCAAGTCACCAAGAATGTGTAATATTCCGGCCAAACGTCTTCTGTTGTCTTTGTAAGCAACTGTTATCAGTCCCGTCTTAGTAGTCATTCAAACAAGCCAGTCAACAATCTTACATGACCACACGTTAGCTAGCTCCCGCTACCACATGTCAGCTAGCGATTAGGCCTTAAGCCTGCTTGATGCAGCAAACATTTTGTTAACACACAGCATCATCTTCTGCTGACTCATCTCAACCTAACAGTCATCATGTGTTCACGTTCCCAGTCTGTTCTTACCTCTGTTTCCCCGAGTGATGAATTCTTGCTGCAGAACATTAGCGCTAGAGGCTCTCTCAACATCGGCGCTTCAGAAGACCATCTACAGGTAAACAGGTAAACCTACCCCTCCCTACTGCTAGGGGGCCGGACCAACAATACCCTGAACTTAAATATGTTCAATATCATTTACAGGTATCTACTGTTAAGAAGAATAGATTATATAATTTTGATTGTGCTAGTAATAAAAATACTTACAATAATTATAATTAAATGTGGAATAAGTCAAAAATATGTAAAAACAAGTCATAAAGAGAAAAATAATTACCGCAGTATTTTATTTTTAACACAGAACAACTAAATAGATGAACTTAAAAGCAACAGAAGCTTTAGATGTAGTCCACTTCACTGTTGGATTTCGTGAGGGATATGATATAACCTCCCTGTGCAACAGAACCTTTGTAAAAAAAGCCTTGTTGTCTTTTTAAAAATGTGACATTCAGTATCAGCCTTTCTTTTTTTTGGGCATGAGCAGACATAATGAGGGTCTGTCTGTAAGAATTCACCTGCACGTGTCCTTACAGGAATAAAAGTCACATTTTCAAAATAAAAGCAGCACAGCGTGCATGGTGTGAAGCAGTTTTCACTCACATTTCATGTGTTTGAGTGAGCCCACGAGGGCCAGACAGTCGTGTTCCTCCACTGCCGACATCATCAGACTGACACAATCATACAAACACACAGACGCATTCATAAACCTTCAAAACCAAAACTATTTAGAATCATCACAATCAGCCCTGAAGATTCAAACTGTGTCTCAGTAAGTACAGGAGACCGACCTCTGACCTCAGAGACCGTGAGTGAACATTCCCAAACACACACACTGGGTCACGCTGGGGTCCGCGGCCGAGTCAAACGGGCCGCTCCTGCATTCCTCTTCAGGGGTTTGTGTTGATACGTACATCGCTGTGCTGCGCGGCTGTCTGGGCTCCTGGCCCGCAAATCCAAACACGGAGGGGTCAGGACCTTGCTGTATTTGTTTAACATCGAGATAGGTGTCACTGCAGCGGGGCTGCGGCGTAGCAGCGCCAGGCATAACTGGCTCCGGAATGACAACAAACACAGCAGCGGCGTTGTTCCTGCTAATTTGCTGGTGTTTTCCCAAAGCCGGAGCTTAGCTGACATCACAAGACGTTTAACTCAATCAGTGTTCCATTTTTTATGGTAACGTGTTGTTGTTGTTCTCATTGTCCCTTCCTACAGAACTTAACCCAGTCCAGCCGAGCCTGGCTGTGTCCAGTTCTGTTCTAATAGCCTCCTTTCATCGGCTTTAAATTGTTATGTTTGGCTGGAATCATTTGGCAGCGCAGATAACAAAGACCCAACATGAAAACAAAAAAGGACATGAACTGACGTCCACCCAACCAATCAGCTCACTGGGATTGAGTGGAAAGTTTACATATATTATATATATATTTATTTTTTGCTCTGATATTTTCTGATTTTTGTTACCTATTCCAATAATTTGGAATAATTTTTCAAATTATCTGCAAAAGCAGTAGAGTGAATTATTGTGGACAGGCAGACATGGATCAACCAGCAAATCCGTTTCCAGTCTCCCAATGCATTTCACATTCTGACCACAAATACTGAGCTGAAATGTCGTCAAAAAGAATCACGACTGAGAAATGACTTCTAACTAAAACTAACCAAACATAACAAATTTGTTTTTGGACCTGAACAGAAACAATTTTACAATTCAGCAGAGAAGTATCAGCAGAGTCTGAAATGAACTTTCTGGGAACTTGTTGATGGAAAAATCCGATGGCTGACTCATTTGATCCAGACAAATTAGAGTTTTATGTTGACATGTTTAAAACAAAATGAAAGAAGACAGAGCAAATATTCTAATGTACTGAGAAGTCTTTCATTAAATTAATATTTGATGCATAACGTTAAAGCTCAATAAGTCTTAATATCATAATTCCAGACGACCTACACTCCGGCTGGTCCCTAAATGCTTCACCCTCAAGAGATTCTGAAACACAGATGTCCTACTTTCTCTACAGTCCCTGAAAGCCACGCGCTCAGGCAGACAGCAGCAGAGACTCTGAGGACGGTGTTTGAACACCAGTGTGTCCTGGATAATTCTGGGCTCCAGGTTAAAGAAGAAATGTTTGCAGCATTTTTCTGGTATTTCTGCGCATCGTGCTTCATTATTTGCATCATTTAAAGTGAAACCTGTGAGTTCTCACTGACATTTCTTACAGCGTATCACCCCCCCGCTGCATACGCAGAGCGGGCTGTCTGTCTGTCTGTCTGTCTGTCTGCGTGTCTTTGTCAGTGTTGTTGCTGAGTGCAGTGACCTGCGGTTACACTCCCTCTCTGTTCCCGTTAGGATAAATATCCCTCTATTAGCAACAAGTGGTCTGAGAGCGAGATGGAGGAGAGGGAGCAGCTCCGTCTGTCCAACCTAACCTAAGCTCCTACATGGCAAACGTTCAGCGAGCAGCCGAATAAAAGAAAAGATCAATGATTACCACACTGATGGACACAGGTGGACTTCTTTAGGCCTCTGTCTCTGCCTGTCTCTGACTTTCTGTCCATCTGTCTGACTGTGTTTGTGTGGGTTTTTCTTGCAGACTCTAACGTGTGTTTGCTGTCAGACACAGGATTTATGACCGGTCCTCTCTCTCTCTCTCTCTCTCTCTCTGAAACTAAAATAAACTCGGTCAGTCTATAGTTTAAATATTCAGATGCTTTTCTCTTTATTCTTCTGTCTCTCTACACGTATCACCACAGCATGGATCCTAATCACCGTATTAACTGCTCTGCAGAAATGTCACTTCCCTCAAATGACCCCAATTATCTTCACGGTGTAATTCAAGCTCTGCACAGTTTACACAGACTTTAAATCCAGTTTCTCTTTTGCTTCTGTTTAATTATCCAGATGAGCCTGGAGGAGAGCCGCGCCCTGCTAGCTGGGACACTGGTTAGTGAGACGCCTCACCTTCAGAAGAAGCCGCCCTGTCAACCTGCACGCCTGCAGGTTCATGCAAGTTTACCACACACACACACACACGCACAAACAACACACACACACACACACATAAACAACACACACACACACACACAGGCCTTCGACTGTGCAGCAGGCACAAGCTGGTTTGTCGGAGGAAATATCACAGGAGACATTTATTCAGAGTTGACAGTCTGCAGGAAAATGACGGTGTGTCTGTATTACATACACAAAAGCAGGCGTAAACAGACTCACACACACACACACACACACTTGAAGCATCTGCCCCCAGCCCTGTACAGCCAAATCAAAACAGTGATTAGACTTTCAACTCTTCACCTCGGCGTCTAACTCACATCGTCTGCTGCCACCAGGTGTAATTACAGGAGGAGACAGATGATTCTGTGTGTGTCTCACAGCACCGTGCACGGACGCGTGGATCGCCATGGTTACAGGTGGTGGAACACTTTACCTGTCTATGAGCCGGGGCCTTTATGACCCCGATGAAATCACAAGTAGTTTTTTTGCGCAGAGCTTGATCACAGATGATGATGACGTGACCCGTTCGGTTCCCACCAACATGCTACATTAGGGGTCTGCTGAGTTCTCCTGAGGGACAGACAGGTGGCGCCATCTGGTGGCTCCACCTGCCTTATTCAGTGCAGACAGACTCAGGGCGATGATGCAGAGTGGTAATCTTCCTAAATGATCCAAGTTTTCCTGTAATATTAATAATCGAGTGGCTCAGTTGTTGGGACAGTCAGTGAAGGTTGATGGTTGTACTCCCGGTTCCTCTGATGTTAAACTACCTCCGGGGATCATTGTAGTATCCATCATCATCTGAGAGCTAAACACTGCCCTCACTTCTCTGCTCCAGCCAGCAGGGGGCTGCGCTGCCCTGCAGCTGGGGGGCAGGGACCGCTGGCACACAAACAGGTCCAGGACCAGGTTCTGAAAACCCCGATCTACCAAGTGGTTTAAACAAACATTCAGAGTAAAAGTTTAGAACGTATTAGAAGAATTATAAATGCTTATATTGAATTATTTTCTTCATTTTATTATTAAAGTTTTCTTTTGGGGCGGCTGTGGCTCGGGAGGTAGAGCAGTCGCCTGCCAATTGGAAGATTGGTGGTTCGATTCCCGCCTCCTTCAGTCATATGTCGAAGTTTCCTTGGGCAAGATACTGAACCCCAAGTTGCCCCCGGTGTGTCAGGTCAGCTGCATAGCAGCTCTGCCATCGGTGTGTGAGTGTGTGTGTGAATGGGTGAATGAGAAGTGTAAAGTGCTTTGAGTACCAGACTAGGTAGAAAAGCGCTATATAAGTGCAGACCATTTACCATTTACCATTTTGAATGACGCATCAACAACACTAGACACTCACATGTCCTCAGTTCTCCATAGATGTGTCTTTCTCATCTCTGAGGGACAGAATGGCTGCTGATAATGAACTAACCACTAGCTCTGACAGCGACACAATAACATGACCCGCAGCCCGCAGCGTCCTCCACCTGACACGAGGACAGACCGACAGGAGCGGGACAGACACCTCCCCCCGCGGACACGCTGCTGCGCTCTCCACTGACACATGTGAGCAGCAGCTGTGAGGATGGACGCGCTGCACCGTGGATGCTCTTAGTGCGTCTCCGCGCTGTTTGTGAGGACTAAATGGAAAACTACACTACGTGGACTAATTTCACGCAAGTTCTGTCGGAGCTGGACGGGACGGGCACCGAGGAGGAGGAGGAGGAGGAGGGGGGCGGCAGCGGCGGCGGACTGCGCGTCCTCATCAGCTGCATCCTCTTCCTGCTCATCGTGTCCACGCTGCTGGGGAACACGCTGGTGTGCGCCGCCGTGGTCCGGTTCCGCCACCTGCGCTCCAAAGTCACCAACTTCTTCGTGATCTCTCTGGCCGTGTCCGACCTGTTTGTGGCCGTGCTGGTGATGCCCTGGGAGGCCATCACCGAGGTGACTGGCACGTGGCTGTTCGGACGGTTCTGTGACGTCTGGATCGCCTTTGACATCATGTGCTCCACAGCCTCCATCCTCAACCTGTGCGTCATCAGCGTGGACCGGTACTGGGCCATCGCCAGCCCGTTCAAGTACGAGCGCAAGATGACGCACAAGGTGGCGTTCGTGATGATCGGCGTGGCGTGGACTCTGTCCATCCTGATCTCCTTCATCCCAGTGCAGCTCAACTGGCACAGGGACGGGGAGGAGGTGTTGGCCGTGATGGAGGTCAGTGGCAGGAACTTCACAAACACCAGCGCCGCGTCCAAGAGCTGCGTTGCCAACCTGAACAGAACCTACGCCATCTCCTCGTCCCTCATCAGCTTCTACATCCCGGTGGTCATCATGGTCGCCACCTACACTCGGATCTACCGGATTGCTCAGACACAGATCCGTCGGATTGCGTCTTTGGAGCGAGCGGCGGAGCAGGCGCACAACCAAGGTCACGGCGTGGACCGGAACCAGCAGCAGCAGCGGAGGCCCAACGATGAAGCCTCCCTCAAATCGTCTTTTAAGAAGGAAACCAAAGTCCTGAAGACACTGTCCATCATCATGGGGGTTTTCGTCTTCTGCTGGCTGCCCTTCTTCGTCCTCAACTGCACCGTCCCGTTCTGCGACCCTCCCTGCGTCAGCGACACCACCTTCACCGTCTTTGTGTGGTTCGGCTGGGCCAACTCCTCCCTCAACCCCGTCATCTACGCTTTCAACGCGGACTTCCGGCGGGCCTTCGCCACCATCCTCGGCTGCCACAGAATGTGCTCAAACAACGCGGTGGAGGCGGTGAACTTCAGCAACGAGCTGGTCTCCTACCACCACGACACCACGCTCCACAAGGACGCGCAGGTTCCTGCGCAGCTGCAGCCACATCCGCGCAGCGTCAACGTCGGGTCCGACCAGCTGGAGGACGTCAGCGCACAGTTCGACGAGGACTCGCTTGTCTCCAACGGTTCCCACAGTAACAACATGCTGCTGCTCCTTCCTGCCACGGTCCAGTTCGAGGACCCGGAGATTTCCCTGGAGACCATCACCCCGTTCACCTCCGTGGCTGGGCTGGAGACCGAGGCGCTCATACCCGGACAGGTGCACCAGGATGGTTAGGACAGACCCGTGTGATGGAGTAGGGACCGGAACCATTTCTGCTTCTGACTGACGAGAAGAAGAAAGAAGGAGAAGGTTTCCGTGAAATAAAGATTAAGCTGCTGCGTCTGACCTGTGGCCAGTGAAGGTCAAAGGTCGAGCATTTGTAAAAAACCAAGCATAAAAACCTAAGTCAACATTTGAAAGGCCACCTGAGCACAGGAGGTCACTGCTGCTTGGACTGAATGTGTCTCTGCATGTCCGACCTGTAAAGACAGAAATGTTTCACCTGATCTACCTGGAGACGAGCCTCCACGATGGTGTCACTTTTAGTTTGGGGATGTTTCCATCGTGTTCTTTGTTACTGGCAGGAAAAGAAACGTGGTGAATAAATGTGAAAGCTGAATGTGGTGAAATGTCTGTGTGTTACACGGAGCTCGGGGCTCGGACAGAGCTGCAGCGGATAAAGACAGACAGTCAATTCTGCATCTGTCCTGCCGGGTCCTTTCATCTTCACTCGGTAGTGCAGTTGAAACAGAGCACAGGTTCCCGGGGGCCCGTGAGGGGACGACACCCTGAACCACACAGGTGTCCTCTGCAGGTTCAGCTGTTCAGGTGTGAGGTGCTTCGTCACGGTGCGTCCGTGCTGAGCGAGCGAGGGAGAGAGGGGTCAGGGTGGTGGACGGGCTCTGCAGCAGCACGTCAGAGACACAGTGGGAAAACCACTCAGGACAAAAGACAAACAGAGACTAAAGATCTGCTGAGGTCAGGTGAGGACAGGAAACACCGGGCTGTAAAGACAAAAAAGAATAAAGGAATTTTATTCATTCATTTCCAGGAGCTGGGCTCCAGTTTGTGTTGTGTTCAGATTGCCCTTCAAAATAAAACACCAATCAAATACTTCCATGAATTTAGGGTTTGGTTTGTGCTCAAGGTCACGAGAGAAATACAAGAAGAAAAAAGAGACGTTACTACTTTAACCTGCTGATGAATTAAACATCAGGTGGTTTTAGTGTCTGATGGTAAACGGGACACACGCACACACACGCACACACACACACACACACACACACTCAACACATGAATTATTACAGAGTGAGCGACCGTCACTCCGTCCTCTCTTCACTAAACACACCGTTTGTCTCACGTCTACCAAAGTATAAACTGCACATGGAAAATTTAACAGAACAGAACAAGAAAGAATATTGTTCAGGTGAAAATCTCTTACTGCTGCACTTCTCTACATTAAATCTATTGTAAAGAAGATTTCTACCAAACACGCAAACTGTTTGGAAGATGATGAAACCCAAAAGAAAGAAGCGACGCTGCACCGCAGGAGCCTCAGAGAAACTCAGTACCAGTGAGAAACGTTTAAAGCTGCTGCCGACACGAGCGAGACTGAGAGTAACGTTAGCAGTGTTGATGCTTCACAGCCTTTATTATCACACACACACACACACACACACACACACACGTTTCTCCTCATTTCCACCCGGTGCTAAAATGTGTCTGCAGACAACGATCAGTCACATCCCCACCTGCATCTTCTCTGATGAGTGGACAGTGGAATGAATCTTTCACCCTCTCTGCTGTGAAACCAGCACAGACCCCCCCCCTTCTCCTGATCCCCCCTCATCAGCTCTCATAGGAACCATTAGCAGTGCAAACATGCTGCTCTCTCCACTTTAAATGGTCCTTCAGCCTCTTTCTGTCCCTCCCGCGTCTCTTAAACACTAGCGCACAGACACCGGGGGTCATGCTGTGGTGCCATAATCATCCCAGTAATCACGGCGGCGGCGGCGGCGGCGGCTGATTGCGGCCACCTCTCAATGACTGTCGAAGAGTGGAAAGTGGACGCCTCTGTTTGCTGTCAAGGACTCCAAGTCATCGCCAGCTCATCTCAGTCTCACGCACACGCAGGCATGGCGGTGACCTTGCTGATGGTGCCAGACATCTGAAGTTGTTCAACAGGAGAGAAGAAACATCACGTGTTCATAATGCGGTTTAATGTGCGCGCTCCACAGACACACTCGCTTCCTAACAGCGTGTGAGTTATTCTGCTTCACAGAGGAGCTTCGTCACCCGTAGGAGTCCCGGCTACGTCTGTGAATCTGTGACACAAAGCGAGCGGACGTTCCTGTGACCCAGCGAGCAACACTAACATCTGGTCACATCACAGCTTCTGTTTCCCTAACGTTGACTTGTGGAGCATGATCATTTTAAAAAACTGTCGCCCTGAGGAACTGTTGGCAGCAGCCAGTCCCACGCCACACGTGAAATGAATCACACTGAAAAAGAAACAAATCAGCTTTTCCCCGAATGAAACCTTCACGATGCCAGAACCACTTCACAGAAGGAGTCTGAGCCTCTTCTGCCCCCTGGTGGCCTGAAGAACAGAACCATGCAGCTTTAAAACTCATGTTATGTCATCTGTCCTGTGAAATGACGTGTCTCACTGTCTGCTGCTCCTCAGACGTCCCGCTCACAGCTGAAAACACGGTGACCCGATTGGTCCGGACTGGGCGGAACGACATGTTTACTGCCATTGACTTGTTTTTCGGAGCATCCTTCTCTTGCCAAGCAGATTTTTGGCAGAGTGTGTGGGGAAGGATCCGTCCTCAGGGCTCTACCAACCCCTGAGCTGAATGAGAAGGAGCTGGGCGGCGAGGACAGGGTGTCAGCGGGGGGTTAAGCTGTGACCCAGATTTCTGAGTCGTGAGTCTTTGTCCTGGAGGAAAGAGAAGATTCTCCTTGTTCCTCTCGCTGAGGACCGATTTACTCGCTCTTATAAATACGGTGACGCAAAGTGAGGAGCAGGAAAAGTCTCTTTGAGCTGCAGGACGAGCGCTGTGAAAAGTTGGGTCTGGTCTTATTGTGAAGTCGTCTCTTACTCCTCATGTCTCACAGTCGTCTCAACAATGTAGTTCAGAGCCGCTTCACGAGAAAGTTATTTCAAATAAAGTGTGAAAAAGCAAAAGCAAAGCTGGAACTCGGTGGTTTCTTCCGTGACCAGGACACATGAACATTAGTAAAATAGAAACTAAGCAGACGTGTAGAATCAGGATGTGTGTGTCTCATGAGGTTTCATCTTCCACACTGGTTTATTTCAGTCAACACTGGAGACACTTTTTAAATGAACTGCTGCTAATTTTAAATAGAAAAATGGGTTCGATGGTGTAAAAGCATTTTTTCTTTGTTTGTTCCAGAGTTTAAATAAAATAATTTCTCCAGTGTCGAACAAAGAAGTGTTTTGTTCCTGAGTCATCAGGGTCGCACACACACACACACACTCACACACACACACACACACAGGGTTTTGTCAGGAGGGGTGAATGTGGGAGGTGTCCTTGGTTTTGGGGGGGCATTTCTTGTTCCCTGAACCCCCTCCTTCCTCCTCCTCCTCCTCCTTTATCCTCGTCGTCCCCCTCTTTTATGTGAGTGTTCTCGGCCCCACATTCCCACAGCGACTCCGAGCCGTGGAGCATCACATGGTAAGAACACCGGGCCTCTGCTCACACACTCGCATCTGAACAACCTCCCCCATGAAACTCTTCTTCTTCTAAAACCACACGTTCCAGGGTTAGAGACGAGGAGGACAGAACGTTTGGTCCTGACCTAATGACGGTAGACAGATGTGTGTGTGTGTGTGTGTGTGTGTGTGTGTGAGGGGGGGGGGGTATTTTTATTTTGATGCTGTACGTCTTTGTTTTTCCAGAAACTCCTGCAGAGGAAAAGGAGGTCGGTTTTTAAATCTCATTGTGGGAATGAAAAGATCAGTGGAGGTTCTGCAGCTGCTTCGTGGTTGATAAAAATAATTTCCTTTATTAGACGTTGGGCTCAGACAGACTTTGACTCACGTGGATGAAGCAGATACTGGGTGATTTGCTTTGAATCAGTCCCTTCGGATTCTGATTGGCTGACGGGCGTCTGATCTTCATCGTCTGACCACACACTGGGTCAAACTTTACTGGGTCACTGCAGAACATTTTCAACAACAAAAAGTCCAATGTGATTATGAGTCTGTATTTTGCTGCTTTAAAGGAGCATTCTGCTCTATTTAGACCTGGAACATCATTTAAAATGATAAGTGACCAGAAAGAATCCGCCTGCAGAGACTGACCCAGCAGCTCAGCAGGAACCTGACTGTCCGTCGGGCTCCAGCAGCACAATCAGTGTTTAATGTATCGGACACATGCTGGACACGTTTACTGGTTCCCAGTCTTCTTCTTTTGTGTTTAGCTCCTCGTCCGTCTCCTCTGCAGCTTCACAGCGACGGTCTGTGCAGGTCATTGGAACCACAACGGACAGTAGATACATTTGCAGGATGATCAGGTGCCAGGACTAAGTCCAGATAAACCAGCACGGGGGTTGAATTCTGATTATTTCAAGTTGAAAAAGCTGCTACTTTTGTGTGAGTAGCTGAATCTCTGCCTTCAACACGTCTCCTATTAATGGTTGTGGTGGCTGCAGTTTCTTCCTCTCCAGCTCAGGGGGCCCAGACGGAGCTGGAGCTGCTCTTATGTTCACCCCACATACTGTAGGTTCCTTTAGGTTGAAATGCATTTCTGTCATTTTAGTCTGACTCAGGTTGAATTATCACAGGAAGCAGAACCAGAAATCGAGTCGCGGTCAACATCAGGAACATGAACAGATACTTTAATCACGCTGTGTCCACAACGCTCGTGCACTGGGCTCAGACCCCTGCCAGTGCTCCGGGGACCGTCCCAGTACGCACCGGTGCTTAGCAGAACCTCTTTGATGGCTGAAGGGACACTGGGAGTGGAAGTGTAAAAGACTCAGGAACTGATCACATATGGTTGGGTTCTGGAGCACAATCATCCTCATCATCCTCATCATCATCAACGGGAACATTAAGGAACAAGCAGCAGCCTGTTGTCTCCGCGGTGGCTCCCAGGATATGAATACCGTCTAATTATTTACTTCCATGCAGTTAATCAAGAACATTTAAATCAGCCTGGAGAGTTCTCATTAATCCCGACTTCATTTTCACACATAGACCCTGATGTGTGTGTGTTTGTGATTTTTAACGAGCCACTGACGGTAGCTCACAGTCCTAACATTTAACAGTCACGTGTCAACGTGTAGAACATTTTTCCTTTCACACATTCAAGAAAGGAAGGAAGAAAGAACCAGGATCGATTAACACAATTATTAAATCCTCATTTACTGAACACAAATAGAAGATAATACGTCTTCGGTGTAATGTAGCGGGTCGCCTGATAATAAATAGGATTATGATGAGAGCAGTCGCTGAACGCGCTGCTCCGTCCTCAGGACACCGGGTAGGAGGGGTGGGGTGGGGGGTCGTCCAGGACCCCCCACCCCTGTAGCGAGAGGCGTGACGAGACCCCAGGCTCCTGGAGTTTTCCTTTGTTTTATTGACGTTGAGCTCTCACCAGTCCACGAAGTTGTTTGCTTTACTTCAGCGACTTACTGTGTGTCTGGCTCAAGGACACACCTGGTAGAGGATGACTAGGGAGTCAGGCGGGGTTTTGAACCTGCAACCTTCTGCATCGAGGGGACTGACCCCCTCTGGTGATGAAGCAGACACACAGCTGCAGGCGGACGTACGGGGGGTCTCAGCTGTGCAGGCTGGAGGGTGTTAGATGCACTGGACAAATCCACGTTAATAACAATCGGTGACGCTGCACTGACCTCGCTGCCTTGAAGAGATAATTAACGCTCTTTGTTTGTGAAACATTTATCCTCCTCACACAACCTTCTCAACATCACTGAAAGAACAAGCGGATGAAAAGTTTACGTCCGTTTAGGAGCTAATTCAGAATCATCCTGCAGGAAATCATCACGACTGCAGTCACACGAAACAGAAAACAGGACTCAACAAGAGCAAAGTAAAGTACAAGGTGCAGGAAATGATGTCATTTAATAGTGATTTTTTCTCTGTCTTCCCTGCTCCAGTCACAATGAGCGTCCTGCCATGCAGCTTCGTCCTCCTCCTCCTCCTCTGCCTGCCTGTCCTCACTGAGACCAAGCAGCAGTCTGGTCAGGGGAAGCCCGACAAACCCCGCCAGCCTCCGCCCTCCCCCCCGCCGGCCAAGCGGCCCAGAAACCGCTTGGTCCCCGGCTCCGGGGAGCTGACCTCCAAGGACGGACATCGCTGCAACTGGCAGACGTCTGGCGAGGGCCTGGTGAGCCTCGTGGTGAACTGCAGCGTGGAGACGCTGGGAGAGCAGCAGAGGTGAGGGAGGCGTCCCACTCTGGACCTCGTCTCATGTTCTCCAGCTGCTTTTCACTCATCTTCTCTCCTCCCTGTCTCCGTCAGGTATTGGTGCCGTTATGCTGGTAAACCAGACCTGTGTCAGGGCTACGGCCTGAAGTCGAGCCAGTACTGGAAGCAGCTGGTGGGTAAGCTGAAGAAAAGGCAGAACGCCTGCGAGGGAGAAAAGGTCCTGAAGGCCAAAACCTGCAAGAAGGCTCCAGCCGAGGCCCACATGAAGCTGGCCCAGCGCAGCGGCGAGGAGGAGAGGAAGGGAGGGAAGGAAGGAGGGAAGAAGAAAGTCTCACCGGCCGGCAAGAGCTCAGAGGGAGGGAAGGCCGAGAGGAGGAAGAAGAAGGAGGAGGAGAAGGCAGAGGAAGTGGCTGCGTCTGAGGAGGGATACGTGAACGACATGGAGCAGAGCTACTGCAGCGAGGGCTGGCACGCCGTCTGCTCGTTCTTCGTCAAGTTCTTCGAGGGTTGATAGAAAAGTGTTGAGAGAGGTTGAAGGTTCACTTTTGCAACACGACGCTGCGATTTCACAATCTTTAAAAGCATCTTCTCTTCAGCTTCACACTTTGTGAATGCATCTATGTTCAGCACTAGAGTAAAACGTCTTTGTTAATGTGGCGTTTTTATGGAGGGTAGCCCTACAGTAACCGTGACAACGTAGTGATATTAAATCAGTCCAGTGAGAGGAAGAACCAGTGTGTTTCTAACTGAGCGTGTGCTACGGTTCGTTTGTTGTCTGCTTCTATAGAAATCACATAAAAGTGTAAAGTGAAGCTGCACAAACTGTGTAACGTGACTGACTAACAATGTTCTGTCCCATAAAAGCTGTGCCTGAACACCAGGAAAAAGCTGAGCGTGTTTCTGATCACGCAGCAGATCCACAGTTTCCCAAGCAGGAGCGCTGGAACACGAGTTCACACTGTGCTCGGTTAGAAAGAGAACATGTGGAGCGAGTCCCAAACACAAAGAGGGAAGAGCCAGGAATCTGGAGAGCCCGGACCCTCTCAGTGGTTACCATGCCAACAACCCAGGTTGTGTGTGTTTGGCAGTCTGACAGGATGTGTAGTGCTGACCTACAGTATGACGTGTGCACACACACACACACACACACACACAACTTGTTGGGTACACACGTATCACTAGCAATAATGCTAATGCCAACGTCTGCACACACTCACACCAGTATCAGCTGTTCTTTAAATGATTATCATTCACACCAGTCTGCACTTAGTTCAATCAAAAGAGTGGTCGTGGTCTCGTCCTGCCTCAGGACTTGGTGGCACAGAGGTTCTGTTCTGAGGTTCTGTTCTGAGCTGCAGCTGCTCTGCTGCTGCGCGCTCTCTCTGTCTGTCTCTCTCTCTCTCTCTCTCTCTCTCTCTGTGTCTCTGTCTCTGTGTCTCTCTCTCTCTGTGTCTCTGTCTCTGTGTCTCTCTTTCTCTCTCTCTCTCTCTCTGTCTCTCGCTCTCTCTTTGTCTCTCTCTCTCTCTCTGTCTCTCTCTCTCTCTCTGTCTCTGTGTCTCTCTCTCTCTCTCTGTGTCTCTCTCTCTGTGTCTCTGTGTCTCTCTCTCTCTCTCTCTCTCTCTGTGTCTCTGTCTCTGTGTCTCTCTCTCTCTCTCTGTGTCTCTCTCTCTCTCTCTCTCTCTCTGTCTCTCTCTCTCTCTCTCTCTCTGTCTCTCTCTCTCTCTGTGTCTCTCTTTCTCTCTCTCTCTCTGTCTCTCGCTCTCTCTGTGTCTCTCTCTCTCTCTCTCTCTGTGTCTCTGTCTCTCTCTATCTCTCTCTCTCTCTCTCTCTCTGTCTCTCTCTCTCTCTCTCTCTCTCTGTGTCTCTCTCTCTCTCTCTCTCTCTCTCTGTGTCTCTCTCTCTCTCTCTCTCTCTCTGTCTCTCTCTGTGTCTCTGTCTCTGTGTCTCTCTCTCTCTCTCTCTGTGTCTCTCTCTCTCTCTCTCTCTCTCTCTGTGTCTCTGTCTCTGTGTCTCTCTCTCTCTCTCTCTCTCTGTGTCTCTGTCTCTGTGTCTCTCTTTCTCTCTCTCTCTCTGTCTCTCGCTTTCTCTTTGTCTCTCTCTCTCTGTCTCTCTCTCTGTCTCTCTCTCTCTGTGTCTCTGTCTCTGTGTCTCTCTCTCTCTCTCTCTGTGTCTCTCTTTGTCTCTCTCTCTGTGTCTCTCTCTCTCTCTGTCTCTCTCTCTGTCTCTCTCTCTCTGTGTCTCTGTCTCTGTGTCTCTCTTTCTCTCTCTCTCTCTCTGTCTCTCGCCCTCTCTTTGTCTCTCTCTCTGTCTCTCTCTCTGTCTCTTGCTCTCTGTGTCTCTGTCTTGCTCTCTCTCTCCTGCATGTTCTCACCAGCTAAACCAGCACCTGCTCGCTCTTCTCTAAGTTAAATGTCCAAACAGTTGCATCAGTCTCTGCACCAGAATCAGCTGATCTCTGCTGCCCTCGGGTGGAAAACATGTGTAACTGCCTTCACACTTTCACTTTACTAGATTTATTAGAAGTATTTTCCACACATTAGAGTAAATCTAAGTGTGTAGTGGAAAGAAGTGGGAGCTCAGCTCAACACATAAATTCATTAATCATTATAAAAACGTTTCCCAACCGTTTGATTCGTGGCAGGTTCAGATGCCACCACCAGGTGTCGCTGTTGGACCATTATCACGTGGGAACAGTAAAGGTGTGTCACGAAGAGAAGTTTCTCTTTGTGTAGGACACTTTCACATTCCTCTGTTTAAATCACAGACACACACACAAACAGCTGTTTTATTTGATATACATTAAACGGAACCAGTGAGCGCGTGGGAGGAACAGGTGAACTAAACGTGAGCTGACGAAGCACAAAACACAGTTAAACAGGGTTCAAATCTACACCATGCTCTACAAACAGTAACCGTCCCAACGGGACCGACCCACAACTCCAAAGAGGCAGTTAATGGAAGAGAACCAGCAGGCTGATGACAGCTAGTCGGCCTCGTGTCGTTTTCCTCTCAGCAGAGATTGTAAAACTGGAACTCGTCCGTTTTAGAAGGCAGCAGGAAACCAGGAAGTCGAGGATAATAGTTTGTTTGAAGTCAGTCATTCTACAGTCCAGCTGCACAGTGTCAGAGTGTGTGTCACTGTAAGAACACACAATATCAGTACTACATGTAAGGATGTGTTTTCCCATTTCACCATCAGCGGGTTGAAACGAGGACACACACCTCAGCACGGTGCCGCTGCAGGAGCAGACTACATCTACAACACACACACGCGTAAAACGATTTCCTGCCAGATAATGAGCAGCACGATCCAACACAGTATGATGCCGCTAAAGATCCACACTGTTGGTTTGTGTTCGTCTTCGCACAGAAGCTGACATTTCTCCCCACCTCTCCACGTGTGGGTTCTTTTAAACATACACACATCACACACACTCTGATGCGTTTCTATTGAGCCACAGCTGATCTGAAACGTTAACGTTCGGAGCTCTTTGCAGGCTGTAAACAGACCGAGAGTCATGATTTAAACGCTGCAGTCTCTGGAGTCCTGCCAGACCATCGTGTGAGTGCTGATCCTGGCTCAGATTTTTGTCTCTTGTCGCCTTTATTTTGAAAAGGCAGGCTGCAGAAACCTTGAACAGGTGGCTTCCCTGGTTCTGGCTGATTAGACCTGAACAGGATCTTCTGGATGCTCTGCTTGCTGGTTGATGGGGTGAGACAGATCACATCTCCACGATCCTTTTCTCTGAATCACAAGTGATTCAGACATTCTCTGAATAACTGCACAGGAGACTGAACTTTGAGTCCAGGCAGCATCTAAGCCTCAGACAGAGGAGCTGGTAAGTCTAATCTTAAAGGTAGAGAGGGTGTCTGCCTCCAGAACAGAGAGCGAAGTGCTCTGCTGGGATAATAAGGTTCTATGAGCTCTTTAAGATATGTTGGGGCCTGATCATTTAGCGCTTTATATGTGAGGAGAAGGATTTAAACTCTATTCTAGATTTAACAGGAAGCCAATGGAGAGAAGGTAAAAATAAGGAATCGTCTCTGACAGACTTTTTTTGTGGAGGTCACAGTCGAATTAAGCATGAAAACATTCAAACATTCCTTTCAAGCATCACCAGAAAGGATGAGCGCGATCACTGAGAGCTGATTGGTTCAGGTGTCGGATCCATGAAATGTTTGCAGCAGGAAGATCAGAGAGAGGACGACGGTGAATGACGGATGGAACGCTGCTTTCCCCGAGGACCCGAGTTCAGCTGGTTGACCCAAGAGCACGTCAGCGCCATGGTGACACTTCTACCCACAGCAGAAATCTAATTACTCTACTAGAAATATGTCATTTATATGAAGCCATGTTGTCATTTTCCTTCCTCAGTGAGCTTAGTCAGAAGAGAGCAGAGAGGAGAAGGAAAGCTCTCAGGCTGTGATGGTTACCCTGAACAAAAAATTCATACTCTCCACTGCTGGCACCTCCACCCAATTGTTACTTAACAGCTAAATATACCTAATATCACACCCTGGAAACCACACGTGGAAAAGAAGAATATATGACGAAGAGTCAACGTAATGAGTCCGATCTTCCAGTGTAATGTTTGTTTTATTTATGTAGGAGATGATCTTCTCATATTGGTAATAAGACACGTGGTCGGCTGAGAAGCTCAGATTTGCTACTCAGAGATGGAGTCGTTGTGAAGCCTGTAACTTTTCTTATTGCCTGATGAGCTGTCGGATCAACCAGAACCTTCTCCTCACTGTTTGTTTCTCACCAGCCCGTTACAGCAGCTCACACTGATGTTTGCTGAGTGAACATTAGGTGAAACTGCTGCTGTGCTATGTGCAGGGTCACGCTGGGTCGGCTCGCACCTCAGATTCTCTGTGCAATCGAGCAGCCAGACATTTATAGAGCTCCAAAACATCTAAGTGAGAGCACGTAGGCTGCACGCAGGAGCATGCAGGAGTACGCAGGAGTACGTAGGCTGCACGCAGGAGTACGCAGGAGTACGTAGGCTGCACGCAGGAGCATGCAGGAGTACGCATGTGCTGCAGCCACGCCTCAGCTCCACTGAGGAACGATGAACAATGGTGGAGACCGACATTCCTGGTACCTGAAGTCACCACCAGCATTGATGCCACAAAAGGAATCCTGTCTCAGAGTGATGCTGAGAATCTAGTCCATGCTTTTGTTACCTCTAGACTGGACTACTGTAACTCATTACTGATAGTTTGTCCCAGTAACTCAGTAAAAGGCCCCCTAACCCTAACCCTAACCCTCCAGAGTTCTGACTGGACTTAACCAGAGAGATCACATTACTCCTACATTAGCTTCTCTCCATTGGCTTCCTGTTAAATCTAGAATAGAGTTTAAAATCCTTCTCCT
>JAUMHF010000007.1:18264128-18280429 GCA_032359275.1 Microctenopoma steveboyesi | reverse complement strand
CTGACTCCTAATCCATCTCCTACCAGGTGTGTCCCTGAGCCAGACACTCAGCGCTAGCTCCCTGTAAGTCGCTTTGGATAAAAACGACTGCCAAGCAAAGTAAGGTAAAGTGTTCGTGTTCGTGTCCGTTCGCGTGTCCATGCGCGTGTTCGTGTCCGTGCGCGTGTCCTTGCGCGTGCGCGTGTCCGTGCGCGTGTCCGTGCGCGTGTCCGTGCGCGTGTCCGTGCCCGTGCGCGTGTCCGTGCGCGTGTCCGTGCGCTCACCTCATCCAGTGAGTCGCTGAGGAGCTGCGCTCGTCGAACTTTAATGTTGAGGAACAGCAGGTCCATGTCCACTCTCTGCCTGCGAGACACTTTACTGACCAGGCTTTGCTGTGGAGCAGAACAAGCACCTTCCCTCGTGATCTGTAATCAGAGTGAGTGTGAGTGTGTGTGTGTGTGTGGGGGGGGGGCTCACCCTGGCCTGGCTGATCATCTGTTGCTCCGAGTCTTTCTGGATGATGGACTTCTTCACCACCGTTGAAAGGATGAAGGGAAACTGACAGAAGGAAAATCTGAGACAACACACTAGAAGTTAGAAAAGATTAATTTTGTGTTTCTGTCAGCAAACACAACACGTTGCGGCGCTCATTCTGGACCAGCCCCCCACAGGAGGCGGGGCTTTTAGAGTTGATAAACTGTGGATCCACTTCTTTTCATGGAAGACGTCAGCGTTTCTGCTCCTTATCAACACACTGGTCTGGGAACATTCACCACCACCTATAGCTCCTCGTATTGGTCTGAACCGGCTCCATGAGAATGAAGGGTGATGATGCTGAGCTGATGCAGGTGAAGCGAGTGCTGGTTCTGACCATATGTCAGCCATGACTCCGTTAGTGGGCCGAAGAGTCACTTTAGGACTCGAAGATCTGCCTCTGAAAAACCCCACAGAAAGAAACCGGGCCGATGTCTGACCTGCTGGAGTTGCCGTAGTTCTGCCAGGTCCTGTACTCCTCCATGAAGTCTATGTGCTCAAGAGCGATGTTGTAGAAGTCGGTGAAAGGCATGATGGGAGAAGAGGAGACGCTGTTGGCTGCATCTGAGGGAGGGGGTGTTACAGGTAACTAGACATGACAGGACAAGGTGCAAGGTATGTGTGTGTGTGTGTGTGTGTGTGTGTGAGACTCACTAAACAAGCTGAGCACTTTGGTAGCAGAGGGAATCCACCAGGAGCACTTAGCCAGAGGAGGAAGCTCGTCTGGTTCTGCAGGAAACAGGCGGGTGGAGATGAACTGCAGGAGGCGCTCCACCAGCTGCCTGAAACGTCTCGCTGACAGCCTGGCACACACACACACACAGACACACACAGTTAATACTTGGCAGAGACTAAACTGCACAAACGCACAGAAATAAACTGAGCAGGAAAAAATAGCAGCGCTGGATGAAGAAATGGTTTTTGGATTTGAGCAGAACTTGTAATTTGAAGCAGCTCGCTGGTAAATCCTCACCACAAACAGCATAGACTCTTTATTCAGGCTGAGGGACACGCACAGAAGCTGCCTCCCAACAGGCTGCGAGTCAAAGGCTGCAGGACTCGAAAACGTTCTGCGAGGGGACGTTAACGCTTTCAGCAACACGTCGGACCAAGATCTGGAGAATAAACACGCTGATCTGACTCAGCTTCCACCTCCTCCACAGCATCAGCTGTTCCTGGATCACTAATCACGGAGCGCTGCAGCGGGTCTCAGAGACCGGAGGCACTGATATGAAGCTTGTGTTCCTCCTCAGATCAGATGAGAACGATCAGTGGAAACACCGGTTTACAGCTTGTGTGTTTATACCCCACTTCGCTCGCCTGCGTTGCTCTGCTGCTCGGGCCAAATTAAAACCACGGCGTCACACTTACCTCTTCAGCCAGTGAACCAGGAAGTGGTGGTCGGCCTCAGACAGAGCGGCGATCTGCCTCAGCAGGTGGGCGTAGATCACGTAGGTGCTGGTGCTGGAATACTGGGGGTTCTGTGCAGGCACACGCACACACACACACACACACACACACACACACACACAGACGTCCCGTGAGCTGGTCCAACCAACGCTCTGAGCTCACATGACTCACTTCAAGAACTTTGAGAACGCCAGGTTCTATTTGACAGAGAAGTTTTAAACAATAATAACAAACGACTTAATGCAAAGAGTTTTATACGGATCAGACCGAGGGAGAGAAACACACGGAGCACGAAGGAGGAAAAGTCGTCATGAGACGGGCAGGAAACCAGCAGTCATCCACTCCAACATGACCTCATCCAGCGCCGACCCGCGCGCACACGTGTGTGTGTGTGTGTGTGTGTGTGTGTGTGTGTGTGTGTGTGTGTGTGTTCTCCTGAGACCTGGAAGACGAGGCCAGTCGAACGTGTGTGTCTGTCTGTGTGCGCCTGTGCTGATGGAGCATGGAACCACAGTGGAACTATTCTAATTCCCAAAACCTTATATGGAAATCAGAAAGATGGAAGAGGAAAAAGAGCAAAATGAAAAACAGAAAGAAAAAAGATTAGAGCATAGTGGACCAGGACCAGAACGAGGACCAGAACCAGGACAGACATGTTGTTAATAAGGTGATGATCAGCTGAACACAACATCTAGTGAAGAAATAAAAGTCAGAGCGACGGTTGGTTTGATAAACAACCGTCTACAGGAGGAGGACGCCTGCTCCGTTCTTCTTCACTGCTCCTCACCTGAAGCAGGATGAAGTAAGCTCGCAGGTCGTCTTTGGTCCGAGGCCTGAAAACACACAAAACCAACATTCAGCGCAACACAAACAGACCCGGTGGAGCTGGACGAGAAGAATCTGAGTCTTTCTGATCATGAACTACAGGACGAGGAGGAGCAAGAGTCTTCTCACCCTTTCCACTCCCTCAGCAGGCTGTTGATGATGCCTTTCAGCACTGACTTCTGGATGTCCTGAGGCTACGCACACATGCACACACACACGCACACACGCACACACACACACACAGCTGTCATGTGTCCACACAGACCCAGATCTGGAGACAGTGTGATGCTGAGACCTTGTGTCTTTTTGTTCTTACTGTGCTGAGCAGCGCGTCGTAAACGGCGTTGACAAACTTGGCGTTGACTCCCGAGTCATCTATAGTGTTGAACGATGCGTTTGCCTCTCGCTGGGGGAGGGTGGAGCAGTGACGGAGGGACATGGGGGAGGTACGGGGAAGGAAGGAAAAAAACGTTTCCTATCGTAAACGGCTACAGAGTGTGTGTGTGTGTGTGTGTGTGTGTGTGTGTGTGAGTGTGTGTGTGTGTGTGTGTGAGTGTGTGTGCTCCACCTTGAAGGCAGCGTTGATTTCTATGAAGGAGGTGAAGGTGGTCAGGTAAAACTCTCTGACATCCCTCCAGTCGCCTGATTGGACGACACGCTCTAAGTCGTCCCTGTCAACACAAATGCACAGTTAGCCGCAGCAGCAGCCGCAGCCGCAGCCGCAGCCGCAGCCGCAGCAGCAGCAGCAGCAGCAGCAGCAGCCGCAGCAGCACGGTGACAACAGCTCTCGCGCTTCTGGGTGCAGAGACTCACTGAAAGTCCTTGGCGGTCTTGGTCCGCAGGGGGAGGATGGGGTCTGAGGGAAATGGGGCTTTGACCTCCGGGGGCAGAGTGTCGATGGAGATCCGATGCTTCTGACGGACGTCGCTGCAGATCGGGGGCAGCTCTCTCCCTGGAGGACAAGAAGGCATCGTTGACTGGGTTTTTATTTTCCCTTCAGCCTCAACACTGGAAAAGAGAACAGACGTAGGAACGCAGTGCTGTCCGGTACCAGTGCCACAGAACTGTCAAACTGAACTTTGATCAAGGTGACTCTCTGTAAAGAAAACAGTCTGTGCACAGGCCTGTGCCTCCACACACCTCCACATCCTGCTGAGAGGCAGCATCCACGTACCGCTGGACGGGCCGCTCTCACACAGAGGGACGAGAACATGCGTCTGTTTAGAGTCAATCAGTACGTGTTCTGTTCAAAGATCCAGAAATGTGCACAGTAGCAGTGAGACATAAAAACACCTTTAAACCTCCTCATCTGTACGTTCTGCAGTTCCAGGAAGCAGCTGTTTCACTGTCACGTTCAGGAGGATGAAAAGAATAAATGAATAAATCCAACGACGCTGTTCTTTGATAGAAACATCAAAAATCTGACAGATCTGCAGCTTCACGTAGAATAAATCTGTGTGAAGAGCGTCTCATCTGCCTGAGTGGAAACATGTAGAGAGAGCCGGGCCGTGACACACACACGCACACACAAGCATACACAAGCACGCACACACACACACGCACACACATGCACACACACATGCGCGCACACACACACACACACACACACACACGCACACACATGCACACACACATGCGCGCGCACACACACACACACACACACACACACACACACACACGCACACACACGCACACACACATGCGCGCACACACACACACACACACACGCACACACACGTGCACACGCACGCACACAGCTATTAACCCCAATCAGTGTGGAATCACTGAGGCTGCACACACGCTCCCTCCATCCTGCTTTTAATTAGCCTGTTATTGTCTCCGTCTCCACAGTAACCACAGTCACCAGCAGCCTTGTCCAGGTGCATTGTGGGTGCCCATGATTTATGGTCATTATTCAGACGTCAACAGACGCTGGGTGACTCGTGAGCCGCGTCAGTCCACAGACGCCCATCCTGTGTGTCCTTATCTGTCCTTAACCGTCTCTCCATGCCCCCTTCAAAATAAGAGGCTCACACAACAGAAGGTGTGTGTTTTCTCATCCTGAAATGAGACCCGGACGTTTGCTCGCCTCACAGAACCACTTTTGACAATATTAACAGGAAGCTCCTGTAATACTTGTCAGATGAAAAAGCGAACCGTGGAGAGGCAGCAGGCTGGACAACGGAGGAATGCAACGCTATCTCATGTGTGTGTGTGTGTTTTCACTCTCATATGGTTTTCATTTGGGGCGGAGGTTTGCATAATTATTCTGGCATCAGTCGCCGTGGTGACAGTGGGCTGGTGAGCGCTCCGCTGGCCTGCGTTCTCACGGCAGTCAGAAATAACCACCTTCATGTTTGTCTCTTCTTTGGTCCTCTTCAGGGAGGCGATCCAAACACCTTCAGCTCTACAGACCCAAGTCTACTAAAACCTGCAGAGATTTCTCTTTCGTTCTTTGGTTCTGCAGCGCAGCATAAACACAACGTGAAGACCTATGTCATTACAGGAAGTAACACATCATTACACCCAGACACGACAGACGTTCAGACGCTTTTACTTTGAAATGTACTCATATGGAAACATCATGTGACTGAACTTGTCTTTTCCTGCCGTTCCACAACTTGATGTTACGTTTGTGAAGCACTCTTCGCTCTCATCAACAGTTCACTGGGGTCTCACCTGCACATGTTTCTCTCCTGACAGATGTGGAGCACTGGAGGTGAACTCACCGTGTCTGAGCCCCAGGGTGCTGCTCAGGCTGCCTGTCAGGCCACCGGACAAGGCCCGCCCTCCCACGTCCCTCCGCTGGCTCAGCGTGGAGATGAAGGTGCCCAGAGACGGAAACGGCTGCTTGGCTCCTCGCCCCAGACCCTGCAGCGCGAAGATGACGTCATTAACAAATCCACGAAAAATAGTCCGTGTCAGAACAAGCCGCTGTGTATTTTATTAACTGAATGAACATGAGGAACATTCGAATATGATGTGATAATGTTAATAAAGGAGACGTGCACAGCATCAATACACACTTTCCACTGCATGGATACACAAAGAGCGCAGAACCAAAGGGTACGAGGGAGATGAGAGGGGAAAACAGAGGAGCTGGGCGAGAACAGGAGAAGAAACATGAGTCATGGACAGAGAAGAGCGATTACGGAGGGAGGTGAGAGGAAGCGTGTGAAAAACACATGAACAGAAGAAGAAGAGAGACGAAGGACATGGAGACACTGGAGAGATCAACAGATGCACAGCAGCAGCTCCTGACAGCTAACACACACACACACACACACACACACACACACACACACCAACCATCCAGCATTGATGGGATGAATTTTCCTGTTGTTGAAGATGATGATGATGATGATAACAAACGCACGCTCCCTGCTCACCCCGCTCCCTCCCCTCCACGTCTCACAGCTCTCTGCCCAGAACTCCAGCTACTCCTTATCACACTAAAAGAAGCACAAATGATCTGAACATCCGTCACCGTCAGGTTCTCCAGATGCCTTGAAGCAAAGCGTGCTCAGCGCGCTGTCCACGCGGGACCAGAACCCGTCCCGCAGGGACGCCGCAGCAGATCATCCCTGCTGGAACGAGCGATCACATCTGACAGCACTTAACTTTTAAGGCTTTTAGCAGCAGCCAGTCGTGTGATGTCACTTCTCACCACTGGGTCTGACAGGAAATGCCGTCATGCACAGAGCGACCACACCACAAAGTCGGACTCTCTCTCTCTCTGTCTGTCTGTTTGGAGCGGCCGTGATAGAAACGTAACCTGTTCCAGTGATTAGTCTGAGTCTGAGTGACTGTGTGATCATATATATTGAAGCCACGGCCGTTATCCCTCATCAGTGCAGGCTGGATACGGCCGAGCGCTGGCACCAGATGTGTTCCGGCCACTGGTCGTAGCGAATAACAGCATCTGGAAGAGATCACAGAAGATCTCTGCTGAATAAAAGCCTGACATGGACTCTAGCTGGGAGCATCACATCGGATCCCTGTGTGATACAGTAACCCTCACACACACACACACTGTCCAACATCTGAGCTGGAATTATCTCAGCTCTCACTGAGCCAGAGGATGAATCAGAGCAACGAGCGGCGCACGGTGAACTCATGCAGCCGCTTTATTCCATTTCCAGACACGTTCGAGGTCGGTCTGAGCAATGACAGTCAGAACCATCGGATGTGCACATTCCTGCTCCCTGACACACTGGAAACGACTCGAACCCAGCAGCCCACGACCTGAACAGTCTGAGGTGACCAAACAGCAGCTCCCCCATGACGTCACTGGACTCATTATGAAAAACAGCGAGAGAACGGGAGCCATGGGACTTTTATCTTTCTGCCATCGGCGTGATCACCTGGCCGCAGGACAGCTGTCCTCAGGAGGTTAGGACTCATCAGCTGATGCTTCTGTTCACACTAAAATCACCAGACACTGATTTCACAAACACTCAGCTGAAAACCTTCATAAATTCAATTTATCTTTAATGAGTTTGATAATTAAATCCCAAATTTTTTCTTTGTTTTTGTTAATAAATCTGGATGTTTCCATTTTTTCATGAGTTCAATCAGAATTCACGTTGTTTCCATCGTACATGTGTTTTTTAGATAGAAAGAGATTTATATATATTTATATTTCATGCAGCTCGTTTTCTTACAGCAGGATGGGAACTGTTGTAAATTGGTGGAAGCTTCTCTCTTTCCCTCTCAACTCCTGACAGCGCAGAATGTTCTCCATCCATCCTGTCGATGTGGAAAAAGTTGTTTTTTTCCCCCGGGAAAGACTCAGTCCTCTGCAGCCTCCGTGTTTCTGCTCCACAGTGGCCTGCACATGTTTTCACCAGAGCCAGCTCTGACACCGAGTCCTCCGACAGCCTGTTCTTTCCGATCAATCAGGGAGATTCACATCCTCGGAGGAACACAGTGAAATCTACCTTCGTCTGGCAGGTGGGCTCCCCGTTACGCGCACAGCTTGACGCGTAAACGTCTCCAAAGACTGCGCGTAAAATATCCAGAGGACACGTCAGCGTGTCCGAGTTGTTTTAGTTTCTACAAAGTTTCCACAGCGCGTTCAGGGTGAGTTTCTAGCCGCGTCCTCTTCCCCTCTTTCTGCCCCTTTCTGTGTCGTCGGTCGGGGAGGCAGCACAGCTGCGGGCCGGCGCCATGTTTGGAGGAGGAGGAGGAGGAGTGCGGAGCCTAAAGAGCAGCAGCGTCACATGAAGAGAGAGGGAGGAGAGAGAGAGAGAATAACGGAAAACTGAGGAAAGAAGGAAGGAAAGATCTGTAACACACTGAAATGATTCCGGAGGAGCAAAGAACTGTGCTTCATCTGCTCCTCATCTCTGTCAAATCAGAACAAGGTTTACAGGAGTCACAGAGCAGCTATCAGGTGTAACAGAGATTCAAATGTTTCCTAACCAGTAAATATATTAACACGCTTTGATTCATAGTCTAAAACTCAGGAACTTTATTTTGACAGTGGTGACAGGAAGTTACGTGTTGTGGTTTTTCTGTCTTGACTTCAGTCCTGCAGGCAATTTAACTTCTGTCCATAATTAGTGAGGAACAGGATCCGGGCCGCAGGCCAACTCTCCCTGAACATAAAGAGACTTAAGTACTAATGCGTGTGTGTGTGTGTGTGGGGGGGGGGGGGGGGTAGAAAATGCCCCCCCCCCCCCCCCCCCCCCAGAAAATGAGACGGAAGGCTCAGGTTATAGCCTGGTCCAGCAGCACGATGCCTGTGTGCGGTTTTCCCTGATGTTGAGATCATCTGCACTCTTTCTCTGGTTTCCTAAAAGCAGCTTCAGAGTTTCTGCAGGTCCTGGAAAAACCTTGAAGACCGATTTAGATCCTGGATTTTTTGTAATTGCAACTCAGCTCCGTTTTATTTGGAGGCCGATGTCTCAATGTCCCAACGAGCCTCCGTTTTTGTTTCTTCTTCACGTACACTGATGGGAAACGTTTTTTGTTAGTTTGTGAAAGTTCTAAACTTGGCTCCGTTGGTGCGTCGGGTCCGGATCTGTTTGTTTTTGGAGCTCAGAGTCTGTTCAGCTGCAGACTGCAGCAGCACATGTTCTTGTTTTTGTGGCTTCTGGGCCTCAAACTTTCACCTAAAGTTTCGCACAGTCAAGTGCACCTGATGTGGACTCGATGGGACCTGCTGGGAGTTCTGACTGCACGGTAGCCGACTGGATCATCTGCTTCCATTGGACCAGAACTCTTTACAGCGCTGTACAGTTCTGATTGGGGTGTTCCTCATTTCTGTCTCAACAACTGAGGCACCAGACCCTGTTGCATTGTGGGAGTGTTATGTAAGAGCAGACGGGCCGTGGCTGACTCATGGATTTATGTTCTGTGGGCTTCTTCCAGGATACAGCACACGAGCGGAGGAATGACTGCATGAGTCAGAAGGTGAATGAACAAACGCGCGAATTAATGAGAAGAAGAAGAAGAACTGTTTGACTTCATGCGGAGACGCCTGGGTGGATTCAGCTTGTAGAAACCCAGCTGCTGGACACATTCTGGTCCAGTCTTCCAGGAACACGACACCGTGCTCATCACTGACCTCTAACACAACATTTCTTCAGAACAATAAGAAATAAAACGCTAGAACCGAACCTCACACACTCAACAGGCTGACGGTAAATGGTACCAGAACATGTTTCACAATGATGACGACCCGTGTTATTTTCCTGATTTCACTCATCATCGTGTATCATATTCTGTCTCTCTCAGCGAAGGTTCTCTGTCTGATGACAGGGGGAGAGTTTCCTGGTTAACAACTGGACAGAACTGAGCGCTGCATGGGCCTGTGGGTCTGGTTGGCAGAGAGAAAACTCTCTCTCTATATTTAACCCACTTAAGCTGCTGAG
Organism: Microctenopoma steveboyesi; assembly: GCA_032359275.1. Classification (NCBI taxonomy): domain Eukaryota; kingdom Metazoa; phylum Chordata; class Actinopteri; order Anabantiformes; family Anabantidae; genus Microctenopoma; species Microctenopoma steveboyesi. The sequence goes on along the minus strand of JAUMHF010000007.1, from coordinate 18,270,803 downwards.
ACACAACTTTTCAATGTCTGGGCAGAGAGCAGAAAACTGAAGATCTAAAACTAAACAGATCTGTTGTTTGAACGTCTGATTCATTCGCTAACACGTGGACACCGTGTCCTCTGACTCCTTATGTCCTGGGTTTAGTCTTGCAGGTCTGCCCTGCTTTACAGGGCAGACCTGCAGTGTCTTGCCCAAAGACACACTGGTGGAAATAGTAGGCTTATGTTAATTTAAATAAGAAATTAAATCTTCTGATTGTGAAAATCACGACACTATTTCCACCTAAAACCCTAAAACATGCTGAGAAAAAACCCCTGAGCTGCATTTTGTAATGAATTTGAATCAACTTAGGAAACATACATTTTAGAAATGTGCACAGTTTAGATGTGAACAGCTGCTGCTAAAAAGAACAAAACAAAACACAAGCAAACTGGGTCACACATTCACTTCCTCAGCAAACGTCCATGATTCATCCGCCGTGATCCCTGTCAGTTCGCTCTGATGTGAGAACCCAGAGGAGCCGAGAGGGAGGAGAGGCATCTGTTGTCAGGAGGAATATTTGGGTTGATTCATAGCAACGCCTAAAACTGTGGGCGAGAGAGAGAACAGAACCGACATCTGGGAGAGAGAGAGAGTACAGACCCAACATCTGGGCGAGAGAGAGAGAGAGAACAGAACCGACATCTGGGAGGGAGAGAAAGAGAGAGAGAACAGAACCGACATCTGGGAGAGAGAGAGAGAGAGAACAGACCCAACATCTGGGAGAGAGAGAGAGAGAGAGAACAGACCCAACATCTGGGAGAGAGAGAGAGTACAGACCCAACATCTGGGCGAGAGAGAGAGAGAGAGAACAGAACCGACATCAGGGTGAGAGAGAGAGAACAGAACAGACATCTGGGAGAGAGAGAGAGAGAGAACAGACCCAACATCTGGGAGAGAGAGAGAGAGAGAGAGAACAGACCCAACATCTGGGAGAAAGAGAGAGAACAGAACAGACATCAGGGCGAGAGAGAGAGAACAGAACAGACATCTGGGCGAGAGAGAGAGAACAGACCCAACATCTGGGAGAGAGAGAGAGAGAGAACAGACCCAACATCTGGTAGAGAGAGAGAGAACAGAACAGACATCAGGGCGAGAGAGAGAGAACAGACCCAACATCTGGGAGAGAAAGTAACCGAGTTGCCTTTTTAGACAGTGACACACGCCTTCACCCAAAAACCCGAGGGAGGGGGAGAGGTTACTTTAGTTCAATTGAGATCCAGATCCCAAGAAGAGGAAGAGGAGAAGGAGCAGGAGGAAGAGCGTGGACGCCGCACACATCTGCTGTTTCTGTGTCAGAGAGAAAACTTCTAAAAAGGAACAAAGAGGCTTTTTGTGTGAGACCTGTCGTGTTTCTCTCTACACACAAGGTGGCGCTGTTTACCCCAGATCCACTCCAGCAGCTCACCTGCTTCACTGAGTCCTGCAGCGTCGGCTCCAGTTTGACTCGTGGGTCATGGAAGTGGGCGGGACTTCAAACCGGGGTTTGAGACGAGGTATTTAGTTTATATTGAAGGAGTCGATTTGAAATTGATGAGAGGTTTGTGTGAATATTACCGCTCGTGAATATTGAAGCCTTCTGCAGCGGGACACACACCTGTTGGAAACACTGGGCCCATTCAGACAGATGAGGGACAGTGTCTTTCTGATCGCAGGCTTCTCCTCCTCATACTAGACGAGGTTTTCATTGACCTGGGGGGGGTCAGTAACATGCGCCATAGAACTGTGTGCGTGTGTGTGTGCGTGTGGAGGTGAGAAGCAGCAGCAGGATGAGGAAACGTGTCAGGACCTGACATCATCACCACGTGTTCAGGATAAAACTGTGGACGGTGACATGTGGACACGTTTCCAGACGGACCGGAGCACCGCTTCGTTTCTCGTGAGGGTTTTTGAGCATTAGGACCAGAAGCGGGTCTAAGACTTGGTGCATGTGTGTGTGTGTGTCCTCGTCAGTGTCCCCGTCTGTCCCTCATACATTTACTGCCTCACATAACCACCTATTTGTAGCCTCCTGCTCCTGCTGCTGTAGTAATATGATCTAATTAATCACTCACACACACACATCAAACTGGCATCTTGTATGAGTGTGTGTGTGTGTGTGTGTGTGTGTGTGTTACACCTGCCGGGCCATCTGTGAGACTGTGCTTTGTAAGGACCAATACAGGAAGTTGGTTTAATGTAAAGCAATAAAAATCAAAAACAAGTGTTAGTGTCTCTATTGATGTATGTGACAAATAAAATTTGGATTTGGATTTGGATCTAAAGACGAGTGGACCAACTTAAGCCGACAGGATCTCAGCGAGAGGGCGGTTTTTGGTCCAACAGTCTGCGTCTGTAACGTCCCCACAAGGAGCATGAAGTTCACAGAGACCGGCGCTCTGCTCGCACGGGAACTGAAATAACCAACGTGTCATAAAGGTGCATTTCATAGTCTAAGTTATGACACGTTGTTGGTCAAGTGATGCTGCTGCTGAGAAAGAAAGGACTCACCTCGGCTCTGTGGGTTTTTCATTATATGGCTGAAATAAAGCCTGTGGGTCGAGACAGAACCAAGATTAGATTAGCAAATAAAAAGAACAACTGGTCAGGTCAGCAGGCGGGCCGGATCCAAACAGTGGAGCGCGTGACTTCTTTCTATTCCAGAAAAACACCTGTCGCCCAGTCATGCACACACATACCGCACGCTCCTCCACACGCTGCTGGCTGAGATTACCGTTTTAATATGTATTTATACACATCTATCAACATTTAGTTTCTTCATCTAGTTACATTTTTGCTGATTGACTGCACTCAGAGCAAAGTTGTAAAATTATACAGAATAAAAAAGAAAAAGAATAAAAAGTGGGCATGTTCTCTTTGACATTTTGAAGGAACAGCTGCTTATTGAATCTGCCCTTTATTCACAGTTTAAAGTCACCAGGAGAGAGCAGCTCTGTCAACTTTAAATCCTCCTGCACAGTCAACAACAGGTTTTTTTTAAACTTCAGTATTTACTTCACTTCACTTCACTTTACTTCACTTCACTTTACTTCACTTTACTTTACTTTACTTCACTTTTCTTTACTTTACTTTACTTTTCTTTACTTTACTTTACTTCACTTCACTTTACTTTACTTTTCTTTACTTTACTTTACTTCACTTTCCTTTACTTTACTTTACTTTACTTTACTTCACTTTACTTTACTTTACTTTACTTTACTTTACTTCACTTTCCTTTACTTTCCTTTACTTTACTTTACTTCACTTCACTTTACTTTACTTTACTTCACTTTACTTTACTTTCCTTTACTTGTCAGACGCTTTTAACCAAAGCGACTTACAAGGAGAAGACACCAGCAGTTACCATTCAGATTCTCGTAAACGCTGAGATACTACAACAAGGAACCCTGATGAGGCCTAACTCGTCAAGACAAAGACATGCACAGGAGTTGTTAAGTGCTAGACAGCGTAATGTGTGTGTGTGTTAGACTCACCTGAAGTACTTTTTGAACAAGTGAGTTTTTAAATGTTTTTTAAAGGGACACAGTCAAAGGTTAGTGGGAGTTAAACTAAACCTCTCGTGCAGTATTTCTAACTAAATATAATTTCTCTAAAGAGACAGTGAATGGACTGAGACTCCTGGGGGGACAACGGTTCTTTAATGACGTCCTGGATGAGCTGTCAGACTCGTAGATACATTTCACTTTGCCATCACGTTGTTGGTCTGAAACTAATTTCCCAGACTGACAGACGGCTCCTTACAACCAGCGTCTTCACACACGCTTCACCTGCCACACACACACACACACACACACACACTGCATGCTCATTAACACACTGCGTGCTCACACCCAGTTGAATCTGAATGACCTCTGACCTGCAGCCCCTCTGAGGCCATGCTGTCACTCCTCTGGCATCCTCACGTGTCACCAGCTACAGGCAGCCGGCTCAGGGTGGAGGGTCCACTGCCCCTCATGTTATCATCACCACCAACACACTCCTAATAACAGGATCCTCACACACACACGGAAGAATAAAGATCATAGATCAATATATAAAACACTTCCTCAGACTGAGGATAAGGATAATTGTGTGTGAACAGCCTCTAGGGGCCTGGGCTGCTTCACGTCCAGGGAGGGGTCGTAGATGATCCAGTCCCAGTACGCCTGAGCCAGTTCTAGTGCATGAGTCATTACAAGTGTGACGTGTGTTTGGCAACAGGAAGTGCAACATGCAGGCTGCTGGTGTGTTAAGCTATTTTGATCAGCGAGGATTTGGAGCGGAGAGAATCGCTTTGCTAAGTGTTTCTTTTAAGTTTGTCATCACCATCAGCTTTGTCTGTTTAAAACCATTGGGATAAAGGAGCGAAGAGTAGATGAAGCTGCTCTTTCATTCATCAGAACCAGCACCATCACCTCCACGTCACTACCCCCCAACGTTTCCTTAAAACTGTTGTTTAAGAAAGTCACGGACGGGGATTAGTTGCTGCCACCGGAGACCAAGACGAGCTGCGACTGACGATGTTACACACTTTCTCAAACATGCACTGCTGACCTGCTGCTGCCGTTCTGCAGTCATGCAGTCACCCGCCTGGCATCCTCGTGGAGCCAGCTACAAGCAGCTGGCTCAGTACATGAGCATGACATTCCCAGAAATGGCCGCAGTTGCTATGTGCTGAATCTGCAGCCCTGCATGAAACACGCATGAGATCATACGTGCTCCAAAGGCTTTCGCACCACCACCAGCTTATTTTTAGGCCCAGAGATGTAGCTGGGTGAGATTACAAGTGCACCTCATGTTTGGATTAGTGGGTTTTAAATGGAGACAAACACAGACAGACAACACTCACGTTCACATCTATGGGTAAATGCTAACATGGTCAGATATGTGTACAGGTGAGCGCAGCGGGGTGACGCGTGCGTGCTGTGACAACTGCGGCAGCTAGAGGTCGTCAAAAACGCGCGTGAATTAGTTTGATCCCACTGAGCACAGTTATTGATGTGAATATAATATATAGCAGATATATTATTGGGCGGGAATTTAACAAGATGACTCAGTGTCTCTGTCCTGAAAACACACATAGGTCTTTGACAGCAGTGGCAGTAAATGATACAAACGCACACACACACACACACACACACCTGTAATGAGGACATTCATCATCCCACTCACGAGCGTGACGTGGTCGTCTTGTTTTAATTTCACCTTCCGTCAGATCATAATGAGAAGATGAATTGAAGATAAGTGTTTATGATTTATGACCCTGCTGCAGAGTGTCTGCCACAGGTGTTGATGCTGTAGTCGTAGTTGAACTGCTCCTCCTGAGAGCTGTGTTGTTAAACCCGAGGAATGACGATGAGGAATGAATGAAAGAAACCTCTGACACACTACTTTCATACCACTCGCTTCCCACAAGGTAACTGTGCAGAGGTTTCAGGTAGAAAGATGTGTGGACCCCCTCCTGCTGTTTGTCTAAGCAGACACGGGACGTCCCGTGGCATCTGCTGCCTAACTCGGCCCGACCTTTGACACGCTGATGTGTGTGTTGAGGAGTCATTGCTCTGTATGTCGGGTTCTGTTCTACTGACGCCAGAGCGGGTCACGTTTGTCGGATCATTTCATTCATCAGTTTTTAGTGAGTTAGCTTATACCTGCTGCTCGAGCTGCTGATTTATGTTACACAACTTTTTCTTGTCTATGATATTTTTATGCGTCATATGAATTATCAGCTTTCTGTAGCTTTCAGCTTCTTAGAGTAGAATTTCCCGCTGATGTAGGCGGGACTGTAACATTAATCACAGACTATCAGAACCTTTAAACAGTATGGTGATAATACCGATATTTCTGCACGATCGTACTCGACTGCGCTGATGAGAAGGACGAACTTCTCTCGTCATCGTCCAGAAATCTTGTCATAGTGGATTTTTGTGGTGAAAAACATAATGACACAGAACATCTGTTTGAAAGATAGACAGTAGCTGTTTAAACATGTAGCTTTAAATAAATATACCATTTGAAAGATCATCACCATCATCGTCTTGATCCCCTGAGCACACAGACAATATTTTATCATTACTGACGATGCAGTGTTAACTACTGTTTTCATGGTCAGGAATAAACAGCAGGATCACACTCCCAGTCCTTAGAGGACAAAGTATTCATAGGGAAAGGACATGGCTGGCCGCTGTCTCATCCCCTGAGCCGCCTGCGTGAGGCGTGTCTGTGTCTCGTGCCCGTTTGCCTTCGATATCAGTGATGTCAGCGCGCTGCGTTCCTGTCCGGCAGACTGGCAGCGGTCCAGGTCTGAGCACATCAGGGAAGATCTGGTCACAGGCTGCTTTACTCCGTCCTCTTTCGTTTTCTCTTTGGTGAAGTGTAGTAACTTAGAGAAGAAGAACTGAAACTGGTTTTATCATCCCACTGAACAGAACTTTCATTCTGAATGTGGAAACAGAAACTTTCACTTTAGCTAATTATGGCTTTCTTGTTACTTTCACAGTCATTAACAAACTCTTTACTCCCACAAGTGCAACCAACGCACAGAGGAAATACACACACACACACACACACACACACACACACACACGCGCGCACACACAGGTCGGTAAGTGTAATTATGTTGTTTGCTAACTTATAACGACCTGACTGTTGTTCTTCTAACATGAG
>JAUMHF010000007.1:18249331-18261831 GCA_032359275.1 Microctenopoma steveboyesi | reverse complement strand
GCACGGAGGGATCCACTCAGATGAGGGGTGAGTGGGCAACGACCGCCTGACTGTGAACGTGGGTAGCACTCACGTGTCTGGGGGGGGGGGCAGACTGTTTATTCATAAAGACCAAACTATGGTATGAATGATGAAGATCATTCCGCCTGGAAAGGGGCTCAGATCTAGAAGCTGCACACGGAGGGCGCTTCCTGTTGCATTCCCACGATGTGACTGTGTCAGCAGTTTTATGTGTCCACAAAACAAGTGACCCCCCCCCCAGCTCTGTTTGGAGGGAGCTGATGATGACAGGTAGTGACTTGGACAAGGAGAAAGGAGAGGAGAATCAAAAGGGGGGGTAAACTGTGTGTGTGTGTGTGTGTGTGTGTGCGCGCTCAGAGAACTGTTCACGACATTAGGTCTGTTTTGAACTTTGACCTTATATAAAGTCATTCAATGAAAGAGCAGGATTATTATTACATATTATTCTAACGTTATTATTTGATGACAGGCGGGGGAACTGAACGGTTTCTATCTGCACGCTGACCAGCGTTAACCCGTTATCACCCCTGCCCCGCACTTCTCTCTCTGCCTCATTCATCTTCTCCCGTCTCCAGGGCACGAGTGAAAACTTTCGCTCTCCTGCCTCCTGCTGCTCTGTGGAGCGTTGGGTTTCCAGGAAAGACGGTGTAAAATATCCAGACCGCCGCTTCCGCTGTAAATTGACAGCTTCTCCCCCAACCAGCACAGGAAGTGTGTGTTCATCAGGCTGCTGGTGCAGGTCATGGACCTCCAGTCCTACAACACAACCCGCTTCATCCTCACACCCTGTGCGTGGTCGTTTGTTGTGATCGTGGCTTCTCCTGCTCTCGGTTGCCTGACAGGCCCGGTAATCTTTACTTTGCTTGACAGAGGGAACGGGAGCGAGCGCCGAGTGTGAGGGATGGGCTGGGCATCGATCCTGCAGCCTCCGTCGTCACGTGAACCAGTGCACAGGTCGATTTCTCCGTGTCTGATCCACGCAGCACTACGATGTCCTGCGTCAGCTTCAGCTGATCGTGTTCCCAGCAGCATGCAGTGGTTGTTCTGGCCCAAAGAATCGAAACGTTAGGAGAGGAGCAGCCTCTGAGTCCAGTGGGACAGGAAGCAGCCGTCAGGAAGCAGCCGTCACTCTGACGCCGAGTGTTCAGGTCGTTTTAATGAGTCGTAATGACGTCGCCCAGGTGTGTTGCTTCAGTGGCGAATAACACACACACGCGCGCACACACGCGCACGCACACACACACACACACACACACACACACACACACACACGCGCACACACACGCGCACACACACGCGCACACACACGCGCACACACACACACACGCACACACAGGTCGGTAAGTGTAATTATGTTGTTTGCTAACTTATAACGACCTGACTGTTGTTCTTCTAACATGAGACAATGATTTTTTTTAACTCTGTGGGTCAAGTATTAAAGTAGATTATATCATTTAAAAATAAAGAATAAAACCTTAATAGTACCTTTTGTCACTTGTTTTACTTTGGGGGATGTGTTATAGTCCATACTGTCTGTTCCACACTGTTGCATCGCTGCTAGGTTTTCAAAATAAAATTCTACTGAACCGTTTGACTTTGCAGCTTGTGAGTGGTGATTACTCGATGGAAACGATTCGTCTCACTCGGCCACTCTTTTTGTAAACCCGCTGTGTATTACAGTATCTCACAGCGATGGCGAGTCTGCAGCATCGCTGAGAGTAATATACGGAACCTCACCTGCAAACAGCTGGAAGGACGAGCTGCTGTGGGAGGACATGCTGCAGCACTGACATGATGTTCAGGTGTGTGCGTGTTTGTCATCACGCAGCTTCCTGCTTATTAATCACTCTGTCAGCTCTCGTCATGAACTCAGGCACTGAGATATCTTAACGAGCAGACACAGGAGCTCTCTGACCCCATAAACCCTCTTTACTGTCTCTCTGTGTATTTCTGGGTGACATGTGACCCGTGGAGCAGCCAAGAGGAATCTGAATCATTCATTTCAAGGTAGGAAGTTGTTTTAGTTTCTCTCTGCAGGTAAATAACGTAGTTACTGAGTGGTGGGCAGCGGTCAGACGGTCGACTCAGCGGCTGTGAGCAGCTCGAACCAACGAGGAAACGCCACGGACAGTAGAAAATCAACATTTAATCTACAGAGTTAGACAGGCAACGTGAAGATATCATCACACTTCATTTCTGATGTCAACGGGTGTTTAGGCACAGAGACATACATTTAAAAATATCATATATTATAACATATCGCTCTATGAAGCTTTTTACCGTAACATCATCACTGGCTGTACAAAAATACACGGAAATGTTTTCTCTTCCTCGTCGTGTGTGAACGTACCGTCTGGATCTGTGTGCTGTGTGTGTCCACATGCAAGTGTTCCTCATGTTTCAGCAACATGTGTGTGTGTGTGAGTGTGTACTGTAGTCCTCCAGATGTGGCTCAGCCAAAGTCGATGCGGGGCCGGTACTCAAGAACCATGGGATACGTCTGGAGGAGAGACACAAGAAAGAGAGAGAGAAAATCTTAATCTTCGCTCTGCAAACACAACGGCAGGATTCTCCACGTTAACACACACTACACACACTTCAGCGACGGAGCAGGAGGCGCGTTGAGATGCACACACACACACACACACGTGCGTCAGACTCCTTTACTTTGTGAAGCACAGACACTGTGACAGACGATATCAAGTCGTAGTGAAGTCGCCTTTGGTTGTTTGATGCTGACTTTGGTCAATAAACCTCTACATGGTAAAATATTACATCCCAACACTGGAATCTCTGGTAGTAAAAGTAAAAAGATGGGATAAACTGTCCTGGGTCCACCTGCCTCTGCTCGTCCAGGACTGGGACCAAGCGTCTGCTGCAAAAGGTCCAAAAGAGCCAGAAGGAAAAAGGAATGGAGGCTGAAGCTTGTTTAAAATGATGCAGTGCGTTTTAAATTGGACACTTTGGTGTTTGCTGACAGCTCAGGAGCAGCTGTGTCTGCACTCACACACACAGAGACACACACACACACACACACACGCACACACACACACACAGAGACACACACACACACACACACACACACACAGAGACACACGCACATACGCACACAGACACACAAACAGACACACGCACACACACACAGAGACACACGCACACGCACACACACACACAGACACACACAGTGCAGCTGATGTATTCAGCAGTGACACGCTGTGTTGTGTTGCTGAACCGGATCCAGGAAACCTAAAAAGTGCGGCCAGTTTGTCAGCGTGCAGAAGAAAAGTGGAACAATGTTCAGCCCGAACTGCCGTGTCTGCAGAAAACTGATGATCTATCACAACAACAAAGATAAATGTTGACCACAGGTGCCTGGTGAAAACCCACAGTGACATGTGAGAGTCATCGTCTGACACGTGTCGTTTTCCCGGTGGGGCGTTCTTCACATAACGACCTCTAACCTCTCAGGCTCCTCTTTCTGGAGTCTCTCAGGTGAAGCGCTGCTGTCATCTCCGTCTTAAAATAACTTTTGGCTTCAACATTATTTCCTCAGAAATATATCAAGTCATTTTACTGATGTTACAACTGTGAACAGTCCCAGTAGATAGAATTCAACCGTCCACTGGCAGCTGCGTGTTGTAATTATCACACGTTGTTTATCTATTGGGACGTTTCCATCAACCACGCCACAGATCTGATTTTGGATTTCCTCTGAGCTGACTGGAGATAATTGTGTTTGGATCATTGAAAGAAGCATCGGGGCTTTTCTCTGTGACCCTTATTGGAAAGCTCTGCATGATCCCCCCCGTTTCTCCGGTGCTGCAGCCCAGTTTCCCCTGATTAACATCTGTGCTGTTCAGACTCACCGTAGAAAAAAAACAGGCCCATACTTGAAGGTTTCTTGACAACGTGGTGTGTTTGAGGCGGCGAGGAGCTTCTTGGGGGGGGAGCGCCGGCTTGAATGTTTAGGAAAAAGATTTGGGTTTTATAGTAAAGCTGTGCTCCATCATCTGGGCCAAGAAGCTCTGCTGGTTCTGAACAAACATTGCCAACACCTGAAGCTGGTCTGATCAACGAGACAAACGTCTGTGGACTCTGGCCGGAGTTAGTCCGGGGTTGTTTTGCAGATTTCAAACCTAACATCCTGAACGAGGAGCTAAATGCTGCCTGATGTTTACTGTACGTCGTCTCTGTCCTGACCGGAGACCCAGAAACTCTGCTGCTTCGTGTCCGTCTCTCACCCTCCCTGCCACGTCTCCTCCTCGTGTCCTCAGCTGGACAGGTTTCGAACAGGATTTGTCCCTGTGACTCAGCAGGACACAGGTAATTTGGACAGACTGATGTGGGCCTGTGGGCTGAAACGACTTCTTGTGATGCTGCCAGGTCATTTTGCCTTGAATCAGCTGCTTTTACGTGTCCAGGAACATTCGTCTGTGAAACGCGTCTCATTGTTTTGAGCATGTGCAGAACATGATTTTTTGTGTGCAGCATGTGGTGAAATGTGAAGTGTGCAAAATAAAAGTCCTACAACATCAATCTAAAGAAGAAAAAGTGACTTTTCATAAGATGCTTCTTGTTTTCTGCTTTATCCATCCACCACATCCCATAATAACCTTTTTTTACATACTCTCAGCTTCACCTGCTCGCTCTCTGCCCGTCATTCTCCTCTTCAAACGATCTCGACCTAGAAAGTGAGGATATTCTGGGATGGTTGGATGTGTGGTAGTTTATCCAGTCAGTCTCACATTCACTCTCTGTGGAATGTCTTTGGTTGTTTAATCACTGATCTCTGTGGTAATTAGTGACTTTGAATCTTAGATGGATATTTATTTGTCCTGCCGTCTGAACCCTGGTCTTTGGTTTTTCACTGACTTGTGGCGCTGAACAATGAAAATGGACGCGCTCAGATCTTCAGCGTGTTAACATGTCGGGCTATGGCGTCGGCGAAGACTCGGTGGACTGAAAGATTCCAGCGGTTTATTCTGACAACAACACCCACGATGAGAAACCGCCTCCTCCTTTCAACGTGTTTGAAGTCAGACTTCCTTCTTCTACAGAATCAGAGTCATGAAGGATTCTTGGAACAGAAAGAATCTTCCTGCAATAAGTTTTCACACACGTGCTGATTCTGAGGCCATCCTGTTTATTCGCCTCATTCCTATCCGAACCGGGTCAAAGTGAAATGTGTGAACTTCAATCCTCGACTTAAAACGAGGTTTTAACCACAAAACTGAAATGCAGCTTGTCAGTTTGGAAAGACGAGTCTCCACAGGGTGAATGAACACACACACACACACACACACACACACACACACAAATGCTTTCCTGTAACGACGCAGCCGCACATTAGCATGCAAGCATGCACACACACAGGAAGTGAGCATGACAGCCTTACATTCTCTCCATGTAGCCTCCACCGGGTCATGTAGATGAACTCCAGAGTGTGATCTCTGCCCATGATCTCCCCATTGCACAGCACATCCAGCTGGACACAGCCAGAAAACAGACGTTAAAAACTAAGAACGTAGAAACGGGTCACACAGATGACGCGCTGCACAAAGCTGTCAAAGCACGGGAGGAAACAGAGAATGATAAAGGAAATGAAAGAAGAGGATCGTGGGTTAAGCACTGAATGAAAGTAGAGGGGAAGTCAGTGTGGTACTGAGTGGGAGGCTGCACTCAATGTGTGACTAGTTTTAGCTCCGTCTACAAATGAGCAACATTTATTTTCATTCTCCGCTACAGACCGTCGACGGTCGCGACACTTCGCTCTGCAGACGCTTTCATCCAAAGCGACTTACAAGGAGCTACTGCTGAGTGTCTGAGCTGGGTTTCGATCCTGCAACCTTCTGCATCCCAGTCTGCCTCCTATCCCACCTCGTGCTTAAGCTTTGAGTTCGCTCCTCATACAGCATGACACGTGACTCGCGCTTGATCAACAGTATTTCTTTACCTCATAAGAACTTGGCAGCTTCAGTTTGAGACTGAGAAACTTCTTAATCGTTCCCACGGTGACGCGACTGGAGCAGCGGATAAACCTCTTCATCAAATCCTAAACGGACGAGAGACGAATTCTGTTACAGATGTAGTGGACGTCGGGCGCTGATTGGCCCCGAGCCACAGACACATCAACCAAAAAAGAAATGTCCGAAACGTTTCCCATTCAAAATGAAAAAAAAGCCACTTTCTTTTCTCTTCTCCTTATCGACACCGACACACACCGTGACAGAGCTCTCCCCGGACTGTCCCGTGTTGCGCAGGCAGTCCAGACAGATGGCTATCTGAGGGTCGCTCCTGTGGTAGTCATCATCGCCGTCGCCGTCGTCGCCGCCAACACCGCCGGCGTCACCTGCAGCATCAGGCAGCGAGAACCTCTGACACCTCATGTTTTCTGCTGCGGTTAGAAACATTGATACACACAGAGCTGCAGAGTGATGCTGATGCTTTGATGGGAAATAAGGAACAAAGAGGAAGATATCAAAGGAAAAGATCATTTCGTTCTGTTAAAAGTAGAAAAGAGACTTTTTAATAAGACGCTGAGATAGCGAACGTGACAAATAATTGTGCATCATGTGTGAGGTGAACCACATATAAGCGGGAAGTTCCCTCCAAATCTGAGCTGCCCCAGATTCACATCAACAAGCCCCGAGTGTGATGAATAAGCTTATGTGATGAATCAAACCTGGATCAGAAACTCCCTCGTCTATTGATCTAGTCTTCTAATAATGAGGAGACAGAAAGAAAGTGTGAATCAGAGGCAGAAGAACAGCACAGCTTACTTTGGCCGTTTTCTTTGGGCTGGTTCTTCTTCCAGAATTCCAGTTCTTGCTGTTCCTCTTCTAGACCCGTGAAAAGATAAAAACACACACACACGAGTTTATTCCTACGTTAGAAGAGGGAAGCAGAGAGGTTCCGAACCATCGGGAGAAAAGATTGGTTAATGCTGAAGGCAGAAAGCAAGAAAGCATCGTTGGCCCCTGCTGCTAGAAGACGGTGGCGAGACGTGAGGGTACCAGGCCAAGGCCAAGGCCAAGACCAAGACCAAGACCAAGACCAAGACCAAGGCCAAGGCCAAGACAAAGGCCAAGGCCAAGGCCAAGACCAAGGCCAAGGCCAAGGCCAAGGCCAAGACAAAGGCCAAGACAAAGGCCAAGGCCAAGGCCAAGACCAAGGCCAAGGCCAAGGCCAAGGCCAAGACCAAGACCAAGGCCAAGGCCAAGGCCAATACTGAATCTGATTTTCATTAGTTTTCACATATATAAAAACGAAAAGAGCTCTAGTCTGTTTTCAGCCTTGGTCTTAATCTCGCCTTAGTGTGTAGGGTCTTGGTCTTGGTCTTGGTACCCTCAAGTCTCGCCAGTGTCTTGGTCTCGGTTTAGGCGTTCTTGAATACAACACTACCTGCTGCACACAGACACTTCACTCCATCGTCTCATCTTAAACCACTGAGACGACAACGAAACATTAACTGGTGTCAGTGAGAAGCTCTTAACGTGTGTTAAACAGAGCAGAATTTAAATATTTAAGTTTGGTTTTAAAAGAAATAATTCACCCAGAACAAAGAGGAACGAGTGCCTTTTGAGTTTTCAGTCCTCTGGTGAGGACGCTTTTGCTTTTCTCCCCCCTGCTCCCTTTAGTTTTTAAAGATTTCAGCCAACAGAGTAAAGTTTGTGCAGGTAAAACTGGTCCTCAAACCACACAGCGTTGACTGGACTGAGGTTTAGATAAAACAAACTCTGGGTAGATTAGAAAGAAAACAGACACTTCAGATATGTCAGACGTGTGGTTTGGCATTCCTCCCCTGTTTGAACTGCAGAAAGCCCAAGGTGAGGTGAGAGCGTTGCTGCCTGTGTGCGTGCTGAAGAACGCCACGTGTGCATTGTGATAAACGACCATGGAATGCTGCAGGGTTTGCGACCTCCCACGAACAGTCTCATAATTTAACACAGCCTGAAAACTGAGGAGACGGACTGACCCAACCATGTGGCAAACTCACTTTCTCTGAGTCCAGGCACGAGCTTGAAAATGATCTCCTCCAGAGTGTTGTCCAACCTGAGAACAAGGAGGGAGGAAAGGTGTGAGGTGGACGACACAGGAGGATGTGAACACTAACGAAGAGAGAGAGGACGTTCGTCTCACCGGAGCATCTCCAGCGGATTGGTCTCATGGACCTGGATGCCACATTGTGGACAGTCATTGCTCTCCTCAAAGTGCTGCACGATGCAGCTCTTACAGACTGCAGAAGAAACAGATTTCATTAGTTCTATTAGTTTCTCCAGCGACAGCTTGGTCAGGACAGTCTGATGTCATCCTGTCTCAGTCCTCAGACATCGGACTGTCCTGACGAACCACTCTCTGTAACAAAGACTGCGTGTCTGCTCTGTCACTCACAGGTGTGCAGGCACTCGGTGACCGTGGTCGGTTTAATCAGGTAACCCCGGCACAGGGAACACGTGATGTAGTTGTTAAAGTCTCTCACCAAGTGCTTCCTTCCCGTGGCGGCCATGTTTCAAGTCTTTTAGCAATGCTGCAGCGGGATACTGACCAGGAGTCCGCTGTTATTGGGCTGAAGGGAAACGCCACCTTCTACCTTTGGAAGAGTCAGACATCCATTCACAACAAAGTTCAGTCACGGGCTCACATTTCCAGCTGCGAGGCGTTCGTTTGGCTGAAAGGGCTGAACGCGTGGCCGACACTGGCTAAGGAGTTAGTCCAGCACAATGCATAGACGGTTCTGCTAGTGGGAGCTGACGACAGAGTTCGTTGATGCTACTGTGTAAAATCCTGCTCCATCCTACTGAAAGATGTTCGTCCCATTAAGTACAGAGAAAGAGACCACCAGGATTTTCCAAGTCTGCGCAGTCCTGCTTCGATCAAACACGCTGCCTAAATCCCCAGAAGTTCCAGAGAGTAAGACGCCTCGCTTCCTGCTCGGTCTCCGCCATGTTTTAATCTGTGAAGGGTCAAAGGTCACAGGGAGACGTCTGTGTGCTCGCTCTGATCCCGGTGTCCTTTCATCATGACAGTGCTGCTGCTGCTGACGGCCCACAGTGGCTGAGGGACTATCTGATGACCTTTAAACTCCCAGCGAAGGTACCTGAGAGAATAAAAGACAAAGGTCAGGGTGGACGAGGACGGTGCTGTTTGCAGAGACGTGGCCTTAACAATTAGAAGAAATCCTTTGCTCTCAGTCCATCGAATAGACCTGCGAAGCTTAAAAAACGAACCAATGATCAGAAAGTGTCACTCAAAAAGAACCCAGAACCAGAACCAGCCACTTTAAAGGTCAACGCTAAAACCTGGATCAGCTCCAGACAGTGATTAATGTCGCTCTGAGCGTCAGGATGTAAGAAGACCGAGAACGAACCACTATTGTTTCTGTCTGAAAGGTGTCACTACCCCTCCTGAAGTTGCTTCGTCAGTGTGAGGAAGACGAGTAACGAAGGAAGCAGTTCCCACGAGATAAATCCCAGAAAGTGACGACAAACAGAACCAGGTGCCAGATTTAAACTGTTGAAATGTAAGATGAACTAATGATTCCGTCCTGCCTTCATAGCGGCTCCGGCCCTCGCCCGTGTGACATTCATGGTGCTCAGTAAAAGCTGTTACTAGGTGACCATCAAGTGTTAGTGACTCCAACCTACGCAACAAAACACTCAGCTCATCCAGCCATAACGATGTGGAGCCTCTTTTAGGGGGACAGAGACACACAGGACCAGTACCGAGCCGGTCTCGCGGCCTGTCACCTGCAGTGTTTAAGGAGAAAAAGCAGAACGAGTCCCATACTGACCCCGTCACTTCCTCTCTCCTAAATTAGTTTTGTAGAACTGAGCGTCATTGTGGTCACGTGACTGGACAAAGGACAACTTTGCTGTCCGTCCTGTTTAGTTGTTGTTGTCGTCGCCTTCACTAATTACAGTGACAGTTATTAACCGGGACACAAATGTTAATCCAGCTGCACCGGTGCAGTTCTGACCTACATGCATGTGTCTCTGGATTACCAGGGCTATGAATAGCTAAACTCACCCGCTCGCCCCCATTCCGTCCCCACCGCCGAGGCGCTGAATGAATTTTGGTTTCGTGCTGCAGACACAGATTGGTGTCTGGATATTAAGCTCGGCGGAGGATGCTCTCTAACGCCACTCAGAAGTTTCGTGTTTGCTGTGCAAAGCGTTTATTTTAATGGGATGATGTGAGTCGTGCTGTTCCAGTAAATGAAGCGAGTGAGGCCGGTAAATGTGATGAGGGATTAGTCAGTGTTCTCACTCTGTCTGTAAACACACAGCGGTCTGTTCATCAATTGATAACAGGAGACTGTTAAATACTAATCATCAGGCAAATCACTGCAATAACAGCTACTGAACCAACGGCTGGTTGGACTGGTTTCACTCACTTCACCCAGCGTCTCAGAGGAGGAGCTGCACACGTCTCCGTCAGAGGTTACACGCCAGAAATCGGCGACTGAGCTGAGTTTACCTGCTGCAGACTCGTCCTGAGGTGAACAGCACAGTGCAGCAGGGAGCTCTCTGGGTTGCTACGGTTACTACAGGTTGGAAGAAACAGTAGCGTGACATGATCTTAGTCATAATCATCTGGCAGAATGTATCACACCCTTTTCATCACGAGGAAAATCAAACAGCAAAGACAGACGAGGTTTGTTCCACTTATGGAACGAACACGATGTTTCACCGTGATAAAGCATCAAATATTGATTTGATGTGAAACACGTTGATATCAGTAACAGCTTCGTGTTTAGTGGTTCATCTCCGGTCACAGCGTGTGTGCAGGGGTCGCAGGTCGTGCTGCGGCTGGTGGTGCTGCTCAGTCACGGTCTGGACTTTCTTACTTACTTACTCTGCTGTTTGCTCCCAGCAGGATTATTCTAACAGCAGGTTGCTACAGTGACGGGACGCTGAACTTTGTTCCCCCTTCGTTCGGAAGTGACGTCACCGTGTTGGACACAGCCAGAGCTGAACTCACTGCAGAACCAAACCCGGAGACCGGGCACCGGCGCTCCTGCCTCACTCTACCAGGCTCGTTTCTTCCAGAAAAATCTCAAGTGCGCAGCTCTGAAATTCCCCCGCGTCCGTGAATGAGACGAACTGCACAACAACAACACACCCGCAGACACACAACCGGGCGCGTTATTTATTCACGCGGAGGGAGCGGATCCGGTTGTCTCATCGTTCAGGCGCGTCACGGTCTACGTCACCGGTGTCAAAACAACATCAATGGACGACACGCGCACATCATAACGAAAGGTCCGGGCGCGCGCGCGCGCACGCACGCAGCACGTACCGACAGTAAAAGTTGCAGAGCGTCGTATCACGGCGTTAAACCGCGCGCACGGGAAACGCGACGCACGCCTAACGCTTTCAGTTTGCGTGAACATACCGTAATCCCGCATGTATGTCTGCGTGCACGCGACGCACTGTGTTAATGGAGAGATAGCGCGAGACAGATGGGGGAGTGAGGGGGAGTGAGGGGGGTGGGGGGAGAGGAGGTCCAGCAAGCAGCGTCAAAGTTTGGCTGTAACGTGACGCGTCCGACGTCGCCTGACGAAGTCGCCATCCGCGCAGAAATAATCCGAAATAAAAACACATTCCTCACCTCACTTTCCTCCCCCTCCCGGAGTTACACATTCCTCGGTCGGCCAGGAAGGTCCACCATGACAGCAGCCAGCTCCGTGTACTGGGCGCGGAGAGAACACGGAACTGGTCGGTTCAGATGTGTCCCAGCCCGCCCAGCAGCAAGACGAGCAGGCAGCAGGCAGGCAGCAGAGAGCCGCGGTGGGCGGGGAGCCACCAGGCAGCAGGCAGCAGGCAGCAGGCTCGGAAACTGAAAGCGGTTGTGTAACTGAGTGACTATTGGCCTACAACACACAGACACACACACACACAACAGAGAGAGAGAGAGAGAGAGAGAGCTGCGTGCGTGTGCGTGCGCGTGCGTGGACAGAGACAGCACAGGCTGCTGAGTTCATCCAGCTGCTCATCAATGACTCGGTTACGTTACGTTTTCATCGGAAACACAACGAGAGATTCTGCCTGAAGCAGCTTCACGAAGGATCCTGCTCATGTTAAAGAGACAAAAGTTTCTCCTGTGAATCATGTCAGCTTCATATTCTAACAGCAGCATGAGCCTCACGTATCTGAACAAGTGTGACAGGATAATAACACAAAAGATGGATGACACGCAAAAAATCTACAAATTAATAATAAAATTAAATTAAACAAGCAGATTATTTTGCTGCGCTAGCATGCTAACTGATTTTTATGTCGTGAGAAAACACGACAGCTGGATCGTTAACGTATGTATGTAACGTGTGACCTGGCCTGTGTTAGATGAGACACGTGTGTAACGTGTGACACGTATGTAACGTGTGACCTGGCCTGTGTTAGATGAGACACGTGTGTAACGTGTGACACGTATGTAACGTGTGACCTGGCCTGTGTTAGATGAGACACGTGTGTAACGTG
>JAUMHF010000007.1:18202320-18239637 GCA_032359275.1 Microctenopoma steveboyesi | reverse complement strand
TGCTGAAAAGGAACCTGGGGTTGTTCTTATTTGCCTCAATTAGTGAGGAATAATAAGAGGTTCTAGCTTTACGGAGGGCTTTTTTATAAGCCCTCCGTAAAGCTAACACACTTTATAAGGTTGAGTGTTGTAGGTGCCTAGAAATGACCGTGATTATGTAACCATGTCCTTACGCTGCGCTGCTAATGATGTGAGCACACAGAAACCTTCACGGATAAACAACTCTCAGGCATCTTCTACTGGACCTTCTGGTTCCTGATGACTCCAGCTACGGTGCAACCACAGGTCACAGCGCACTTAAACCTCAGTCGTGTGCAGTGTCTCCGGACGTCGCCATCTGAAACTGTTTCACCATCTATTTTAGTCACAAGGTCAGTTTCTAAAAATAGCTCGCTGCTATAAATTCACCTTCAGAGGAAGTGAAGAGTGAGACGTGGACAGCGGGGCTAAAAACATGGAGGTGACGTCCACACACTGGAAACCAGCTCCATTCAAAACGTGACCTCTGACCCTGATCTGTGATCGGCTGCAGCTGGAGGACGATGATGTTTCCTCCTTGACCATCGTGAATCTCCTGCTCTGAGGAGACGCTGCCAAAGATTAGATCCACCTCAGTGTTTGCCAGCAGCAGCCCAAACTGAACAGGGGGGCGGTGGGAGGGGCTCTTTGTGGCGACGGGGCCAGATGAGCACATGAGGGCAGTAATGCGATCCGAGCTGAATGACAGGGCTATAAAAGAAGCTCCGGGTGCAGACAGGCGACACAGAGACGGACGCTGTTCATCACGGCAGCACTCGAGTGGACTTACCTCCAAACCAGACCCGCTCAGAGCGCTTAAACGGCTTCACACCCAGTGGAAGGATGGGGCTGCACAGTGTTGAGGAGCTGGTAAGAGCTGCTGCTGTGTGGGCGCATGAAAAGGAAAAGAGGTGGAAATGTTATCTGTGAACATCCACCCTGAAGGAAAACAAGACGAGGAGAGGCTGAGAAGATGATGAGATATTTAGTGAGATTTAATTCTAAAATAAAATTTGAATCGTCTTGTACTGAAGTAAGAAAATAATGTGACATGACTGTGAACGTCTGGACTGATTTCTATTTAACATTAAAGGTAAAGAATCTGTTTCCACCAACTCATCACTTTGGACGTGAAAATGTTGGATCTATGCAGGTGAAACTCTTTATCTACAAAAGGAAACTTCCACTGCTCAAGTAAAACCTCCACTTACTAACTGTAAACTCAAGTTTGTAATGTTATGGGACAGGCTGCTGAATTAGTGCGCTCATCATTTCAGCAGACTGGAGGGTTGTCCCTGTCAGACGGACTGGACATATGGACAGTGTGTTACTGTGTTTACGCTCCTCTGTTCAGCCACTGCTCAAACTTCCTGAGGTTTCTACACGTGCACTTATTTTTCTGTGAGCCTTTTAAAGGCGCAGTGTAGATAGTAACTCGAGCTAAAAGCAAGCAACATCTCCATCTCTTCTTCTCTTCAGGTGACCACCACAAGGTCAGAGGGCGCAGAGGCAGGCGACTTCCACGGGGGCATGTACGAGGCGGCTGTCGGTCAAGAGAAGCGCGATGACAGCCGGTCCCATGCGGAGCCGGTGGACAGAGGTCTGTCAGAGGACGACAGCGGCAGCGAGCCGGAGGAAGTCAGCGTGGCTGCCCTCAATGTAAGAATACAAAGAATCTGCTCTTCCTATATTCATATATATTCACATTAACCTGTATGAAGACGGTGATACTGTAAATACAGCTGCAGAATTAATCAATGCTAAATGCTCTGAGGAAAATCCAGCCTGTGGCCTCACAGCAGGACAAGGCTGACGTTAGTCTCTGAAGGTTGAGCTGCTGCCTGCAAGCGTCTGGGACTTTAACACCGTCCTGGTTATAGTTAGTGATCCACTCTGGAGTCAACTTAATTCTGAACGTCAGCATTATGTGATGATCCTGGTCATTTCCAGACTCTTCACACTAACACGGTGCTGCAAACGCCACAAACCTGTGACCCACAAACGTTTCATTAGCAGCACATAAATATATTATTATATGATGTCATGTGATGTGATATCCATCAGATGGATAGGAGCGGCAGGCTGAAGTTGGAGACGGTGGACGACCTGTTCAACATCCTGCAGCTGAGGAAGAGGAGGAGGGAGAGGAAGGCTCCGGCTCATAAGAAACAACAGCCAGAGCCTGAGACCGCGGTGAGATAAATGCTCCTCGTCTGCACTTGTTCTGTTTGAATTCAAACTGACTCTACGTTCCCTCCAGCTGGAGGCAGTGGACGAGCAGCTGTTTCTGACAGCGGCCGCAGAGAACAACCTGCCTGTGGTGGACAAGTACCTCAGTGACGGAGGAGACCCCGACGTAGCCGACCACGTGGGTGTCACACAGCAACGCGTCTCTCTCAGTAAATCCGACACGTCATCCACACATAAACCGTTTTCTGTTCCCTCAGTTCCAGAGAACATCTCTGCACAAAGCCTCATTCAAAGGACACGTGGAGGTCGTGAGAAGACTCCTGGAGGCTGGAGCTGGCATGGAGAAAAAAGACAAGGTACGAGGGTTACGTGCTTTTTTCTGTCTGTGTGGGACACACGGCGTCAGCCTAACAGGCCGGTGTGGCTGTGTTTCAGCTGGAGGCTACAGCAGTGCACTGGGCCTGCAGAGGAGGCAGTCTGCCAGCCCTCCAGCTCCTCCTTGACCAGGGAGCCAAGATCACCTCCAGAGACAAGGTTGGTCCACACTCTGAACCTGGAGTAAGTGTTCTTTGTCTCCATCTGTTGGTGATTGAAGTGTGAGCAGAAGACGTTTGTCTCTCGTCCCCTCAGCTGCACAGTACTCCCCTCCACGTCGCCGTGAGGACAGGACACTGCGAGTGTGCTGAGCATCTCATTCACTGTGGAGCAGACGTCAACGCCAAAGACAGAGTAAGACAGATGTCCCAGCACCTTCTGATATCTGGGAGAGTCCTGATCAAAGTGAAGTAATACTGTTCTGTTGTCCTCCCACACTGAAGGACGGAGACACGCCGATGCACGACGCCGTGAGAATAAACAGGTTCAAGATGATCAAGCTGCTGATGATGTACGGGGCCAGTCTCAACACCAAGAACTGTGTAAGCAGAGCAGCATCGTCTCAGAACTAACTTCACACGCTTTCTGTTCCCAGTGGTGAATTTAAAGGACTAATGCTCCTGTTTCTTTGTCCTGTGCAGGATGGAAAAACTCCAATGGAGACTCTGTATTCATGGCAGAACGGAGCCAAGAGCCTCCTGTGCAACTTGAGCGATGACAAGTCCACCGAGTAGGACCCAACGAGACAGAGTCCAGGCTGAGGAGGAGCTGGCCTGTCAGGGAGTGTTCGTTACCTTAGATCACAGTCACTTATCTCCTCAGTGACTGAGCGGTATCTGAAGCGTTCATTACATGTCACGTGGGTCGTTAATAATGGGATTATTAGCACTGATGGGTCGATTAATCGCCACATATTGCTGGACAATGTCTCGACTGGCAACGGGAAGACGATTTTCTTAATATTCACTTTAAGCTGAGTTGAAGTCAGCGATACTGCATCGAGAAGATGACTTATTTATTGATCCTCTGTCGCTTTATTGGGTCTCACTGATTTATTTTAATGCACTTAACAGCGAGGTGACTGTAGAGTTACTTATATCTACATATAAACTGACTCAGGTCAGTGTGAAGCAGGACGATGTGTTGGTGAGTGAGAGAAAGGACACAGGATGAAGGACGTTCTTGGATCAGGTTGAGAGGAGTCTCCCTACTTTCAGATTCACTCATTCAGTTTAAAGAGCAAGAGCATGAAGGATCCTGCACGATGCCCCCGTGTCCGTGTGGGTTTTCTCTGGGTATTCCAGCTTCCTCCCACCAGCCCAAGACATGCATGTTGGCTGATTAGGTGTGAACACGTCAGCTGTTTCTCACCTAACGACAGCTGGAGTCCTCGTCAATGGATCTGCAGCATTTGCATCATAAAATGTTTGTTTTTACAGTGTCTACCTTCCCTATTATTCGCTGCAGCAGAGCAAAGGTGCCTGATATTCTGGCTCTGACATCCCAGCTGCTGCAGTGGAAATGTTTTAAGGTGGAGTTTGTTCTGCGTGAGGGGGAAAGAGCGGCAAAGTCACAGTTGGTTCAGAGGATGTTTGATACGAGTTTAAGTGTAAAACTAATCATGACGAGATGAGATACATTTTTTACTGTTGAAGACGTGTGTAATCATTTCTTGTACTAATGGATTTGTTTGAATAAAACTGGAGAGAACTGATGCACCCTGGCGTCAGACACCCAAACATTACACCTGAGGCTGGGTGGGTTGTTAGGAGAATATACACATTATAAATAAAATATAATAATAAAAATATAAATAAAGCCACGTTTTTAAGGAATATTAACCTGGAGTCTTCTGTTAATTAACATACTTACCATGTGCTTTAGTGTGGATTGTATGCATGACAGAAAAAACTCGTTAAGCCGTGGGCGGGAGGAGGAAGAGAGACAGAGAGACTACCGTGGAGCAGGTTTGTTTCCCCACAGGGTCTGGAGCCCGGAGACAGTTCAATGATTGAGAGACAGTTTTGCATCTCCGGGGCAGCAGCGGCATAAAACCCACTGTTGTGGCGTAAAGTTTTGTTGCCTCCCCATGAAGTGATGACGTTTGTTTGTACCATGTGTGGAACAGGCCAAAAGACTTTCAGACGATGTTCAGGTCTGAATGATACAGATCATTCAACACATCCCAATGTTTGAATGGCAGACTCTTGCCGAGCTGCTCGCTGGTCATGCTACAGTCTAAAGGCCTCTAAACGTTTCTTAGTGCTGCAAACTGTGCTCAGCAAAGCCGTGTCCAATCCAATGGCTGCACCTTTCTTCTGGTCTTTTTTGGACTCGAAAGAAGTCCAAAGGCCATCACTATGACTCCTGGGCTGTTCACAGTCACGGTGCACTGGTTGACTGACTCCTCCACAAGCTGACAGGCTGTGCACACAGCTGAATGGGTGTTAGCTGTCATTAGTCACATGAATATGTGTCACTAAGGCCTAGATGAACTTGTAGCAGCCTTGGTAATTAAGACGGGACAAATGAGATGAAGGTCACTCGAGTGGAATGTGCTGGAGTTGGTGCACAAACAAAATAATGAACGGTAACATTTTCAGGCAAAGGGAAAAGCAAAACAAACATTTCAGACAGTCTATATAATATATGTATATGTATTTTCCTTTACGGTTAATGAGAAACTGCGAATGTTAAATAACATTTGAACCTTTTTGCGCATTACGCATGTAAAGTAGTATTCTTTATTGCGTTCAAAATAAAATGTAATATCTAATGAACTGTTACATTAATCGGCTAATTTATTATTACTAAACTGGATTTTCCCTTTTCCTTTTTTTTATTTTTGAATTTCGAACGAAACGCTTGGTGTTAACTGTCTAAAACGAAACCACACAGTGCAAAGACGTTCCTTAAACACACCATTACTATTTCTATTTAAGGGATTCTCTGATTTACGACAAAAAACCGAACCCAGAACGCAGCATCGGTAGTACGCATGTGCAGTTACTGCTCGTTTCCAATTGGCTTCTTTCAAACTCAGACCGCGACTGTGTTGTTGTGTTTAGCTCAACGTCAGTTAGCACAAAGAGTAGGACCGTTTTAGCCTAATGTGCTACATCTAACTGACACGTAAGTATGTTTGAGTAATATCCAACCGGACGTGTCTGGTGTAGCATGAGTTTAAGGAAATCGAAATAATAAATGTTTTGGCGTTAGTTGGCAGGTGCGGCAGCTGAAAGGTTAGCGTTAGCTACACGGGTAACTAGCTAACACTGAAGCTAGTTTGGCCAAAATACGTTTAACGCTACGTAACTAGAAGCAGTTTGTAAAGCAACATGAAACCCGCAGCAACGTTTCACAAACATTAACGTTAAAATCACCGAAACGCTTCACTAGTTTGATTTTTCATTGAATGAATGAATCGATGAGATCCGTGACTTATAGGTGAGTTTAAGAAGCTGTCACGGCGTAATAACCGTTGGAGGGAATCACGTCGATGTTCCGTGTAAGTTCCACGGGCCCAGGTTCCTGAAGGGCGTGACCCGCCAGTTTCAGACTTTCTAGCTTTAGTGTTTTATTTGGCGCAGCGATATAAAGCAGCATTTAGCTCTTCAGTCATGTTTAGTTGCCTTCATCTTGTCTTTAATCTGCTGCAGGATGATGGATTCGTGCCTGGACAAGGCTGACAGCGAGGAGCAGGCAGAGGTTCAGGACACGAAGAACCTCTCATCAGAATCCGTGGTTCTACCAGACACGCAGGTGAATCACGATGCTGTAATGAACTACCCCATCCAGCCCAAAGCCTGCAGTGACAGGGCAACAAACAATGAGCTGCTAGAGCCTTTGACTGGGTCCCCAAACGTTCCACATGATTCTGTAGGGTCCTGAACCTGTGAATCGTGTCCTGATATGATGATATGCTGTGAACATAGAATTTAAAAACGTTTCATTGCAATATTTCTAGTTTATTTACTGTGGCCTCAATCTTCTCATAACTCACCAGGCGTAAAGCAAAAGAAATGAACCACCTGGCTGTCGTTGGAAATGTAGTGTAATTCAAGTTAATTTGTTTTTATGAAGTTAACGGCACACTTTCTAAAACTCCCTTTGACGTTTGAAGTCCCAGATCTCGATTAGTTTTGCTGAGTATTTTATATTTAACTCCGCACTTACTGAGATGTAATGATGAAGTCTGATTAGTTTTTCCTTACATTTTGTTTAATGCAGCTTTTTCAGATTTACCAGCAGATTTAATTTATTTGAGGAATTCTCTGGTCCCGTCCGTGTTTCCCACACTGCAGAAATCATAGGGCCGCACCTAATTCCTAAAATGTACTCTCTTACCTTCCCTTTTCTGGTTTTGTTGTGCAGCCTTCCAGCGTTGAGGACAGAAAACACCTCCAGGTCTACCTCCGCATCCGTCCCTTCACAGCAGCAGAGAGAGAAACTGGGGAGTCACAGGTAACGAATAAGGACATCGGAGAAATGTATACCCGTTACTTAAACCTTGCTAGGTTGGTCTCCAGAATTCAGTTTTATGGTATTTACCCACTTTAAGAACTTAAAATGTTTTAAACAGCTGACGTGAAACCTGACTGGATTTACATGGATGGAAACACAAAGTGAACTTGTTGTCTCTCCTTTTTTGAACAGGACTGTGTTACCATAGAGCCTCCTGAAGCTGTGTTCGTGAAACCTCCTCCTTTGTCTCTGTCGGCAAGGCTGAGCACTGACAAACCACTTCCACAGACTGGACAGCGCTTCCAGTTCTCTCAGGTTGGGTTTTCCACCAACGTGTCATTACTGTATTTTAATCAAGAATAGACTGTTATGACTTATGTGCAGTCTTTGTTTAGTGTCTTTGACAAACGTCTTTTCTGTAACAGGTCTACGGTCCCGAGACAACACAGAGAGAGCTTTTTGAAGGCACAGTTAAAGATTTGGTGAAAGATGTTCTTGAAGGTGGAAACTCTCTAGTTTTCACTTATGGAGTCACCAACGCCGGGAAGACTCACACATTTTTAGGTATGTTTGCACATTTACAAATAACTTAACTTAAAAATCGCTGCTACAGAAGATTGGATTTGACCAGTGCTGCTTCTGTTCTATGATTTACTCTAAATCCTGACTGAATCTTCAAACAGGTTGTTAAGATACATTTTACAGTATTCTCTGGAGATAAGTGTAGTAACGTTGTTGTTACTGGTTCTTTCTTGTGTAGCGATCAGGAATGTGAAGTGACACGTGGTAATAAACAGGAAGAGTAGGAGGACATTGTGAACTCTCTCTGGAACAGAAAAACTAAACTCATAAAAAAACTCACAAAAACTAAACAACCATTTCTCCTGATGCTCCAGGTCCAGATGCTGATGCTGGCATCCTACCCAGGTCTCTCGATGTAATCTTTGGTAGCATTGGTGAACGTGTTTTCAGTGGCATGAACATCAAACCTCAGCGCTGCAGAGAGTTCACACGACTCACCAGGGAGCAGCAGGTGGAGGACGCGGCATTCAAGAGGAACCTCTTCAGACAACTGAAAGAGGTAATCTGTTGGTTTGGGCCGACGGCTGCATCGATTACGAGAGCGTATATATTCCCTCAGACGTGTGATGTCTAAGGTGACAATTATCACATCAAAATACCTTTATGTTTATTACAATGTAAAAACGAGCTCAAGTCTTGACTCTGACGAATCTTTTAAATTAACGAATAATGAAAATGTCTTTGATGCATTTTCATTATGTTCATCTTTGTCTTCCATGTAGAGTGAGAAGACCAACATCAGCACGTTCCTTGAAGGCAAGACTTCTCAAAATTCTGTTATATATCTCTATATATATATATAGAGAGAGAGAGAGCGAGAGAGAGATATTGGACACGCTGTAGTGTGTGGTGCCAGCATTCGTCTCTGTTTCAGGCTCCTCTGAGCTGCGACCGGGCGCCACTGTAGCTGCAGAGGACAAAATCCGCCTGGAGCTCGAATCAAACACTAAATTCTCTGTATGGGTTTCTTTCTGTGAAATCTACAATGAGAACATACACGATCTCCTGGAGGTAGTTCCCACCGGGGCCCTGAGGAGGACCGTCCTGCGCCTGTCACAGGACGTCAAGGGCAACGCCTTTGTCAAAGGTACGAACGTTTTGTTTTGTTCCTTTAACAAGAAAACGTCACCAGTTGAATGAGAAATAAAAACTTGACATACATGAACAGTTTTAGCTGTTAAATTGACATTTTTACTCATTTTTATGTCTTTTAACATATTGAAATTCCTTCTTTTGAAACTTTAGCAAAACACCTTCATAACTTTTTTCACCTTCATTTTGCTAAACGCCACCGTTATTGGTTTAGATGAAACTTTTAGATTTCTGAATTAATCCAGACATTGTTACAACATGTTTCTAACTCCAAGGAACATTTTAAAAGTCACTTCTGTATCCTGGCGTGCGTGTGCGTGTAGATCTGCGCTGGGTTCAGGTAAATGGTGCAGAAGAAGCTTACAAGGTGATGAAGCTGGGCAAGAAGAACCAGAGCTTCTCCTCCACCCGACTCAACCAGCTCTCCAGCAGGAGGTGAGCATGAACCAGCATCATTTACAGGTATTCTGATCGAGAAGCATCACTGATGTGTCTTTACACCTTTTTGTGTGTGTGCAGTCACAGTATATTCTCCATTCGCATTCTGAGGATTGAGGATGTAGGAACTCCGAGGGTTCACACGCTCAGCGAGTAGGTGATCGTTAAAGCTGGATGTGTTGGGTAGATGTGGTTCAAAGGGTAAAAAGGGGAAACGTCTTTTCTCCTCGCTGTGGTTGTGATCAGGTTGTGTCTGTGTGACCTGGCCGGCTCCGAGCGATGCGCCAAGACTCAGAATAAAGGAGAGCGTCTCAAGGAAGCGGGAAACATCAACACGTCCTTGCTCATCCTGGGAAAATGCATCAATGCACTACGACACAATCAGCAGCAGGCCAAGTGAGACCTTTCTGTGCTTATGATTCTTATTTTGTGTAGTATAAAAAAGTCAGAAAGCAGCTTTAGAGCCAGATGTTATTCTCAGTTCAAATAAGAATAAATGTTGGACATTAAATTCATCAGATTTGTGCAGTGTTTAGTTCAGATTCACCTTTTCCCCCAGGATCTCGGTCTAACCATAGACGTGTAGCTTATTTTTATTTTATTATGTTCTTGTTTCCTGCTCCAGGCTGCTGCAGCATGTTCCCTTCAGGGAAAGCAAGCTGACCCACTACCTGCAAGGATTTTTCTGTGGTCGAGGCAAAGCCTGTATGATCGTCAACATCAACCAGTGTGCCTCCATGTATGACGAGACTGTCAACGTGCTCAAATTCTCTGCTGTGGCACAGAGGGTGTGTACACGGCGCCAGAGATTGGACCGTTAAGGTCCCTCCACAGTACATGCTACTGAAACACTCTTCACTGTTAAACGACCGAAAGGTTCCCAAACCTAAAATAACTTTAGTAACTAGCTTTTTTTGCTCTTGTTTGTGTCCAGGTTGTGGTTCTGTCCAACAGGCCCCTTCCCATTATTCCCCAGAAGTCCAATAGTGAGGTCTCCTTCATCAGCAGTTCTAAGAGGAAGACACTGTGTAGCAGCAGCAGGAGGAGCTCCCTGATTGGCTGGGAGAGCAGTCTGGAGGATGTGCAGGTGGGATGAAGCTGTTTGGATGTCACTTTAACGGATTAAACTCTTAGATGAAAATTAATATATTGTTTTTTGCTCCAGGAGGACGAGGATGATGAGGATGGAACCAGGCTGATGGACGACGCCATGGAGCAGACCAGCAATGAAGACGAAGCCAGTGAAGATGACATTAGTAAAAAGACGTACAAGGTCTGTTGCTGATTTGAGTTCTGTGAAGTACTTGTAACAAAGAACACAACTTCTTTCATTCTGAAACGTGTCTTCCGTTGCTCAGGCACAGGTGGCGCTGTTGACCCAGCTGCAGCTCCAGCTGAAAAAGGAGAGAGCGGAGAACTTTCTTATGGAGGCTCGTGTTAGAGAGGAGATCAGCAGAGAGTTCTCTGAGCTTTTCTCTGAGATGCAGAATGACTACAAGTGGGTCATTTGTTTGGTTTTAACTATAATGTTACAGCACAATCAGATTCAGGTTTCACTGGAGGACAAGGTTCCCCTTCATGTTCGGGAGTAGTGTGCTCCTCAGTATCAGGCACATCTTATTAGCATTGTAAGAGAGCGTTACCGTGGCAATGCTGCAGCCCCTCCTCTCTGTGGCTCAGAGTGGACAAGGAGCAGCAGGAGCTCAGGTGAGCTGAGCCTAGACTAGTCTGTGACTGAGAAGAACCCAGTGAATTGATCTGTGAAACTAATGTGTGAAATAAATGGTAAAAAACAAAAGTAACGAGAGGAGTAAGAAGCTCTTCTTCCTCACAAAACTACTCAAGTACTCGTCTGGTGCAGTGAAACTACTCCTACATTTACTCTTATCATATTAACATGTATGATGTGGCCTGGTAGCTCAATGGGTTAAACGTCAGACTGGAAAGCAGAAGGTCGCAGGTTCAAATCCCAGTCTGACTCCTAGTCCATCTCCTACCAGGTGTGTCCCTGAGCCAGACACCCGGCGCTAGCTCCCTGTAAGTCGCTTTAGATAAAAGCGTCTGCCAAGCAAAGTAAAGTAAAGTAATGATGAGGTGTATGAGATTTCATAAACGTCATAAAAATGTGTGCATCTGCCTCAGTGAGCGTCTGGCAAGAGAGCGGGAAATCCTGGAGGAGCGAGCAGAAAGGAGGCTGGAGATCTTCAAGACCCTTATTGACAAGTTGCCCAAAGCTTCGCCCGGTCATGATGCACAAGCTCTGGTAACAGTCTCTCAGAAAACGTGCGTCCTGCGTGCTCAGCAGCCTCACTCCCGCTGAATAATTTAACTTTCGGTTCCTGTAGAACAAATGTCTGGACTCCTGCTCTTCAGACCTGGAGAAGACGGCTGAGGCTGCTCGTAGCTGCCTGTGTTCTCAGGGAGACGAAAGTGCTGCCATGACGGAGCTGGAGAGGAAAGTGCTGGACCTGAGTGAAGTTTACAGACACGAGGGTAAATCTCTCACACACACACACACCAAGCTTGATCAGTGGCTCAGACAGAAGGTTCCAGGATGAATAGTCTTCATGGCTTCTGGGTGTCGTTTGTTTTCATCTCCCAGCTGATGCTAGTGGATCACAGGAGAGGTCGTCAGAGGTTGCTCGCCCGGAGAAGCAGGCGGCGGAGCTGGGGTCTCTACATGCTGAGGAGAGGAGTTCAAGTGAGAGGGAACAACTGCAGGTACAAACCCAGGAGTCATGTGCAGCCAGTGTTAGCTAACACGCTAATGTTTTGTCTGTTGTTCCTTGCTTAGAAATAGAAAAGCTATTAAAACTCAATGAATTGATTTGCTCATTAAGGAAGCCCTGGCTGCCCTGGAGAAGGAGAAGACAGCCAGAGAGGAGACCCTTGCTGCTTTGGAGTACCAGAGTCTGGGAAAAGAGGAGGCGCTGGCATCCTTAGAGGCGGAGAGGACGGCAAGGGAAGAGGCTACTGCCACGCTAGGGGAGCTGAAGCGCAGCACGGAGGAGGCGCTAGCATCTCTCGAAGAAGAGCGAAAAGGCAAAGAGAAAGTCGTGGCTGCCCTCGAAGCCGAACAGAGAGCCAAGGAGGACGCCGTTGCTGCTCTTGGTGAAGAGAGGAGTAGAAAAGAGGAGGCTCAGGCTATTCTGCTGGTGGAGAGGAAGGAAATTAGCAGGTTGATTGAAGAGAGTGGAAGGAGGCAGCAGGAGGCCGAAGGACTTGAGCAGCAAGTCAGAGAGCTGACCTCCAAACTCGAAGCCAAAGAGCCTGAGGTGGGTCACGGTGTTACTTACAATGAAACTGTAGATCCACAGGAGCAGTTGAAGTAGTTTGTGTTCTAGCGCTTGGGTTAAAGCTCTAACTATTTCTGTCTCTTCTTCTCCAGCTGACCTTGGAGAAGGAGAGAGCCGCCCAGGCTCTGGTCCAACTACAATCCGCTCAGCAGCAGCTAGCCAGTCAGTCAAAGGAGATCCAGGAGAAGACATCAGAGATCCACACGCTGATCCAGGAAGCTGAAGGCCTGAAGAAAGAGCTGCTGACCTCTGCTCCGCCCTGCGGAGGGGTGAGCGATCGTCCGAGTGACGACCTGTCAAAGCTCATGAACAGTCTGGCTGAAGAGAAGCAGACGTGTGAGAGCAAACAGAGACGAATTGAGCAGCTGGAGCATCAGCTGGAACAGACTGAGGAGCAGTTGGCAAACAAGACGCTGGCCTTGAACCAGCAACTGGAACAGTTGACGGAGAAGCTGAACCAACAAGAGACCGCTTCAAAGCAGCACGCGGAAGAACTGAAAAACAAGCTGGAGCAGCACGAAGAGATGTCGCAGCAGGCTGCCAAACACGAGGTAGAGCTGCTAAGAACTAAACACGAGGAACAAATACGGGCCTTGGAGAAGCAGTTAGAGAAGCTGCAGGAGCAAGATGTGACGTCACGACAGCAGGTGGAGGAGCTGAAACACAAGCTGAGTGAACAGAAAGGAAGCTCGGACAAACTCCTAGATGATCTGAAGCAAAAGCTCGAGGAGCAGGTGCGAACTGCTGCTGAAGATCTCAGGAAGTTCAACTCTGATCTCCAGACTGAGGTTGCATCTCTGCGCGTGAAGCTGGAGGACACAAAGGCTCAGCTGGCCTCTTCAGAGAGGGAGGGGGCACTGAAAGAAACAAACAAGCAGCTGGAAGAGAAGCTAGCAGAGGTGGAGGAAGCTCCAGCAGAGAACGTGGAAGAACTGCAGAGAAGGTTGCTAGAAAAAGAGGCCTTGGTGACGTCGCTGCAGAAGAGTCTGTGTGAAGAACGGGAGCGGCGGGAGGTGGAGGAGAGCCAGGCGGTGCAGGAGGCGCGGCGAAGAGAGGTGGAAAGGCGCAGGGAGCTGCTGGCCGTGGCACATGAGGCCATCGCTCTGAAGGACGCAGAGCTGGAAGAGAAGGCAGAGGAGATCAGCAAGTAAGTGGTCGACGCGTTTGATCGTCGACTTTCCCACAAAGAAATCGTGGCTAATTATTTCATCTGGTTTCACTGTCAGACTGAAAGAAAACGCCAAGCAGGACGCTGTGAAAGTCGAGAGCCTCAGCCTCGACCTTCAGAGGAAGGAGGACGACTCCTCGGACCTGAAAGAGAAGTTATCTGACTACAAGAAGCAGATCCAGCAGATCCAGAAGGAGGTACGTGATACTTTATTCAAGTGTTTATTTACATGTTGAAGTGAGTTACAAATCAGTGTTTACCAGACAGATGTTTCATGTGTAAAACTTTTCCTTCTCGCTGAACGTCGTCGTCTTTTTAACCCCTGAAGATCTCGACCATGAGAGAAGAGGAAAAGACTTCGAGGCAGAAGCTGACCGACGCAGAGAAAGCGAAGAAGCAGCTGCAGTCTGACCTCGCAAACAAAGACAGAACCATCCAGCAACTCAAACTAGTGAGAGGACTTTCCTTTATCCTTCCAAGTCTCTGAAGGCTGTAGCTCAACAGCGCCCCCTGCTGGTTGCTCTGTGACAGTGAGCAGATTTCTCATGTGTTGTGTTCATGTCCTCCCAAAGGAACAATCATCTGACACCAAGCATGAGCAGACGCTGCTGCTCTACCAGAAGGCCTGTAAAGGTACAGTGTGTGTGCGTGTGTGTGTGTGTGCGTGAACAGCAGTTAAGCCTTAGTGCAGTGAACCAGTCAGCGTCTGAGCTGTATGTACAGGTACGAGTGTGTGTTTCAGAGGTTACAGGGTATTTCAGGAACACAGCTGCTTTTTCTGTAGGAAGCGTACTTATAAAAGAGTCTGTAGAAAGAACTGTGTCCTGCGTGTCCCCTGAGAGAGACCTGGGTGGACACTGGCCAGACCCAATGTCTTTAGCTTGAAGACTCGGACACAGTCCTGCACATTTATTGCCGCTGTGGTTGGTATGTAAACTGTAACGTGTGCTTTTATGGATTTGTAGAACTCGAAGCCAAGGAGCGTGTGATGGAGGACATGCGTTTGGCTCTGACGGAGCAGGAGGAGACGCAGGAGCAGATGGAGCAGGTCCTGGAGGAAAAACTCAATCTCATCCAGGAGCTCTGCAGTGGTAAGACACACCATCAGAACAGAACAGTGAAAAGAAGAAAGACTTGGCCCGTTGTTTAATCCTCCATCCTGCAGAGGAGGAGGACAGTCTGAGAAAGTTGTGTGTGTTTTAATTGGATTCAGCAGAATCGAACTGTTAAGTCAGAGGACACTGAAAGGAGAGGATCAGGGTTTAGTTGTATTTACCACTGGTGACATGAATCATTTCAGAGGTGGAGAGACTTAAAGGGACGTTGCTGCAGCAGAGCCGTGGAAACGACACGCACCAGCAGCTCAGCAGCACCTCACACGACCTGAAGCAGGCCGAGGAGGCAGCCGCACAGTCCGTGGAAAACTTGAAGGTAACGGTTGGGTTCATTACTGTTTTCCTGTTAGATTGTGTCTGTGCTCAATTATCTCCAGTCAGTGCTAAAGTGCCTTTTGAATTGGATCCATCGGAACCTAATTCCCAACAAGGAAATCCAGAAAACAGACATCTTTTCTGTGCGATGCGAGCGGTTGTACATCTGCTTTGTGGATTTATTTAGACATCTCATCTTTACAGCTGTCTGTGGAGAAGCACCAGGCCGAGCGCAGAAAGTGGCTGGAGGAGAAGCTGCACCTGATCAGCCAAGCTAAAGAAGCGGAGGAGAAGAGGAACCAAGAAATGAGGAAGTTTGCTGAGGACAGAGAACGTTTCACTCGCCAGCAGGGCCAGTTGGTAAGACGAGGGTCCACAGAAAGCACGCGGTGTAGAAATGTGCAGCCAAGCCTCGGATCCAGACAATGGTTGCTATAGGAATAAGTTTTAGCCCGTACATGCTCTCAGGCGTGCTCACTCTCTCACTCTCACATGTTCCTTTCCCTCATTTCAGACGTGCTTGTCGTCCCAGCTGGCGGAGAAGGAGCAGACCATGGAGACGTGGAGGAAGGAGAGAGATACTCTGGTGGCTGCTTTGGAGATCCAACTAAAGAAGCTTCTCTCCAGCCAAGTGGAGAAAGACAAACTCATTCAGCAGCTACACAGCAATAACTCGCCGCCGCCACACGAGGTCAGTACAGCGCCAAGCAGGGACCAGCACCACCAGCAGCACCGCACCGAAGACTTAAACTGCTCCTTACATCACAGACACTGTGTAACATCCTAAATGTGCTGCACCTGTTCAGAAGAGGTGGAGGAGGAACGTTACAGAACATGCTTCAGAAAGTGTCGGAGGAGGACCCTCGTGTTAATACAGAGAGAAACTCTTAGGGAGCACTGAAAGCTGAGGGACAGATGAACAATGAGGAGTTCTGGGGGAAACGATCCTTCGTGGTCATTACTTTGAAGTTTGTTTATCATATGACATGATTTAATGATTGTGTCCAGTCAGCTTCCCCAGAATAACTGTACTGATTGGTCCAGTCACAGCGCTGTGATGCTGGGCTCGGTCTGTATCAGGCAGAAGGGATTTCGTGCACATAAGGAGGAGAACTTCATAATGGGAAATGCTGACGCTCATTCATCAGAATTAGTGAAAGCGTTGCTGGGAATAATTCGAATGTGAGTTAGGATCAGCCAGCCCCCAGACATGCCGGTAGAGGTGGTGCGGGACACATGCAAAGAGAAGGGTTCACATCAGCCTGTGTTGTTGTCTGTAAATCTAATATAGTAGAAGATTGCCTGGTGAGAGGAGGGTTGGGGACCATCTTTGATTTAACACAGAACTCCATGCGCTGCCGGGGGATGTTTAGTAGAGTAGAGGCGGCCTGGTAGTAGAGTGGTTAAGGCAGAGGGAAGCAGCAGCCCCGGGTTCGATTCCCAGCTGAGAAGTCGCCAACCATACCAGGTGTGTCCCTGAGCGAGACACCCAGCGCTAGCTCCCAGAGCTGCCTATGGCTGCTCACTGCTCCCCCCAAGGGGGATGGGTTAAATGCAGAGAACACATTTCACTGCAGGTTGTACATTGTATAATGATGTATGTGATAAAGAAAGCTGTCTGAACAGTCCTTAAGGTCTCCTGCTTGAATTACAGGCACTTCACTGTTTCTGTGTGACATTGCCGTTATGGAAAATAACTTTTCAACAAAAAAACTCCTCATTGTCCGTGAACTTCATGTTCCAGGATGGAGACGCTGACGGTGGTGTGTCAGAGCTGCAGTCTGCTTTGTCTGCGAGGGACGCAGAGATACTGCGACTGAAGGACAAGGTCAAGGCTTTGACAGCCGTGAGGAAGGACCCCGTCCCGCAGGTGAGTCCTAAATGTCCCCCGGACAGACCAAGACGTGTGAAAGGGTTCAGCCTCCAACAGTGATAAAACACGTCAGGCTAAACCTGAAGGCTGGGAATGCACAGTTGTTAGAGAAACATTATTCTGATATGATTAATAACAATAATGTGAACCTTATATGTGGATCAGAACCAGATGGCTCCATCTGTTCCCATTGATTCTGTTTTGCGCCGCACGCAGTGCTCGCAGACCTGACTCCACATAGCTAACTGCTAACGGGGCAGGAGATGGTAGCTTTTTAAAGCCTTTCCAAAAACCAGACTTAATAGTGAGAATGTGCCTGAATGTGAATTCAACCTGCTTTGAGTGTAAACGCACCTTGAAAATGAGGTACACTGAGTAGATGTTGTCCTGCTGAACTACTGGGCTTCTGTATCTGAAATGTGAGTGTGAATGTTTCCCGTGTCCTCCGCAGCTGGAAGATAAATGCAGTTTCATGTGTTAATTGATTTGTTAGTTTTCATTCCAAATTTTCCCTGTGATAGACGAACAGCACAGAGACCCCTGCTCCACCAGTTGGGAAACGTGAGAGTGGAGGCACCAGCAGAGGGTCTGGAAGACGGAGGGACACCAGAGCTTCAGTCAGCAGTCAGGTAAACAGAGAGAGATGAATGTGTAAAGTACAGCAAACGTACAATTACAACACTTCATCACTTCACAAAGCTCCATGTTGGTGCATAGCGTCCAGCTGTCACTGCACAGACGCTTCTCATGACCTTATTTGTTCTGCTGATTAGGCCCATTTGACCTTTAGAGACGCATTCATACATTGAAAGTGAGGACTACAAAGCATTTATCTGTTGCAGGGCTCCGCTGGCTGTCCGTCAGTGCTGGACTCCTCTGAGATTTCCACAGAGAATGGCAGGACGAGCCGCTTTCCTCGGCCAGAGATGGAGATCTCCTTCAGCCCTCTGCAGCCGAACCGCGTGGCCCTGCGCCGCCAGGGAGAGGAGAGCGCAGTCACCGTCAAAATCACCCGCTCAGCGCGCAAGAGAAAGAGCGGGGAGATGGACAAGGTAGGAGCTGCTGCTAGTTAGCTAGCTTTATGTAGCAGGATGTTTTCATCTGCAGCATTTTAGCAGGTAACTCACCAAGAACAGCACAATATCAGCTGGATGGTTCATCTCACTTAGTATTAAAGGTGCTTCTGTGTGGCTCAACCGTTGCAGCGTCCTGTGCAGTGTGCTTGTGCTGTGTGGAGCTGATGTAGTTTGAATACTGTGGGGAAATGTGGGACCAGTGCGAGTAACAAGGTCAAGTAGCCGATCTGATCTGTGTCACTGGGGAAACGGACGAAAGCTCCACAGAAACGCGCGTTGTGCAGAACAGTGAAGCTGCACTGGAGGATGAACGAGGTAAAGGTTGTTTTCCGGACACCGCCCTGCTGGAATTTAATGAAATGCAACAGAGGCACTAATGTTAATTTGTTTGTTTCAACTAATTCAAGGGAAGTAGGCTAATGCCTCTGGTACATTTCCCTCCCAAAGCCACATGACGCATGCAAATGCTAACATGAGCGCGTGTATATAGCAGAGAAACATGCGGAGTAGTTTAGAAACAAGTCGCTGTCTGACCCACATGCAGCACAGTTACTTATATAACACCAGCGTTTGTTGTTGGGCCACGAAGAACGGGCCAGTGTGTAAATGATTAATATAAAATACACGCGTAGGCATTAACGCGGGGAACCGGCCCATCCAAACGATGCAGAGCGTCCAGTGTTTGTGATGTCACATAAATACTTCAATACTTTCACGTATGTACCCCCCCACCTATGGACGAGGAAAAAAGACGTCATAAATCATAAATACCACCACAGTGCCCTCCCCCCCTCCAGGAGAACACATCCGGCACAGATGAACACGAGGTCGGACACAGGTCACGCTCTGTCTCGCTGGTTGGGATGATAATCTTTCTTTCTCTCATCACACATGACTCACTGGGCCGTTACAGTAGTTATGTTTCTGTATGTTGTGTGAATCATTGCTGCTTGTAAACGGGGAGATCCAGCGTCTCTGGGCGGTGCTGATCCAGAGACCCGGCTACATGTGCTCTGTCACTACGCCTCCGTTTGTGTTGAGTGATGACGTGTCATGGCACACAATAAAGTCACAGGATTCAAAAGCAAATAAACACACGTACAGTTGATGACATTAACGTGAAAAGGAATTCATTCGTTTTCAAAAAGCTGATTCTTGTTTTCCCGTTAAACCTCCACCCTCTGATGTGTTGTGGTGGCGTTAAGTGTGTGACTGGGCTTTTTTAACCAGTCTCCGCGTGTCCTGCTGGTGTTTGTAGGAGGGTGGGAGCTCTGCTGTGAACCACACAGTCACTCTGCTAATGATGCTGACTGGGTTCAGGGGAGAACTGGAACACAAAGAAAGTGAAAGCCCACAGAAAGATGTAGGAATCTGTGCAGCACGTCTGAACTGATGTGATGGAGCGCCGCTCTTTATTCCGGGATCTGGGCCACTTCAGTCAATATTTATGAACACGAACACGTCAGTGGAGTGGAGAACCGTGTAATTCTCTGTGGGCGTATTTTTATTGTTCACAGCATTAAACGTTCCTCCTCCTTTAAAACCTGCTCCTCCTGCTTACTTCGGCTAATGCTCCAGCAGTGACACGGTTCTACCCTGTTAAAAGCACCATCAGCCTAAAGTGTGACAGAAAATACCCAGAGGTCACGGCAGCGACCCGCCAACGAGCTGAAAAAAAGCCACTCAAGTGTTGATCCGGCAACAAAAAGTTTTAGAGGAACGGGCTTCAGTGGATGAAAGAGGCAGCACAGACAGAAAAGATTGGTTTAGGTTAGAGGAGGGAAGTGGGAAGGAGAGACGGCGAGGAAGGAAGGAGAGGAAAGATACAAGTGGCAAGCAAGCAGAGATGGGGTGGGGGTGGGGGGTGTTATGAAAGCAGAGCAGAAGGTGGCGCGTTGACGGCGTGTTTTAGTGTGAGCCACCACCTAACGCGCGGTGGGCGCCGTGTGTTTACATCAGACCCAGAACTAACGAGAACGAGCGTATAACCACACGACAGCCGTCAGGCGTCATCACAGGAGGAAACCTGATCAGGTGAAGAATAGGAATCTTTCCTCAAGTTTGACTGATGAGGAACAAATCCTAGTAGCATGTAGTCAGATGGGATCATCAAAGCCCTCATCATGAATATGTTATAGCTTCATGCAGACCAGACATGAGGCAGTAGGAGCTAATACGAGTAAACACCGTACACATTCCCTCCTACCCCCCCAACACGCGCTCTCATCAGAGACACATTAGAAGCCCCTGCTGGTTTTAATGTTGTGGCCAGAAGAAGAACTGATCAGTGCAGGATGAGACGGTGAAAGGTGCACGTTCACCGTCTTACATCAGACTCTATGCCGGTAGACGTGTTTGTCCCTCCTCTCCTCACTCGCTCCGTCTCTGCAGGGATATCTGTCAACAGGTGCTCGGCCTGTCCTTGAATGTGATGAATGTCCTCGCAGAGGTCAGGGACGGAGTCACAGGCAGGAAGCTTTGCATTTCACATCTGTCAGCTGTCCACCAGCACTTCCCCTCTCAGCTCCTCACTAGCTGGGTGAAGTGGTTGGGGATTTATGCGAGAGCTTGTCGCCTGCTTACAGCTCATCATCATCATCATCACGCAGCGTGTGTGCGTGATGATGTGAGCATGTGAGACGATCATCGTGGCTCCGTCATCACACAGCTCCACCAGAAAGATGTTGATTTAGCTTCTACTTGATTATTTAGCTTCTACCAACTTCCTTTCTTTTCCCAAGTCTCACGTTTTCAGGAGGAGTAAACGGCGAACGACACGTCAGGTACTCTTTTTCCTTCAGTAAACGGCTTCATCAGCTTCATTTCCATCCGTCGTCGTCATCATCACGTTCCTCATTTACATCATCAGCAACGTTTCACATGTCATGTCCTCCATTCTATGAGGCAGCTGCTCAGCTGCTGTTTTCTTTGCTTAACAGACGCTTTTATCCAAAGCGACTTACAGGGAGCTAGCGCTGGGTGTCTGGCTCAGGGACACACCTGGTAGGAGATGGATTAGGAGTCAGACGGGGTTCGAACCCACAACCTTCTGCATCCCAGTCTGACGCCTAACCCATTGAGCTACCAGGCCGCCGTTTTCTGCTGAGAGCTAGGTCGGCGTTTTAAGCCACGTGCACCAGAGAGGATCAAAATCCCGCGAGCAGAGCTTTGGTCGCGCTTGGTGCTGAGGTCAGAGGAGGTTCAGCCGCGGGGCAGGACCACTCTGCTCCCAGCTGAGTTTGGAGCGGCCCGGAATCAATGCGGCACTCATGAATCTGACCCTTGATCCGGTGTAATAATGACGAGGCTGCGTGGTCCATGCGGAACGTCACAGTGAAGACTCTGACTGGAGGCGGGGCTTTGTTATCATCTGATCACGCGGAGATGAGCGGCGTGGTAAATGCTTACGTGAACCTGTTTCCTGAGAAAAATCCCCCGTGAACCTCCGTGAACTCTGGAATGAGAAGATGTGGAACTACCTGTGAAGACGGAGTCTCTGGGAAACCAAACTTCCAGCTCTTGCATGTGGATGTGACCAGTGAAGTGGGTTCATATTGGATGAGCAGACGTTTAATCGGCCGTCCTGTGGCTAACCTCCCTGTCCATGATGGGTTTGTCTTCAGGCTGCCGTCTCGTGTCTGTCTTTTCCTCTTTCTGTTCCTACCCGGCGCATCGTTCCCAGGAGTCATGACTCCTGTCGGCGTTGGCTCGTTACAGAAGAATCTGTTCTGTGTAAATGATCACATAAGGAACAAACAAACATGTTTACTGCCCCCCTCCCTCGTCTCTCCCCCCCTCCTGACTCACACGTCTGAACGGTGCCGGTCCGACCTCTACGATTCCCTCCTTCCTCCCGTCCACAGACTATTTTTGAAAACGCTCAGTGAGTCACTGATGACTCCACGTTCTGATCTTTTTTCTGCCTTCAAAGTAAAGGACCATGTTTTCTGGAGTCCCACGCCCACTCCACTGCCTGGCTGCTGAGCCGCCCTCTCAGGTCAGCCCCGTCCCAGGCAGCTCTTTGTGAGTCACTGGCTTTGGCAGCAGCTGCACACGCTGTGTTCTGTGTGACCTCTGGCATCAGTGTGACGAGGGACAAACGGTTTGAGAGGAGAGTGCTCGGAGGCAGCAGCTGTTTCTGAACGTTGTTGATCAGTGAGTGAAGAGAAAACGTTTCCTCAGCTCAGTGAGAGGTTTCTGCACGCGGCTGATCACAGCGCTGACGTCACCGAGCTTAAGGGTGCAAAATGTTTGCGTCTGTTCTCCGAAGCTCTGGCAGGTAAATGACCTTCAGTTGGATGAGTCTGGCTGGTAACGTGTTGACGGCGCGCTGATATGTGAATGTTTGTCCCCTGCCATCGACGCCACCGGAGGACAGCTGTGGACGTCCTGTCCTCCTTCTAGATCCTCTAACCCTCTGTGTGTCTTCGTGTTTGTAGGAAGAGGTGGAGGCAGAGAACAGAAGGAACACGAGAAGCAAACCGACGCCGAAGCTGACGCCACATCAGGAGGAGGTGACGTGCACATGCTCTCCATCATTAACGAAGCCGCTTCTTCATCTTCCATCCAGCGGCTTGTTTTCAGCGCTGCACGTAGTCACTCACTCACCGCAGACCTCTGTCATCTGTCATCAGGTCTCCTCACCCGCCGGTCGCCATGACTCCCGGAGCAGCATCCGCAGCCGGAAGGAAGGAGCGCTGCAGAAGATCGGAGACTTCCTGCAGAGCTCCCCCACGCTTCTCGGTACTAAAGGTCAGTTTGTACTCTCCCTCTAAAACACAGTGATGGATCATCGGTAGTTAATCGGTTTCCACCTGTTTGTGAGAAATGCAACAAGAACACAGAAGCAGGATGATGTAATACAACGTATGACAACAGTCACTGGTTAGTTAAGTCAGTTAGGCTCCTCCCACCACCACCACCGTCCTGCAGATCCATCTCAAGTATCTACTCAGCATGTTTGTCTCCGTCTCCGTCTCCACAGCCAAGAAGATGATTAGTCTAGTGAGCGGTCGAGCCGATGCAGATTCAGCAGCCTCCTCCTCATCGCTCGGTCTGAGAGCCAAGAAGAACAAAAGGAAACTGTACAGGCCTGAGATCTCCTCCCCCATGGACATGCCGTCACACCCGGTAAGACGTCTGGTTCACGGCGTGAGCTGCTAAACCACACTCTGGTGAGTGTCTACCTCACAGTTGTTTCCTCTGTCCAGATCATCAGCAGAGAGCCGGAGCAGAAGGAGAGCGACCACCAGATCATCAAGAGGCGCCTCCGCTCCAGAACCGCTAAATGACCCGCCTTCACGCTGCACGTTCACTCTTAGAGCCAAGTTACAAATAAACAGCTGCTTAAAGGAACAGTTCCACACTTTCTGCTGAGCGAGGAGAATAACAGCACACGTTGGACAGAAGGAGTCGTCCTCGTGTGTAACGCTCATGGCTGGTAGAGCGTCTGCTCTTTCTGGTGCTGGCGTTTGGTTGGTCTCCTCTGGTTCACTTATTTTAATGTGTGTTAGTGTTGCATATGTAGTTATCTTACAGGAAACCAAGTGACTGACAGCAAAGTGTGACTCCTGCTGCACTTTATCAACGTGAGTGCGATCGGTGGTTAAAGGACTGGTGGAGGTTTGGTTTTCCTTTTTTATTAAAACACTAAGAAATCAGCTCCATCAGCCCTGAACGGTTGCTTTAAGGTCCTCGTTCTGGACCGATGAAGGCGTCGCTACGTTCTGTTCCCCATGAAGGATTGATGTTCCTCTTGTACTGCACATTACACGTTCAAAAACCGTGCACTTTCCTGTCAAACCATCATGTTTATTCCCCTTTTCCAAACCTGTATCAGTTATTAAAACATACAAATCATTTCTGTGGCTTCTGTGCTAACTCTACAAACATCTACATCACACCTCATCCTACACCAGACCGGTCTTGGGTCAGTGCTGACGCAGGAGAACGTCTGCACATCAGTGAAGGACCCTGATCTTCTGTTAAAGGAGACGTCCTCCTAAATATACTCGTATCTCATATATGTATATTATCTTCTCACACTCACACACGTATCAGCTGTTGCTGACGTCAGGAGACATTCAGCCCATTTGTCCAACACCAGCAGCGTTACTAGCTCACACCGCTCCACCCGCCTGGAGATGAGTTGTTTTCAATGGTTCTGCAGTTACAGGTTTCTAGTGCAGACGTTTCCACGAAGAAGCAAATATGGGTCCAGCATGTCATGTGTTGGCGCGTGAAATGATTTGAGCATCTATGTGGAAGGTCAGCGCGGTCGCTTCGGATCAGACAGTAACTGCTACTCGGGGACGTGTTTGCATGTTTTCTGGTTAAATTGGGATTATTTCAGTGTGAATGTTTTGAAACGGCTGCAGTGTGTATTTCTCTGCCTCGCTGTCACACTAGTGCTGCCAACAACCCTCCATGCAGCAGAGAGGAGACGCTTCGCTCTACACGCACCAGGAAAGACTTTAATCCAAAGACATCATTAGGAGGAAGCGTCATAATCACTGTGCTGTGGAGGGAGAAAAGGAACGGGGTGGAGCGGGGTTACAGTGGAAAGAATAAACGAGGACGCTGACGAAGTGAGGACACGTCTGTCTGCAGAAAACCTGCAATTGTTCTTTGTGCTTCCAACTCTTTCAGAGGAAAGAGGGAACGGAGGAGACGCCGT
Organism: Microctenopoma steveboyesi; assembly: GCA_032359275.1. NCBI lineage: Eukaryota > Metazoa > Chordata > Actinopteri > Anabantiformes > Anabantidae > Microctenopoma > Microctenopoma steveboyesi. Next base: position 18,214,959 of record JAUMHF010000007.1, on the reverse strand, counting down.
GTGTTCTGTGAATGATGGAGAGGCTGAAATCGCTTCCCACACAGCTGGGCCCATTGTGCTGTCAGAACACACACACACACACACACACAGCAGTGGGAAGGAGTTCACCTTTAACCTTTGTCCACTGTAAGATACAGTACGAGAATAAAACATCGTCACACTCATCACATAATTACCTCAGTGATGTCAGGAGAATCACTGCGCTGTGATGATGTAATGATAACCACCGTTACACCGTCTATTGTGAGACCTCTGAGTACACGTCGCACCGTGACTCATCCATGTTTTTCACTCCCCCACTCCTCAGTGAAGCTCCTATTTTATCCACCTTTCAAACATAAGGTGGGTTTTTGCTACTACCTTCCATAATTTCGTAACCGTTCATATTCAGAAAACAAATCATGTTCCACTGAATTAAGCCTTTTGTGTTTCTATAGACGGCAGAGGAAGACGCCAGGGACACTGGGGGCATGTAAGCAACACGGAGGAGGAGTTTGAAACATTCAACACTGGTTTCAGATGAATCCTGATGAAAATAAAAAGCTGAGAGTCACGGGAGATATCACAGATGATGTCAGAAGGTCTGTGTCTGTGTCCGTTGGTCTGAGCTGACGTCGGGTCGACTTCTGGTTCCTGAGCTGCTGCTGAGTTAAAGAAAAACCCCAGAGATCCATTAAAAGCTTAACAACAACGTGCGTGACGTCGGCTCCACCTCTGACACTGACCCAAACCTCAAACCTGCAGCTTTGTTAGTTCAACAGGTTTGTGGAGTATTGATTTTGTTTTGCAGACACACAACACACACTCCCACAGACTCACTGTCCTGTAGGCGTCCAGAGAAGGACTGGACAGCCTCATTCAGCAGAGCTGGAGCAGGATGTGCTCCACAGACGCATCACGTCTCCCTGAACAGATCAGCTGTCCAACAGTCTTTACTCGGCCGCAACAACCAGGCGGCGCACAAAGAGCCTGCGGAGCGGCGAGAGAGTTTCTGTCCTCAAACATCCAACAAACCTCCACAGCTCTGCATCATTCATGGCAGCAGGTAGGAGCTGAAGGTAGGAAATCAGTCTCTGGCAGCTCGAGCTGCACTGATGGGCGCGTTTTATGACCCCCCCCCCTCACAGATCCTTCAGCACAGACACACCGCCACGTTAAAAATGGCCCATCGATGAAATATCTAACAACTATTAACTAAAGCGGTTTATTGATGAAGTGTGAGCGTCAGGATCTCGTCCTTTAGTTAATTAGACACAGTGTGCAGCTCACTTTACTGCGGCGGCCCCTGAGGACGAAGCACATGCAAGAGGCAGTTTAATGTTAAACCGCTGAAGCTAATAATATGTGACATACGTATGATTCTGTACTCAGCTTATCCTTCATATGACCACAGTCTGTTGATGATCCACAGACGCTGCAGCTCCTCCAGCTTCACTAACAGCTCAGTGTGGCTGCTTTTCTAATTGTTCCATTAGTTTCTGCAGATTGATCCACATTGTGTGGACACCCAGTGTCTCTGCCTCAATGTCACTAAACGTCCCGCAGCTGCTGCAAATAAAAGCTGATTTACAACAATCACTTCAGCACCGTTATCAAAGAGTGAAAATAAATCCAGTAAAGTTTTACCGCTGTGTTACAGCAGTGCAGGTAACCATAGCAACCGCACCAATGCCTGATGATTCAGATCCTACACTATGTTATATGAACACAGCCAACTTATTGTTTAAACTGTCCTCGGTCTCGTCTAAAACCAGAATCAGCAGCTGAACTATCCACAGGCGCGATTTAGGGTCGTCTGAGGTCAGCAGGCTCCCACCGTGAAGAAGCCCGGATCCCACCTGAAACCCACGTAATGAAAAGCAAACACGGAAGTCACGTCTCTGTCCGGGACGAACACCAGCAGTAAAAACACTCGGGATCATCGACAGTATTTTTACTAAACTCCTCAGATTCACTAATTGAATTTAAGTTTACTCACGATTTCCATCCATGTCGACCCGGTGGAAACCAGGTGACTCCCTGTGCATGAAGACGAACCAGGGTTAGGGCTCTGAACACTCCGCCCCTCCCACCCCCCCTGCCTCCCTTTATATTGCTGGTTTTCTATAAATTTCATTGAGTGATGTAATCAGTGGGAATATTACCTGAAACGTAGCGCTGCTTCACACGCGGTGCGAAACATCTCAGCCTGAGTTGGTCAGTGAACGGAGGTCAGCACAGACCTGATGCACAGTGCAGGTAGAATGACTGGACGTCAGCACTTTAGGGCAGAAGACAAAGCGAGAACCCGTCACTTTCCATTTTCCCCCTGGCTTCCTCCACTCCTCTCTGTCTAAAAGGCTCCACATCACTCCATCCAATATTAACCACAAGTGCTCTAATGTTCGGAGGAGGGTGTTTCCTGAGCTGCTCCCGCCGGCTTTTAGCCGTCCACTTCAAATCTATTGCAGTCACCTGAGGTCAGAAGAGACTGCCTCTGTCATTGCGTCATGTTGTCCTAAAAGCCCCCAACAGAGTGAACATGTCCTTCCCTGCGTGTTTCAGGTCATCGTCCAGAGGCTTCTGTGTTTAGTCTTTCGGGCTGATGAGGGATCAGCCTGAAGCCACTGTTGGAGTGAACGCTGACGTTACCGTGCTGGAAGAATTATTAAAGAGGTCGTTTGTTTTCTCTCTTTAGAGAAAGAAGTTTCTACAATCAATGTCTGGCTAATTGACTGGACAGAAATAGTGCGAGTCCCCAGAAAAGTGAGAAAACAGAACAGCTGAGATAACGCAAACTAAAGAGCATCATCTGATAATAAATAAATTACGTTTTATCAAAGGGACACGAGGAAAATGTTTTTATCCTGGAAGGAAAGAGGAAAAAACGAATGTTTTAGTTCTAGGTTCCTCTTTGTTCTTCAGGACATTTAGATGTTACGTCACTTTAAAGGTTTTATTTAGAGACGCAGAAAAACATCGAGCTGCTCGCGCTCTGGAGACGGTCAAACCTGCAGGTGGCTGTAAAACAATAGACGAGTCTATAATAAAATCATCTGGTTTTCATAACTCATAATTCATGTGGAGACAAAGCAGAAAGAAGAAACGTTCACACATCTGTAGATAATAAAAACATAATAAACCTTCCAGGTAACATTCAGTACGTGGCTTCTGTTAACACTAATACAATTAGAAATGATTTACTTCTGTGTTTGATGGAGGCAGAAAGTCGTGCGTATGAATTTCATTGAGTCGTCCTGGAAACCTTAACGTTGGAGTCAGTACAGGACAGACACATAGCTGCAGCTGGTTGGTAGTCTGAGACCAGCACATGCTGAGCCTCGCTGTTGGCGCCCTGTCCGTGTGAGCCCGTCCACATGCAGCCTTATGGAGGTCGAGGTAAAGGACCTGACGAAGCTTTGGTGAAGTACGTGTCAGATGCTGCAGCGTCTTAAATATTAGCGACGAGCAGTAAAGTAGAAGGAGCCACAGAGAGAGAGCCTGCAGCTGAATGAGCCCAGTGTTTCCTAACATATCTGTGAACACTTGTTTTTCAGTAAATGGGTTGTAGGCGCTTGACTCGAGCTGATGATGTTTACTGGGGGGGGGGGGTGAAGTTGCAGCCGTGTGGCTCCTTTTCTTAAATCTAAAGGTAACACCCGTTTATTTTCCCAGCTACATGTCACAGCCTCAGTGAAACAGATCCATCGCGTGGGGAACCCTGACAGTCAAAGTCCTTTCACACCTGCACACAGCCTGGCTGACCCCGCCCACCGAGGGCAACATGGGGGTCAGTGAGTTGCCCAAAGACACGTCGCCATGTGGGCAGGACAAGCCAGTGAATGACCGCTGAAGGAAGAGCAGTGTTTCACCGCGTGTGAATGTCCACTTTATGTCAGATAACGTAATAATGGAGGGAAACATCTCTAGGTTAGGGTTAGGGTTACGTCGATGTAGTTCAAGTTAGCTGGAGAGCAATGCTACGTGACGCAGCGGCGGTGTCAGACCCATATGGAATAAAACTATTACTCGTTGCCTGTAGCAGAGTCTGGCCATCTGTTCAGCGGTGACGCCCAGGGTGCTGATTCGCCCCAGATTAACATGACTGTCAAATAGGAGCAAGGGTACATGATGCTTGTTAGCTAACGTGTAACAAGAGACACGCGTCAGACAATGAAGACGAAGGAGGCGCAGGTGTCTTTTGTTCTTTCAGACGGTCACTGTGTCCGTCCATTTCTGCTGAAAGACTGAATTCTGCATCCTGAACACAACAAGTAATAGCTCTTCAGAGTTGGAATCACGTATGATTTGCTGGAAACTTGGATGCTGATCAAAATATGTTTCTGTATTTCTTATCCGTTCCATTTGAACAGGTTAGCACTTCTCAGACTGCACAGTTCTTTTCCAACAAAGAAAAAAAACGCCTCACATTTTACCAGCTGGCATTGACTAACTAGCTCAGGCTGCAGTGGCGGTTCAAGAGCTGCTGAATTCTGATTGGCCCCCTGAGGTGCCAGGAATAAAAAGATGGACTTTCTCACACGCTGTGTGTATTTGTGAGTATTTTATCTATGCACAGCGTGAATGCACCTAACATTGGTACGGCAACGTGTTTTTATGTTTTTGGACAAACACTTGGCCCCCCTTATATTGTGGCCCCTAACTGAGAAAAATCCTGGATCCGCCACTGTCTTAGGCTACATCCACTTAGCTCAGCCTCATACGGTTTTCAGTCTGTCAGTCCCTGAGGCGGCGGATTTACAGATAGAGTGTGTGTGTGTGTGTGTGTGTGTGTGTGTGTGTGTGTGTGCGCGCCCTTATCTGGCTCCTCTTTGTATGAATCATTTGTACTTGTGGTCTGTGCCCTTGAAGGAACAGCCACACTCCAGATCCATCATTGAAATTGTTTCCAATAAGACCGAAACAATAGAGGGTTGAAGATCTATCAGGCCATTTCTGACTACCTCGTATAAACAAGGATTAGTGGTCGAGTTGGTGCGATTAGAAAGACTCTTGTTGCCCGTGTGTCCTGTGATGTTGGGTCACGGAGTGGAAGGGTTCTGTCTGTACTCGCTGCTGAATTTACAGCCTTGAGCTTCTGGGAAACGCGCGGCAGGAACATGTCTTTTCCCCGTGTTTTATCTACCGTCTCTAGTTTCTCTCAGTCTTCCCGCACCTGCAGAAAACCCGCTGCAGGATTTCTTTGAGTGCCGGTGATTGAAAATTGCAGGATCCTGACGATGGTGCAGCACTCACAATTTCAGGGTCACAAATTCCATTCTCCGAGGATTTACACATCAATGCAAAAATTTTATTCATGCTCTGTGCACTTTTAGCATTCATGCTACTGGATGGAGACGCCGCGGCTCGAAGTAGCCACCAACTCACATTTACATTCACCGGACAACATAGCTCACCTTGGAAGTGGAGGAGGGAGAGCTCAGCGTTTGAACAGCCTGGAAGGAAATCCAGATTTAAAACAGTACTGAACTCAAGAAAGAGTAAAAAACAACTAATGAATCATAAAGTCATGGAATCAACGCTGAGCAAGGAAAGTCATTACAAAATAAAACACACGAATTAGAATGAAAAGAGCACAAAACAAACTTTAACACTCAAACAACTCCTTCAACGTACAGCAGCATCAGTTCTGTAAGTGCGACGTGAGCGTGACGAGATGAGGAGCAGCGTCTGACTGAAGGAAACCGTGACGTGAGGAGGCCCGGCTTTGACTGTGAGTCCTGACACCAGCTCTCTCCTCTGCTCTGCAGCTAAAGCAGCCACCCTCCCTGGCCCTTTCTTTATTTCTCCTCCCATGCGGCAGGTCTGAGCCAGAACCGAACATAGGTGGTGTTATTTCCCCTAAACACATAATGACTGCACCGACAGTCCGAGAGTGAAGCCAGCGGTCGATACGAACGACTAAACTATTACCCTCCATCTGCTGAGATTTCTGCCAGCAGATCGATTCTCTGCTGTTGCGGTTTACGGAGGCTGCACAGCGATCACAGATCAATCTATATTTAATACAGTCATTCCAGCTGCTGTCAGATTTATCTCCCATGATCCATTTGGGAACAGTCACTTCACAGAACCAGCCTGAACCCGAGTGTAAGGAGGAAGACGGTGTTCACAAGAGCAAAATCCTTCATCCTCATCCTCATCCTCATCCGCTCAGTGGAGGACTTCTCCGTCCCTTCCTTATCTCTCTGAGGGAAGAGCCGAGGGAGTCAACACCTTTTAACCCTCGTGAGTTCTTAAATATCCTGCACAGGTTTGAGGTCGTGTCAGAAAGAGAAATAACCACTGACTGATCAGGCTTCTGTACATCATGGGTTCAGCATGGCGGGCTGGTTCATCCTGCATGTTTTCACTCTGAGTGCCAAGAAAGCAAGAAAGAGGGTGAATCCAGCTTAAAGTGAGCATCAACAGATGGATTCGACCTCAGGAGACCATGGTGACAGTTTGATAGACGAGACACTAACACTGGGAGTCAGAGGGAATTAGAAAGAGGGGAAGAAAGTACGTCCTTCTCCTTGGAGCTCAGAAGCACTGCTGCACAAACGCTACCGTACGTCTTAATACGTGAGAAATCTGTGGAAAGAGCCGCGACTCGCATGAGTCTATCAGACACAGTGATGAGAGGATGAATTATTCTGTGTGCAGCTTCTCTTTAAATCACATTTTCTGTTCTGCCCTCATTTCTAATTTACTCGTGAGGTGTTGGTTCCATGTTTGTTCCCAGATAGCAGTGAATAAGAGGGGACGATGAGACGGGCGAAGGAAGAGAACCACCTGCTCCAGCTGGGTTTGGTGTTCGAGTTTTCACACCCGTAGATGTGTGGAAACGTTTTTTACCCCATGGAAAAACCTTCCTCACAACATATCCTCAGCCACATTCGAAGGTTTTAATGCTTGAAGTGCAGAAAAACAAATTCTTTTATTCTCTGTCTGGACTCTTACGTAATATTACGTAATACATCTGTGCTATTCTTAGTCAAACTACATCAAACATTTATCTTTTCATTTTAATTCCTGTAGCTTGAAATGTGAAGTGAAATTATGATTCCTGGAAACGTGCAGGTAAATTATCTGTTGGTGCATCGACATGATCGATCCAAGCAGATGATGTAACATCTGGTCCTAAAATAATAAAGATAATAATAATGAGATGAAACATTAACATAACCGAGTATTACAGCCAAAACCATCAGGATTCAACTTCTAGTTTTCGTTCTGCACACGAGAAAAGGAGCCGCGAGGGACCCATCCTCCCAGGAACATGATCCACTCCAGTCTTCCTCACGCATCTGTCATTGAATGAACGAAATGGATCAGTTCCTCGGTCGTTTCTGCAGGAACATGGTTCGTACAGTAATTATTTTGTTATCAAACTGTTATTCAGCTACTCTCTGAAACCTGGAGCACAGCTGACCCGGCGCCGAGCACTGAAGAAGAATGGAAGAAATAATTAGTCTAAATATGATGTAACATTGTCCCTGAACACAACACGACCTCATTTATCTGTGAGACACAAAATGACTCGGCAACGCATTCAAACACAGACAGCAGAACTGATGCGGGTCAGCGGTGTGAGGTCTGGAGCAGCGCTCTGTGTGATGGATGGATGATTCTCTTCAGTCATGTTCAACTAGCAGCAAAGCCACAGACGGATCTCTTAGAATCTACTGATGTTGGAGGGTTAAAGTCAGCACATTTGTTCTAAACCCAGCAACAACGATCCAACAGGAGCATCTGGGACTGTGTGTTGTCAGATTAACCGAGAGGACCTTAAGAAAATATCTGAAAAAGAGCCGTCTGATATGCAAGCGAAGGTCTGGTCTATAAAAACAAACCAAAAAAAAGTGCGAGGAGTGCCGGACCTCTGGTGTTCTGATACAGTGCAAACTAGTGTTTTAGCCAAGTTGGTTTTGGTCCCCTCAAGACTTGAGGGGACCAAAACCCAGACCAAGGCTGAAAACAGACTAGGGCTCTTTTTATCTTTATGTAAAAACTAATAAAAATAAATGAATTCAGTGTCTCAGAAAATTAGAATAATGTGAAAAGGTTCAATGTTGAAGTGTGTCTTGGCCTCGACCAGCTTTGGTTATGGTCTTGGTCTTGGCCTCGACCAGCCTTGGTCTGGGTCTCGCCTTAGTGTGTCTTGGTCTTGGTCTCGCCTTAGTGTGTCTTGGTCTTTGTCTCACCTTTGTGTGTCTTGGTCTCACCTTTGTGTGTCTTGGTCTTGGTCTTGGTCTCGGACAGCCATTGTCTTCGTCTCGCCTTAGTGTGTCTTGGTCTGAGTCTTGGTCTCGCCTTTGTGTGTCTTGGTCTTGGTCTTGGTCTCGAACAGCCATGGTCTTGGTCTCGCCTTAGTGTGTCTTGGTCTTGGTCTCGAACAGCCTTGGTCTTGGTCTCGCCTTAGTGTGTCTTGGTCTCGCCTTAGTGTGTCTTGGTCTTGGTCTTGGTCTCGCCTTTGTGTGTCTTGGTCTTGGTCTTGGTCTTGGTCTCGCCTTAGTGTGTCTTGGTCTCGCCTTAGTGTGTCTTGGTCTTGGTCTTGGTCTCGCCTTAGTGTGTCTTGGTCTTGGTCTTGGTACCCTCAAGTCTCGGAAATGTCTTGGTCTCGGTTTGGCGGTCTTGACTACAACACTAGTGCAAAGCAAACATTTTGAATCAAAGGATCACTCCCTCTGAGCCGACGTTATTTAAAATACTAGAGTGAGAAATATTTAATATTGAGCCCTAAAAGAAAAAGAGAGATGAACTAACTACTTTTGGCAGAGATGCCGATAAATCAACAGATCAGCCCCGGGGGAAATTATGCTTACAACCATTTCAGCTCAGGAATGTTAATATGAGTAGTCATACTTTACTATGAGGGCAGTGATGGCCTAAATGATGCATGTGCCAAATAATAAGATAATAAGATCTTATAATAATAATAATAAGAAGAAGAACAGCTGCTAGACCTGTGTCTGCGCTACTACAGGGTATCAGTGTCTTTTCCAAAGACACCTGCAATTTTACAATGTACCTTTTTTCTAATGATGTTGGACAAATGAATATTGCCCCTCTGTAAATATTGTGGCCCCCTGATGGCCCCTTACTCAGAAATATCCTAGATCCGCCACTGTAGCACCAGCAAAGTTAAATGACGCGGCGACAGGTCCATTCAAACTCGCTAACCTGGTTTGACTCCAGCCGGACCGTGGCCAACACTGTGTCTGTGATTCCCTGAGTCTGACCCTACAAGACCTGAGCTTGACACTGGCCCCAGATGCTGAGTCGTCTCTCCCGGGAGCGATCGCTCAGAACCTCAGCTCAGTTTGTCCTCTTCGTGAGCTCAGCTGTGGAGTCAAGTGCTGTGCAGTGAATGTTTTTCTCGGATTAAGAAATGCTCCAACACGACAGTTGACTCGTCTTCGTGTCTTCTGTCTTATTTTCACCTGTTTGTTGTATGTTCTCAGTGACATCAAATAATGGAGTCAGACGAGTGATAATTTTCAGTGTGAGCCTGTAAGTCTCAGCGAGCACCACGAGGAATCTGTCAAAACAGTAACTGTGTGATCATGCTGTTGGTTCCAGGTCCCTCTGTCAGGTTCCAGTGCTGTTAACATGTTGATCCTGTTTACTGGCTCTTCAACAATTACAAACAAAGCTTATCTTCTCTAGTGGCAGGAATCCCAGACCAGGACCAGTCCACGTGATCCCCAGCTGCCAGTCTCAGCTTGGCTTCTTTCTGTTCTGACCTGCCATCTCCAAACCAAACAGGAGAAGTGCTGTGTGTGTGTGTGTGTGTGGTTCATTCCCTCCAATACATCCCCGCTGACACATTCGGCCGAGCACGTCTGTTCCGTAAGCTTTGCGCTGGCTCACAGTTTGACGGGAGAACAGACTGACGCGCTGCTGCCAGGTAAAAACCAGGTGATGGCTCAGAGCCGAGGATATTCATGCATCTGCTTATTCATGTGTGCAGAACATAAACAGAATATAAAACCAGCCCCCGTTTATTGGTGAATCACATTTCAAAACCAGGAAGCTGCAAACACTGCTATTCATTGGAAGGGAAGTTGAATCAAGTCAAAGTTTCTCCGAACACTTGTCCTCCTGTCTGCTTCGTGTTTGCAGGAGCCTGTTTGTAAGTTCTGCATCCCTCCTCCAGCCTGATCTGCTGTTACAGCGACTATACCTGCATCCAGCTGGCCAACAGCTCCTGAATCAGATCACATTCAGCAGTGTTTGGAGGATGGTGTCAGCCTGACAAACACAGACACACACAGGAGAAGGCACAGCGTGACTGTCTCCCTTGGATGTTTGCACACGAAAGAGGGAAGTGCAGCAAAAAAGAAAAAGGTGGGGACGAACGAGGAAGCTCAGGTGGACACACAAGTCCACGACTACTCCTGTCTCACCCGGTGTCACTCTGAATGAATTCACTCGTGCAGCTGTGGAGGGCTGTATTTCTGTAAGAAGCCGAGTGGAACTAATCGAGTCAGTAGTGGCAGGAAATATGTGCCACTGTGCATCCTGATTGTTCGGTTACAAGTTGAACTACGAGCACTTTCACTATAAACGGGAAAACGCTGGGATGGAAGAAACACTCACAGGATGCTATCGCCTTGACTTTCTGTTGCAGATGTTCTGGGTAAAACTGCTGTTTGCACCCAGTAAACCATAAAGAGAGTAAGAGCCACCAGTGTCACGCATGTCTCTTAATGCTACATCTTTCCAGTTTGCTCACATCGTCCGTCCACGACCTTCAACAGGACATTTGTGTCTCAAGGTGTTTCTGAAATAACACATCTACGAGAATAAGACGAATGAACGGACAAGTTCTGGAGTTCATTCAGATTCATTTACCACCAGGAAGAATCGGATGATTGACGTCAGGAACATTTATTTTTGTTGATTTATCAATGAACCATTGTAGAAACGTCCTGGTGGAAATCCTACAAACTGAACAGATTGAAAAGCTCCCAGAACCAAATCCAACCTGTCAACCTTCTCTTTCTGGTTTTACTCGTGTCTCCTGTGTGTCGTCTTTTCACAGAGGAGAAGAAAAGCTCTCACAGGCGCCCATTATTTCCAGAGCTGTGCTCATTTTGTGAGCTCAGAGTGAACATAAAGAGCGTCCTTCAACAGAAACATGGGGAAAATACCAAAGACATATCCACGGTACGCAAAACAGATTTGTTCACTTGGTTATTTGCATCGAATGTTTGACATAAATGTAGAACACTGACCACTAAAGTGTCCATAAGCACATCTACACGGTGTGTATGTGTGTGTGTGTGTGTGTGTGTGTGTGTGTGTGTGTGTCACATGCCGTCACTCAGATATAAGCGTCATTAGGGTGAAACACAGATGAGTCTCACAGACACATTTTATTGAATTACAACCATTCAGTCAAAGAAATCTATCAGTCATCTCTGATTGTCTGATGATGTATTCCAGGCAGACGTGAAGTTGATGAAATACATTTCATGGTCGGCTGCTTTGTAATGCGAACGGCATAAATCTACTGTTTACCTGGAAACGAAGAAATAAAAACCGTCGCTCTGAGATGTTCGTCTGTGTTCCTAAGTTCAGTCTGGTTCAACCTGCACGTTCTGGTAAACACAGCTGATTTCTGATGATAATTACTCTCCACAAGGATGTTGTACATTTCATCAGGGGCGGAGTCCTAAAAATGAAACCGCTGAGAGTAACACGAGCACAACCTCCAACCTCTGTATCACGTCACGTCTGCATAAATGACTGAATAACATAAATGTCATACACATGTTCTACTAGCGACCGCAGGACTGAAAAGACAAATCCAAGATGCAGCAGAAAGAGACACGGATGTACCCGCGCTGAAATAAAATAGTTTATATTAAATCACAGAGTAAAACACAGTAGAACACAGTAGAACACAGTAGGACAGTAGGACAGTAGAACACAGTAGGACACAGTAGGACACAGTAGAACTCAGTAGTAGGACAGTAGGACACAGTAGGACACAGTAGGACACAGTAGGACAGTAAAACCCAGTAGTAGGACAGTAGAACACAGTAGTAGGACAGTAGAACACAGTAGGACACAGTAGGACAGTAGGACACAGTAGGACACAGTAGTAGGACAGTAGAACACAGTAGGACAGTAAAACCCAGTAGTAGGACAGTAGGACACAGTAGAACACAGTAGGACAGTAGGACACAGTAGGACAGTAGAGCACAGTAGGACACAGTAGGACAGTAAAACCCAGTAGTAGGACAGTAGGACACAGTAGAACACAGTAGGACAGTAGAGCACAGTAGGACAGTAGAGCACAGTAGGACACAGTAGGACAGTAAAACCCAGTAGTAGGACAGTAGGACACAGTAGAGCACAGTAGGACAGTAGGACAGTAGGACAGTAGGACACAGTAGGACAGTAGGACAGTAGAACACAGTAGGACACAGTAGGACAGTAGGACACAGTAGAGCACAGTAGGACAGTAGAGCACAGTAGGACAGTAGGACACAGTAGAGCACAGTAGGACAGTAGAACACAGTAGGACAGTAGGACAGTAGAACACAGTAGAGCACAGTAGGACAGTAGGACACAGTAGAGCACAGTAGGACAGTAGGACACAGTAGAGCACAGTAGGACAGTAGGACACAGTAGAGCACAGTAGGA
>JAUMHF010000007.1:18139182-18159854 GCA_032359275.1 Microctenopoma steveboyesi | reverse complement strand
TCATCCTGCTGCAGCCAGGTTTCAGTGAGACTAAATAAGTCTGATGGTCACTTATCAAGTCGTTGACTAACAAGGATGTCGTCACTCTGCGCTGTAGGAGAGGCCAAGTCGACCCTGGAGCGGCGGAGCGCTCTTCACCTCTTCCGTCTGGGCGAGGCCATGCTAAGGATCGTCAGGAACCAGAACCGACCGGTGCTGCACATGATGAGAGCCTGGAGCGTGGTGGCACCACACTTGGTGGAGGTGGAGCTCCTCAGCCTGTCGCCGTGCATCGTGTCAGCGTCTCCGCGGCTCCATTAAATTCTTTCTTCTTCTGCTTCCAGGCATCATGTCACAAAGAGCGCCACGTATCCCAGAAGGCCGTCTCCTTCATCCACGACGTTCTGACGGAGGTGCTGACCAGCTGGACGGAGCTTCCACACTTCCATTTTAACGAGGCGTTGTTCAGGCCCTTTGAGCACATCATGCAGCTGGAGCTGTGTGACGAGGACGTGCAGGACCAGGTGGAGTCCAGTGCTCGCAGCACGCGGCCCAGTAGGAATCCTGCTCCTGGACTCACAGGGATCTGTCTGTGCTCCTGCAGGTGATCACATCCATAGGCGAGCTGGTGGAGATGTGTTCTCCGCAGATCCTGTCGGGATGGAGGCCTCTGTTCAGCGCTCTGAGGACTGTCCATGGCAGCAAGACGGACACCAAAGACTACCTGCTGGGCGAGTACTCCATGGGTACAGCTCATCTCTCTTGTACTGCTCCTTTCCGTGCTGCCTCCCAAACTCCCGCTCTTCATCCTTCTTTCCCTCCTCCCTGTTCCCACCTCTCCTGTAGGGAAGTCCCAGGCCCCCGTGTTCGACGTCTTCGAGGCGTTCATCAACACCGACAACATCCAGGTGTTTGCCAACGCAGCCACTGACTACATCATGTGCCTCATGAAGTTCGTCAAAGGTTTAGGTTTGTGGCTTTTTCCTGGAATCGGGATGTTTGATGTTAAGCCGTGCTCATCTAATGACCGCCGCTTTGTGTGCAGGAGAGGTGGACTACAAAGAGATCGGAGACTGCGTGCACGTGTCGGCTTACAGCTCCACCGACCTCTGCCTGCCCGCTCTGGACTACCTCCGCAAATGTTCCCAGGTAGGAACCTTCCCGTTCTCGCCAGGTGTCACTCCTCCTGGTCCTCCGCCTTGTTGACGGTGACATCGCTCCTCTGTTCTTCCCCGTGTCTGTGTTTGACAGCTGTTGGCAAAGATCTACAAGATGCCGTCCAAGCCCGTGTTCCTGGGGGCGCGGCTTGCCAGCCTCCCGATGAGGTCGCAGGAACGTTCCATCAGCAGTGAGGACGGGATGGACTGCGTCCTCCAGGAGTTCGATGACGACACAGGTGAAGGCCGTTGGTTGTCCTCTTCCTTTCCCTGCGCTCCTCGTTGACTTTCTCCTGGTGTCTGCTCTGCAGGTCTGATCCAGGTTTGGATTTTGTTACTGGAGCAGCTGACGGCAGCTGTGTCCAACTGTCCTCGCCAGCACCAACCTCCAACCCTGGAGCTGCTCTTCACTCTGCTCAGAGAGGTCACCAACGTACCAGGTAACACACACACACACACACACACACACTCCCCTTTGTCCTCACCTCGAACCCTGACTCCTCCCTCCAGGCCCGGGTTTTGCCATCTTCGCCGTCATCCAGCTGCTGCTTCCTGTGATGTCACTGTGGCTGCAGCGAAGCCACGGCGACCACTCGTACTGGGACGTAGCGGCGGCAAACTTCAAACACGCCATCGGGCTGTCGTGCGAGCTGGTGGTGGAGCATGTCAACAGCTTCGTGCACTCAGGTGGGGGGCAGCTCTTGCCTGGGTTTTGTGTTTCCTCGCAGGATTTCTGTGAAACATTAGGAGCAGACCGTCACAGGCGCGATGAAGAGTCGCTGTTGTCACTTCTCGCTCACGGGCTGCTGTGTGCTTGTGTCTGTGGCTTCAATCCCTGCAGATATGGGCTACGAGTCTCTGATCAACCTGATGCTGCAGGAGCTGTTCAGGCTGCTGGTGGCCTGTGTGTCTGAGCCTGCTGAGACCATCTCCAGAGTGGGCTGCTCCTGCATCAGGTGACGGCTTCACTCACGAGCTGCAGTGACCATATAAACGTGTTTATACACGTGTTTAAACGTGGTCTCTCTGTCTCTCTCTCTCTCTAGGTACGTGTTGGTCACTGTGGGCCCAGTTTTCACGGAGGAAATGTGGAGGTTGGCCTGCTGCGCTCTGCAGGACGCCTTCTCTGCTACATTAGAGCCTGTGAAGGTACACACAGACACACGCCATACAGAGACACATGCACAGCGTCATTTAAACAAAGTGCAGAGAAGAGAATGAGCATCGTATACAAAACTCGCTGTCACATAGTGAGACGCCGCTCTGCTGTAAAGCCACGTAATCCCTCCCCAATCTGAATCTGCTGGTTGGGACAGAAGTAATCTGAATGCTGCTGCGGTTAATACTGCCAACATGCTGACACTCCACGTTAAGCTTAATAACCCCATTAACCCTCACACACACACACACACACACACACACAGATGCTCACTGTGTCGGTGCTGGTCCAGGTGAAAAACTGCCTCAAAGCTTCTGGGCTGAACCCAGATCTTCGTCTGCTGACTGGAGCTGTGCTCAAAACCTGCAGATGCATGAAAAGGCTTGTGTCACACGGTGGTTCTGTTTGTGGGCTACAGGCTGCATCTGCTGTTCTGTGTGCAGCTGGAAGTGAACAACACCTAGCGCTGGCTGTGTGTGTGAGCGTGTGTGTGAGCGTGTGTGTGTGTGTGTGTGTGTGTGTGTGTGAGTGTTTCAGTGGAGGTGACATCGACAGGCAGTGTTCTGTGTCAGTTGCCTGACTGACGCCACTTAAGCTGCTTTACAGCTTAAAGCCACATCTGTGTGTGTGTCTGTGTGTGTGTGTGTGTCTGTGTGTGTGTGTGTGCCTGCTTGTAGCTTGTTTCCAGTGAACATCCTTCCAGAACAGCCTCAGACCAAATGATTCTGGTTATTTTACAGAAACTGCTTCAGGCTCCGTGTCCACGTTCCCACGGCTACGTGTGACGTCACGCTCGAGCTGCCAGTACGACAACTGAGCAGCTTCATCTCCACAGTTAGGATTAGGGGCTGTGCTCAGGGACGGTGCTGCTCTGACATAAGCTGACGATTCAGTCATGCATGTCCCTGTTGTTACGGTTACCGTCCCTGTTTGTGTGTTGGAAACGACACTGCAGCTGTCGTGCTCAGATACTTTTCAGTGTGAAAAGAAGCAGCGGCGGTGAGAGAGGTCAAAGCTGGGTGTGACAGAAATGTGTCGTGAACGTGCTGCGTGGTTCCCTCCGTCCCACGTCTCAATCTGTCCTTCCCTCTGCAGAACCTTCTGGCCTGTTTCCACAGCGGCTCAGACAGTTTTTCCGGAGACGCCTGTGAGGTGAAGGTGGCGGCGCCGTCTCACTCGCCGTCAGCCGAGGCAGAATACTGGAGGATCAAAGCCATGGCTCAGCAGGTGTTTCTGCACTGTTTCTGTCCCTCTGCATCCCAGCCCCACACACGCTGTGCTGACGCCCCCTCTCTGTGTCTCAGGTCTTTATGTTGGACACCCAGTGTTCTCCAAAGACGCCCAACAACAAGGACGGTTTCGAGCACGCTCAGTCCTGTGTCCTCATCATCGAGCTGCCGTCTGATCAGCAGGCTAATGGACACGCTCAGAAGAGGTGAACACAGTCACTAAACTTAATTCCCCTCCTTCTAAAAACCCGATCTAAATCTCACCCAGCTCACTCCGTTTGCTTTTCTTTCTGCTGCTGTGGCTTCAGGAAAATTGGGTGAGACACAACACGAAACGTGTTCCTAGGCTCCTCCCACATGCTTTTATCGTGGTTTCTTACTCCCTCATTAAAACCTAACCACCATCTGGGCTTTTGGTGCCGTAGGATCCCGTTCCGGACCATCGTGGTAACCCTGCTGTCCCATCAAGTCCTGCTCCAAAACCTCTCTGACATCCTGCTGGAGGAGTTTGTCAAGCAGCCTGAAGGCCCTGAAAGAGTCACACCTGTGACCTCTGACCCCAGCAGACCCGCGGCGGGCTTCCTGCGCTACATCTCCATGACCAACTTAGCCATAATCCTGGACCTGCTTCTGGACTCCTACAGGTTTGATGACGGTTGTGTTCATTTCTTTTTCCAGTATAGAAGCGAAGATGTTGACCCGTTGCTGATCTTCTCGTGTGCAGGACGGCGCGGGACTTCGATACCCGGCCAGGTCTGAAGTACCTGCTGATGAAGGTGTCGGGTGTGTGCGGCGCTGCTAACCTCTACCGTCAGTCTGCCATGAGCTTCAACCTGTACTTCCAGGCGCTGCTGTGCGCCACACTCAGCCAAGCCGACAGCATAACGGCCCAGCAGGTAGAGCTGTAAAGCTAAACGTTAAAGCTGCAGTAACACTTTGTTTCTCACGTGATGAATGCAGCTTTAAGTTTGTTTTATTAGCTTCAGTGCATTTGATGAGACATATTCAGAGCTGGCTAATAAGTGATTAAAAGCACATGTGACCCTCAGGTGAAGAGGATCCTGTATGAGGAAGAGGAGGGGAGCTCGGACTCCTCTCATCCTGGATCTGCTTCCTCAGAGGATGAAGACATCTTTGAAGAAACGGCACAGGTTGAATGTTTTGCATCCTCCTCCTAATGTAACTAGGAAAATATTCTCCTCCATCCGCCTCACCCCGCGTCTCCTCCGGCAGGTCAGCCCCCCTCGCAGTCGGGAAAAACGGCATCAGTGGCAACCCCCTGTCCCATCGCTCAGCGTGCAGCCTCTGGGCGGCGCCGACTGGGCGTGGCTCGTCAAGCGTCTCTACAAACTGTGCGTGGATCTGTGCAACAGCTACATTCAGATGCTGCGGGATCTGGAGAGCACGCTGGAGGAGTCGGTGCTGCTGAGGGGGGCAGCGGCAGCAGCAGGAGGCGGAGGAGGAGGTGATCACGTCTTCTTCCTGCACCACTTCCAGTCTGAGACGTCCACCCCGACATCAGCGGGCGGGCTCTCTGTCAGGGGGACGCCTTCAGAGGAGGGCGGGCACAGGACTCAGACGGCCGACGTGAGCGCAGCGTCGCCGGAAGACACGCCAACACCCAGCCCAGGCTTCAGGTCCGATTCAGTCGCATCACAGAATGAAACCTTCTCCTGTTAGATGTTAGTTATCTACTTCTCTCTCTCCCCACAGCTGCACGGGAAGTCTGCCCCACCACCTCCCCACCGGAGGAGAGCGGAGAGACTCCACGATGAGCTCGCTGGGGGGCGCTGGACCGGGACGGAGAAAGGAATGGTGGGAAAGTGCCGGCAACAAGCTGTACACCATCGCCACCGACAAAACCATCAGTAAGCTGATGATGGAGTACAAGCGCAGGAAGCAGCAGCAGCCGCCGCAGCAGAGCCACGTCAACCTGTTCATGAAGGAGCAGGGCCGGGCGGCAGCAGGGGAGAGGAGGGGCCCCGTGGAGCCCCAGAGGCCCCTGCAGAGACCCCAGCAGCTGGTGGACCAGCAGGGTCCCCCTCTGCGGCACTCGGTCAGTGCCGGGCCTGAGGTTCTGAGGCAGGAGAAGAGGCCACGGTCAGGATCCACCATCAGCTCCCACAGCATCTCGCTGAGGGACTCCGAGGCCCAGATCCAGGTACAGGTGGAGGAGGAGAACACACGCTGGAGCAGCTGAAGGCTGCGTGTTTAGATTTGGCTGAAATGATCTCTGTCTGTCTGCAGGCGTGGACCAACATGGTGCTGACCCTCCTCAATCAGGTCCTCCTCCTGTCGGACTCCTCGTTCCTAGCGCTCCAGCCGGCGCTCTACCCCTGCCTCAGCCAGCTCACCTGCCATGTGACCGACACCAGGGTCCGCCAGGCGCTGCGCGAGTGGCTGGGCCGCGTCGGCAGACTCTACGACATCATGGTGTGACGCCGCGCCGGAGCTCCCGGAGAACGGCGTCAGCGGATGGAGGGGAAATGAGGTGAATGCATATGGTGGCTGGGTCCAGTGAAGAAGGCTTCGACTGTCTGATGATGCGGGTGTTCCACATCGTCACGCCTGAAGAGCAGAACATCAAAGTGTCGTCAGCAGCAGGCGCCGCGTGGGGACGCGGGGCGTTGAGGAGGAATGTGGCGGCGGCGGTGGCTCTGTGTGTATAATGGAAACTGTTTCACAAAGAACGTCCTATTCCTGCTTCGTTATGCTCGTTTACACACGCTGACGCCTGTGTTGATGTGATGTCACCTGAAACCTGTTTCCGTGTCATCCCGCTGTGGCCGCATGTGCAAAGACTTCTGGGTATTTTGGTTCATCTGCATTCGTTTCCTTTGTTGTATTAACACAGTTTCCGCGTTAGGAAGGAGCTCCGCGCTGCTCGCTGCTCTCACCTGAAGCTGAACGCCTCCCTCTGCACGGGGGGGGGGTCTGAGGAGGAACCGTGGATCTCCGGGACTGTGCGTTGGTGTAGGGTGGAGCAGCCCAGTGTAAGGTGGCGTCACTGCGTCGTCACATCGAGGCTTCTGACGATGAGCTTCTCTGAACGTAGCGTTGCTGTGTTCGTTTCCACCAGACAGAGGTGCACCGTGTGTTTTGAGCCGTGCATGTGTTTAGTTTATGTTTTAGTTCTTTCTTTTTGTGAGAGTTTGAACTTTTTAAACATGCTGTTATTGCTGTTTTCATGATGTGTGAATAGATGCCCACAGCGGGAACACGCTGACAGCTGTGTAAACTTAATCTACATGTATCCGAGGACAATCACTTGTATTCGCTGCCAATCTGTGCAGAAATGAGTTTTTCATTCTCCGTCCGTGTCAGACTACGACTGAATGAAAGAACCGACTGTTCATCTGTTGCTAACTTCACCAACTCGCCCAGACGTGCAGCGGAGAGGGAGTCGGGTCGGGGGGGGATTTACTCGTTCATCAGAAGCTGGGTCGGTTTGCTTTGCTCCCACTCTCCCGGCCTCCCCTCTTCTCCCCCTGCTCCACTGACTCGCATGAGAGGACGGCAGAGAAACCGTTATCAAGAGGAGATGGTGACGAGTCTCAGCGAGCTGTGTCACGGACAGACGATAAGTCCTCGTGTCACTCGAGTCAGTTGGCAGAGTTGGCCTCATCATGCCAAAGTGATGCCGGGCAGATGTAAGGCGTGTATATGAAGAGGGAGCTGCTCTTTGTGTTTCAGACACCATGTGGAGGCGTGGTCTGCTCCACAGTGGTTGCTGTTTTCTTTATTTCATTTAACTTACCACCTGAAACACGCGGCACATCTCGAACCGGAGGAAGCTTTGTGCTGTTGACTCCCTGTGAACAGAGAAGTTTGTCTGATATCCGCGGCTGCTGATCCTTTCACTTTGTCTCTAACCAGTTTCCTTTTTTCACGTCTGCTTCCTGAGGGTAGTTTTCCCACCGTCCAGTGAGTCACACACGGCATTAGTGTGTCTCGCCTGTGTGTCTGCTGTCGCTGCTCTCCCTCAGCCCCTCCCCGTGTCCTTGACCCGTCCCACTGTGTCCTCGTCCCCTGCTGTTCGAGGGCGAGCAGCGAGCGGACAGATGTTGACAGCCATCAGCGTGATCAGCAGCAGTAAAGGGGAGGATTTAGTTGGCGTTAAGTCCATGTCAGTGTGTCCATCTAAAAAAAGCAGCCAACTGACGTGTCGGTGTCATGCGACTGTTCTGCAGCAGCGGTTTGTGCAGTCGGCGTTTTCTTAACGGGGGAGTTGTGACGCTGAGAGAGACTGAATTCTGAATGTAGTGGCTTCCTCTGCACTCTTTAGCAGATTTGATGCTCTATAGGGAAAAACTGCAGAGGAGCAGCTCTGCCTTGTGCCCTACATCCCAACGTGCTGGGAAAGTGTAATCGTGGTTCTCTAATAATTTCCAGTAAACCCATCGACGGTTTAGTGTCTTATTGTGCACTTGAGGGATTATAAAGACTCAGCAGATTGAGCAGGCAGTGAGCTACTGTACCACACGATGAGTTGTTGGTTTATCTTAGGAAAAGAAAAACTCACTAAAACAGATGGTCTGATGGACACTCTGAATGACTGAATGACTGACTGAATCACACACCAACTCACTGACCGACTGACTGACTCACTGACAGACTCAAACACTAACCGACCAACTTACTCGCCGACTAACTCACTGACTGACAGATTGAATCGTTGACCGACTGACTCACTGACTAACTCGTTGAGTTGGTAAATGGAGTTCAGGGGGCGTCGGAGCCAGTATATAAATGACCCAGACACCTGACACAGTTTCTAAAGTTGAGGGAGACCTGATGAGCAGGTCACACCACTTATAACGGTTGTATCACGTTTTTAAGCAGGTGCATTAAAATGATTTGTTTTTCCTTTGATTAAATACATTTATCCGCAGTAGAAGAACTTGTGATGCGGATAAACCTGAACGTATCCACAAGCCGTCATTTCTCGGAATACAGACAGCTGAGATTTTCCAGCACTATGGAAAAACAAGCATGCTTGAAGGTGGAGCTGCCGGGAACGCACAAACAGCTCCGTGGGGAACGAGTTGGGCCACGCGAGCAAACTGACACAAGGAGGAGTTCACAGCCTGCGCAGCTTTACGGTGTGTTCAGTGGCTCTTAACGAGGGTTTGTGATATAAATGCTGAATTCTCGGAAAGATCAAAGCTTCTCACTGCACCAGTTCCAGTAGCTTCTTGGGTGTGAGGGAGGTGTCCGCCAGCATGGTTTCACTCCTCCCCTGACCTGAATAACCGGCAGTGCATGCATGTGGAGGGAAGATGCTAATGAGTGTTGTGGTGACTGTAGGACTGGTCTTTGATCCTCTTGAGGAAGTAAACCACTACAGAGCACATTAACGAGGACCTGGACTTCACCTGAACCAAAGCACGCTGCTCTGGTTAACGCTGACAGCATCCAGTGTAACCGACGTTGCTGAGCTTTGCAGTTTTCTTCTCTGTTCCTATTTGTTCTTCTTCAACTGGACCCACGTCTAAACTTTCCCAACCAGAAAAACCGGATGTGTCGGTCAGCTGACTACTGAACGTAAACACACTTTCCATTGTGTTTGTGTCCATGTGAATGATGAGTGTGCAGAAGGTTCCTGACGTGACCTCAGGTTTTCTGCAGATTCAGTTCAGCTGTTCGACTGAACCTGGACCTGAACCTAACCCCAACCCTAACACCCTAACCCCTGAACCTAACCCTAACCCCGAGCAGCTACTGTTGTGACTGTGATTTCTAAAAGTGCTTTTTTCTGCTTTTGATATCAAAGAGAGGAGAAGCGCCTGTACTGTTTGTTCCTGATGTTTCCGACCTGCTCTTGGCTTTTCTCGGTCGTACGGTTGTGTAACGGCTGCAGCCCTGTCTGCTCTGTGTGCTGCACAATAAACGCAGTTTGTCTCTTAGGTTTGTCATCCTGTTGTAGACGCACATCATCACACTCACACAACGTTTAGAAGTCCCCTCTGATCACCATGGAAACCAGCATATCTCTAATATTTTGGAAAATATTCCAATCAAAAATGAATGTATGAGTCAATGCGTTGGTGATTTATTTAAATCCAGCAAACACACAGTTACTGCTCATCATCTCCATGGTGATTAGTTTGGTTAAAAAACGTAAAGTAACACAAGTAATTATGATAAATACAGTCAAGTCAGTTCAATTTATTTGAAAGCACATTTAAATAAAACATAAGTGCTGTACAATGATAAAAAAATGCAAATTATAAAGCACAAGTTCACAAAGCATATCAATAATAATAATAAGACAAATTAAAGAACATTTTATTTGAACTGGTAATAAAATAGAATCAAGATGCTGACGATGATGAAAAAGTCAAGTTAGAGACATTTCAAAGTTAGAATAGTATTTTCCATAAATACTGGGACCAGCTGTGTATCTATGAAAATAAGAACTCCACAACCCAACATGTTGGCAACATTCCAGCGCGCATCCTGATTCTGGAGCCAGCAGTTTGCTAACACTTGTGGATAAAGTGAATAAAGTCTGTCCTCCATTGAGATGAGATGTTCTGATGCTGCAGAAAAGCCTCCACCTCTTTCTGAACACCTCAGAAATAATAAAAACATTTGTCTACATTAAAAGATGAATGTTCGACAGACTGAAACATTCACAGACATAGTTGTGTTGCAGCTGTAAATCCTCCCATCAGGACCGGTGACGTGTCTCCTCTCAGCTGGACACAGGCACTGTCTGCTGCCCTCATTTCGTCCCCCCTCCCTCCTCCCCCCTCACATGTATTACTTTAGCCCGATCACGTCGTCTCTGCAGCCAGTGTCCCTCTGAGCTGCCGGCAGACTCGTCCCGCTCGCTTCAGTCCCGTGGGCCTTGGCTCGGCTGGGCTTAGATCCACCGTCCATCCAACATGAGATTTCTGCTGGAGAGCAGCTGGATGAAGTTTGGACCGGCCGGCCGGGACTTTGTGGACTGGTCGCCTGGACCCTCGGCTTTGCCCTCCACTGACAGACAGGTAATTTCTGTTGATCAGTTCGTCTGGAGACGTAGAACAGGCAGATGTGAAAACTCTCACAGCTGAGTTACTGAACATAAAAGACCAGTAGCTTCTACGGCTCTTTCTTTATGAAATGATTAAATGGAGATTTATTTTAGGAGGTTGTGTGATGTTGTCACCTCCTAATGCAGATCTGCTCCACATTCCTGAGCTGTGCGCTGACACTGATCCTCAGCCAGATTTACAGATGTTTGTGACTGAGAGTGCCCTCTGCGGGCCAGATGTTACGTCACATTCATTCTGATGAGATGCTATAAACATGAGCAGGATAATATCCTCTAGGGATGTTTGTAGTTTCGATGATGTTAAAGGTTTATTGAAATGTAAACACAACTTTGTGTAACTTTTCACATGGAAATCTCATCTTTTCCTGTTGGATTTACAGGGACAAAGCTCAGGTGAAGCCATCATCAGCGCGGCATCCATCACCTATGTCGTCATAGCAACCGCCACCTTCCTCCTCCTCCTGCTCAGCATCCTCGGCTTCCTGATCTGGCGCCGCAAGCGAGGATTTAGCCTTAACGGCAAGCTGGGTTTGGCCAATGTGATCGCGCTAGAGGAGCTGCAGGATCCGGAGAGGAACTGCGAGCTGCTGTCCTCCCTCCGACGCGGCCGGGGGCAGCACCAGCTCCCCAGCTCCAGCTCTGAGCAGGACGTGACAGATGGAGTCTTCCTCATGGTGTATCTGCCCTTACCCTATGAACAGACACTCACCAGGATCGCCAGAGCCGCCAGCACAAGCAGCTCCAAAGACATGGAGCTGCTGCCGCCAAGTCCTGGGCCAGAGACGGGCAGCAGAGACGGCGAAGACAGGACAACGCCGAACGACAAGACAGTCCCAGAGAAAGAAATGAAGGATTGAACCGGACGAGTGAACAGAACGAACAGCTGTGGTTTGGTTGACTTGGATCCTTCAGAGCTCCTTTTGGATCATTTCCCAGTGATGTGACAGACACATGTAGAGCTGCAGACACTTCTGACCCCCCCGGCTGTACCCTGTGTACCTGCAATCAATCAACGACAGGGAGGCGGTTCACACGTCACCTGGGAGGACGGGCTGTTTGTAAAAATGTACATTTTACTAAAACATGTTCTATTTTTTACTTTGATGTCTATTCCGTGAGTGACGTAGCTGCAGCTGAGTCGTGTGTCTCCAGCTTTGTCCTGAAATAGAAATGTGCAGCATCACTGAGGCTGTCATAGCTGTATTCCTATTTAACTCCTATCATTTTATATTTCTCTCTGAAAACAGTGTCTGACAATAAAGTGGAGAAATCTCCAAACTGGTGTTGGTGCCGTTTTTGTCCCGTCTCGTGTAACCGAAGCAGAGTTTAACAATAAAATACGGTAAGAGAACTGAGGTAATGTTCCTATATAATGTTTATTGTGGAGTAATGTAGGTCCTTCACTATCTACAGTCATAATATTGTGAAAAAGGTCAAGGGCAGAAACCACTGTTGAAGATGTGACCTGTGAGTCTTCAGACAACATCGCCTGAGAAGATTTCATGCTACCACGATCCTTAGAGTCACATGGGCGCGCAAGTACTTTGAAAAACCACTGTCCCTTAACGCGCTGGCGCTGCATCCAGAAATGCAAACTGAAACTCTGTTGTGCAATCAGGAGCCAAGACGTCAACTCTCTGGTGGTTCTTTGGGTTCTGTTCTGTGAAACTGTAACATGTGGGCAGCTGTGAAGGAGCAATGTGACAACAGCAGTGTGGCTTTGTAGGCAGAGAGGCCTAATGTACTGATGTCCCAGACCGTCAGCACTGCCGCCAAAGTTGTGTTGAACACGTCATCTCAAAACAGGTTTATCCAATAGCAACTGGACTTGTAGGTTTCTTGAGGACGTTTCGCCCTTCTATCCAGAGGGCTTTCTCGAGTCTGCTATTGGATAAACCTTTTTGAGATAACCATGACCTTTCAACGTGGACAACGTGGATAAAGCTGCACGAGCATGCGATGACCCACATACATGGAAATGCATTTTGCAATGCAATGCATGCAAGATGGACAATGTGCATGACTTCTTTACTGCCTGAGGATGAATCCCACCGTGTCTGCTCACTTTATGTACATTCATCTGCAGCTCTCAAACAAGGAACCATCACTGAAAGATGAAGGTTAAAGTCAGTTCACAAATTAGGATTTAGGGTTTGGAGTTTGTACTTTACCTCTGAACGTTCCTCTTCTAACTTTTGGTAATAAAGAGACAAACTTCTAACTTTAAACTGAGCATTTTATTAAGTTATAGAAAGATAGTACACAGAATGTGAACAGGTCACCGCCAGATGAAATGACCCTCCCTCAAACTGGGACATCCCTTTTATGTTAAATCACAACACACAACTCTCCTTTTCTAAAAATACAAACTTACTGCACGTTATTTACTGTACACTGCAGGAACAGCAAGGACAAAACCTGGGACTCGACTTCCACATGGAACGCAGCGGAGCTGCCTTCATGCTGCCTGAGGAGGTAACGTGTTTTTATTCACTAAAACAGCAGTGTTCCTACACTCTGTGTGCATTTAGAAATTCAGTTAAAACACAAGGTAAACACTTTATAATATACATATAATATATTAGTTTAAAATATAAAATACAATACATTTTGGTAAAAATGTGTAATTTTAGAAGAATCTACTGTTTTTTATATGGTTCTGCAGTTTTTTTAATGGTTCTGAAATTAAATTATTTCACAGAAAAAACAAATTATTTATTCAGGAAGCAGTTTTCATGACTTTCTTTGTGACTCGGCCACAGTTTACAGAAACGTATCTGAAGTGAAAATGAAGCGTTTACATCCAGATCAGCAACATTACACTATAATTTAAAGAGAATATAAATCACACTTCATTTATAAGAGATTTCTTTTTATTCTACAGATGACTTTAAAATCACAGCGAGAAACAGCAGAAAAACTTATTTTTAATAGAAATTTACCATGAAATGATATTAAACTGTGCTGTTTTTTTACAGTGTGCGTTTACACCAGGTTTCATTTCATCCGACTGTGTTTTCTCTCACCCTAATGAAATGTTTTAAAAAGAAGTCGCTGGGTGGGAAATTTCAACTTTACGATATAAAGAAGAATCTTACATTAGAAAGAAGTAATAAAAACTGGACACAAAAGAAAACTTAAGCAATACGTTATCAACAGTCCAATGAATAAAGAGTACTGCTGTACGGTGTGTTGTGATTGGACGATGTCTCAGAGATACTGCGCGTCCTCGGAGTTACGTTCTGCGTACTGAGAATCAGATGAGGAGCAGAAATTAATTTAAAATGAAATGAACTTGTCTAAAGTTAAAGTAGCTGTTCAGCAGGTAATAAATGATGTTACAGTGTTGTGGTGTCACTCCTGGCCCCGCCCCTCGGACTGGCTGGGACCTGGGTCCTGTGTCTGAGCGGCGTTCCTCTCAGTGACCATGCTGCTTTTTCATTTACAACAGGTCTCAGTCTGAAGCATGGACGACGCGCACAGCTCTGTGCTGCATGAGCGCAGCTTCAACAGCTCGCTGTCGGGCGACCACGCCTACTGCAACCTCAGCCTGTGGAACAAGTTGGACGTTTTCTACATCTTTGATTTCTCCAGCGTGTCCTCACAGGCCAACAGCTCTGATGGCAGCTTGACTGCCGACATTCATTCGGTGCTGTACGTGACGAGGTGGCTTGTGATCTGCACGGGCTTTCCTCTGACCGTACTGGCCATCTCTGCTTTCTACTCCATGGTGCGTTGATTTCACGTGTTTATTTGCACTGTGTGAATTTGACCCCTGACGTACTTTTAACAGATACATCAATGATTTTCCCGCAGGTGCAACACGACCACATTGCGCCGATCTACGTCATCAATCTGCTCTGCTCTGACCTCATACAAGTCTGCTGCATGATCATCTGGGTGACAAAGGTCAAGAATGAGCAGCTCGTCCGCGTCACCTGCTTCATTTATGTGTTTGGTCTGTTGACCAGCGTGTGCTTCATGGTGTGTGTCGCTCTGGAAAGGTACAGCGTCTGAAGCCAACAGCGTTTGTACGTGCGCTCCAAGAAACAGTGAACAGTGGATGTGTCTTGTGTTCCAGGTATTTGGCCATCTCCCAGCCGCTGTGGTACCGCTTCAGACGGACCATCCACGTCTCGCTCGTCATCTGTGTCTTCGCCTGGGCCCTCTCTTTAGTCACAAACCTGTTTATCAGCCTCGCGTCTGACTTCATTTATCCAGTTCTCCTTTTCTCCGTCTTCCTCCTCCTCCCATTCCCTGTGCTCGTCTTCTCCCTGGTGGGGACGCTCAAATCCCTGTCGGCCTCCCTCTCCGTCCACTCCAGGGAAAAAAAGCGCATCGTGGCCGTCTTGGTTCTGGTGGTGCTGAACTACACCCTGCTGTTCCTGCCCACCATCATCCTTTCATTCTGCAGGAGATATAATTCTGACCTCCACGGCACGTCGTTGACCTTGATTCATCTTAGCCCTCTTGCAAACCTGGTTCTGTATGTTTTCATGAAGAAAGGAACCATAGAGCATCTGCCCTGCAGATGCATAAAGGAAAAACTGAACAACAGGTCATCGGTCGACAGTAGAATGTCCCTGGGGAGATGAAGACAGAGCAGCCACTCGCCTGACAGACTTTTGTTGTCCAGTCAAATATGGTAATGTTTACATGATGAAGGGGGGGGTGTTTGGCCACTCCCACACAGTGAGGACCCTCCTCATCACACATATACTCACTCAGGCATCTACTTTTTATTGCAGGTTCAAATATTTGATGCTTCGGATTTTGTCCGAGGTTTCGCTGTTCGCCCTGCTGCTCCCAAAGACCCGACATCCACACCTCAAATAAAGACAATCCACAACTCAAGTTTCAAAAGCTTTATGATTGGACATTAGATGGCGACAAAGAGTCAAACGAACTGAACAGGAACTGCAGTGGAGCCGAGTCACTGTCTAAAAATGAAATATATTCACAGTGAAGATCGAACAGCTTCAACGGAAGCTCTGTGAGATATGACGGAGGGACACACCTGGTGTGGGGGATGGGCTGGGAATCGAGCCTGCTAGCTCTGCATCCCAGCCCTCTGACTTAACCACTGAGCTACCAGGCCGCCAATGAAGAGAGGCGGCAGCTGAATGTAAAAATACACCATCTGTGTTTTCAACAGTCTACAGGTGCTGCTGCATTCAGTGGTCTAACAAAGTCCGCGAGTCATCCTGACCAGGCAGCACACGCTCGAACGCACCACAGAGTGTAATGTATATTTTGGTCTGACTTCTGTTCCTATATTAAAATAGAACAGAAAATTTGGATTTTGTTTTGGAGGCTGCACCGTTGCTAATTTTCTGGTAATAAATGTTGATTCACTGGTGACAAACTTTCTAAAAATATAAAAAGTGATGTATTTCATTTCATCAAGATGTTGTATTTCTCACTACTTCAGATTCTGCAGTTTATCTTTCTCTGTCCTTAACTTTCCCTCATTTCTCTTAAAGAGGGAACCCGGAGCAGTGTGGCCACTAGAGGGCGACATGGAGCTGTGGTTAATTATCTGAAGAGCTGACGTTAATGAAATGAGGTCTGCATTAGTGCACAGACTCACATATGCACTTCGGGTTTGAGGTATTTGTACTTGGATGGATAAAATCTGTTGTAGTGAGTTTGTCTCCTTTTGCCTGCTTTTTTTGTAAGCTCATAATTACTGCTCTCCACAAGTCACTGAGAGATTTATGGGTATTAAAGATGTTAAACAGCACAAGATCCATATGGTACAAATGTACGTAAAGCTTGTGATTAACGTGATTAACGTGATTAACGTCAGACATGCGACCTGATACTAGGCTTAAATCTGTTTTCAGCACATTAACTGTAACGACCAGCAGAGAGAGAGAGACCTCGTTAATTGGTGCCACAACAAACACTGATTCTTTACCTGACCCAGGTCTAAACAGCTGACACAACAACGTCACACATGATGAAGAAGCTCTCACAAGTCGAGACAAGTTTTATTTTGAATGCCCAAAGTAAACACATTGACTCACGGGGCTTTATCAGCTCCCAACATCATCAGCCGAGGATGTTTAAGAAGACCGAGCTTCGTCCCCGACGTGAAAAGAGAAAACGCGTGTCGCAGCTAGTGAGGAAACTCCTGGCCTGGAGGTTATTCCACGCCTGAACACGCTCTGAAGCTCAGAGCTCGGCTTATTAGGAGCCATTACTGCGTGAAGTGCAAGCTTCAGATGACAGACGTGTTCCTAGATCACACGTTTTTGGTTGAATGAAGGAAAGAAATGATGTTTTTGTTGTTGTCTCTCGTCTCCCTGTTTGTGTGTGTGAACGGTCTCTGTGCTGGATTTTCATCCATCCATTCAGAACAAATCTTCTAAACCTCTGTCTTCTGTCCAATGAGTTTAGTCTTGTTGTGTCCCCAGCTCCCTCTGTTACTCTCTGCACGCACACCCCCGCCGTGAGGGTTGAATACCAGCATTCACAGATTCCTTGCTCCTCCTGGGAAACGTTTGTCACCCTGCATGTCATTACTTGCCACGTTACCCAAGAGCGTGTGTAGAGAAAGCAGCAGACTCTGGGAGAGTCTCACTATCAGGTTGTGCTGCTGCAGCTGTCAAAGGTAAGACTCCCGTTGTGTTGCTTTTCTCATTCTTAATCTGATCTGAAAGGTCTCAAAGAGCGTTTATGCAGGTAAATTGTCAGGTTTCACCCTTCTATTAAAACCTTTTTGAGATAACCGTGACCTGGACGAAAGATCTGTGAAGGAATGGACTCTGAGACAGAGGTTGTTGATTAAACTTCCTCTACGTTCACACACTTTATTTGTGTGATAATAAACAACGGCTACAACAGCGACTACGTCAGTGACAATGATGCAAGAAGTGTTTGGAAAAACAAAAAAGACTGAAACTCAATGAATGAAGAGAAACACAGCACAGATTAAATGATGGAAATAAGCTGTAATTTCTCCAGGACGTCTTCAAAGTGACTCGAGAAACATGAGCAAACGCGTTGTGTGTTGTGACAACATGACTGTTGTTGCTGGGACAGATCGTTGGAGTGGGGGAGATATTTGTTCATAAGTTTCAGTCAGAAGACATGAGCCTTTAAATATGGTGGTTCGAGTCCGCTGAGACGAGGGGCGGGGGGCTTCTGGTGTGAAAAAGTATCAAACAGGTTGCGTTACTAGACAAAGAGAACTTAGGTGAACAAACTATTTTTAGGTGAAGACTTTATTTATTAGGGAAAGAAACTCGTCGTCCTCCTGTTTCAAACATCTGCGGTTAATCAGGTTCAGTTCCATTTTACGCGCCGCACCCAGGCTGCCAGACCTGCTGACAGCCACAACAGTGGTGAATCTTCCCGGACGTGTCCCGCCCACAGGAATCTCCCGGGGGGTACGGGGGTGACGACGCATCACAGCAGAACATCCAAAGAAGTGCAGGCATCGTTCGGCAAACACGGCGTCAGAGCTCCAACGCACAACCCAACGCTGAGCAAGAACGAACCTGAAGGCTCGTCTCACTTCCTGATGATCTTTGGGAACAGGTTCTGTAGAACTGTGTGTGTGTAAAGCTCAGAACCTACATCATGTGCAAAGATCATTCTTAGTTTTTACATTGATCAGGTCACAATCAGCCCAAAGAGCAAAGAGAAATAAATGATGCATGTGATGAAAGAGTTCAGGTCTGAGGAGGTTAACGTGTTTATGTCAGACCTCGGAGTCTTGGACACGTTCGGCAGCTGAACTTGTTCCACATCTTGTTGAGGACATTCTTGTTATATAAATAAATGTGGGGACGTTAGAATCTAGTGTTGGAGATACGGTGCACAGTGAAACAGGCAGAAGCTCGGCACGCGCCTCTGTGAGCTACTGAACCTCACGTGAACATCGTGGCTGCTCGAGGTGAAGCTTCAGGTTTGCAGTCAAACGTTTGCTCTCTTCGCAGGTTTCCCTTTGGAGAATGGACGATTTGAACGACACCTCGCAGAGCAAACGGTGCGATTACAACAACGTCACTGCTGCCTTCTATCTCAGCAACAGCAACCCTGGATCCCACATGGTGGTGGTGACGTGGGTGATCACCGCCGTCAGCCTCCCCGTCACCCTCGTGGCCATCTACGCTGTGTATTCTCTGGTGCGTACACTCACACACATGGCAGCTGGTGGAACAGAGAACGAGTTCTCAACCGCTCTGCTCGCTCTCCCCGCAGGTTCAAAAGGACAATGTTGCTCCGGTCTACGTCATCAACCTCCTGGTGTCCGACCTCATTCAGCTGTGCTCCATGATTGTCTCCATGGCGGTAAAAGACACCTCCAAATCCTTCGAAGTCTTCTTTTACATCTACCACTTTGGTGTGACGGCCAGCGTCTGCTTCATGGTGTGCATCGCCCTGGAGAGGCACGTGTGCAGCTACGTCTGAGTCCAGCGTGAGTCTGTTCATGCTCAACAAACTGCGGTCTAACTGTGGGTCTCGTGTTGCAGGTATCTGGCCGTCGCCTGTCCGCTGTGGTACCGCTTCAGACGAACCATCAAGATCTCTCTGGGCGTCTGCGTTGTGGTCTGGGCCTTTGCTCTCACCTACATCCTCCTGGTCTATTTTTGCTACACGTCCTGTTTTTTGGACGCAGAAATCATCTTCGACGTCTTCTTCCTCATCCCCTTTCCCATGCTCATATTCTTCCTGGGTGGGACTATTAAAGCGCTGTCGACAGCCGGGCGCAAGCTCTCTGCTGAGAAACGCAGATTCGTGGCCCTCATAACTCTGGTGCTGCTGATTTACACGCTGCTCTTTCTGCCCGCCATCATTTGGTCTCTGGCAGACAAAGCCACAGTCCGGAATCTCCTGAGCGAGCTGTCCTACGCTTTTATCCAGTTCAGTCCTCTTGCAGACTCCTTCCTGTATGTTTTCCTCAGGAAAGGAGCTGCAGACAGACTTTTGGTTTCTCTGTTCTGCTGCAAAATTGACGGCAAAGAAGTCAACTCGTCCGCGGGGTGAAAGTTCCTGGTCGACATGAGACAGACGGAGGAGGAGCAGCGGGAGAGACGAAGAGATGAAAACGAGACGGACACTGTGCCAACGAGACAACTAAGGACAGACAACATGTGGGGCTGCATCACATGTTAACGTTACTGTTAATCGTACCTCGATGTAGCCGGGAACACGTCTTTATTCCATCTTTATCGTCGAAAGGAGCATCGCCTTCACTCCAATGTTTACACGATTTAATCACAAAAAGCATGTTTTAGATGTTCATCTAATAGTATAAATCACACTATTTTTGTATTTTAAAACAAAATTTTTTTGTATTTATGTGATTGTGTGTGACTTATCTCAGTGCTTGTTTCCCTCCTGCTCCCAGGTGGAGAGGAACATGTACGTGTGAGAAATAAATGTGATGTTTGTTTGTTAGCTACGTGCTGTAGCTTCGGTGCAGAGAAAAACAGCAGGACACACACGAAATAAGATGTGAACGTACACACGTTTCCTTTTCTTATTTTCAGGACTGTACATACTTAAAACATGTTTTGCTGGCGGAGATGAACATTTAAAAAAGTATGTAAAACAGAAACCTTGACAGGAAAAGGAAGCGGGAAGTTGGGAAGGGGAGGAGCTTAAGTACAGGCACACCTGTGGTGTGGGCCAATTAACCGGCAGCAGGAGACACAAAGCAAACCACTTTTTTATTTCAGCGGCTTCAGCTCTCAACAAGAACCAGGACATGATGCCTAAATTAGCTGCATTACATTTTCTGCAACAAGGCAGTGAAAGTGCTTTCGCCTCTGAGGTACCCGGACCTTCCTCCCCCCCAACCAGCTCGGACAGAGAGGATGTGATCTTCCTTGGGGAAATGAGCTAAGTGTCCTCCTGTCCACCAGTTTTTATTTGCTGCACTTCATACATTCATACACTGAATTATCCTGTTGCCTTTTCAATGAGTTGAACTGGACTAACGTCTGAACCAGAACCGGTTCCCCATTAACAATTTGACGGACACTTGATTAAACTTAATTCATTCAATTTCAAGGTGGACTACAGGTCCTTCTCAAAAAATTAGCATATTGTGATAAAGTTCATTATTTTCTGTAATTTACTGATAAACATTA
>JAUMHF010000007.1:18118255-18139082 GCA_032359275.1 Microctenopoma steveboyesi | reverse complement strand
GTACATTGTATACCAATAGAAACAAGGGTGTCTCTATCGTACCTAATGTACTCCATGGCTTAGTTTTTAAAGGTTTAGGGCTGTAGAATGATAAGTTAAATGACAAAAACAAAGTAAATGAGGTCGGAGCAGTCGTGACCGCAGCCGATCTCACCGGCGCCCCCCTCACGTTTTCCAGAAGTTATTACTATATTACCATTAATGTGTCCTACAGGAAATCTTAATACACCAACATGGAGGAACTTAAAAGCTATTAAATACATGTCAGATACATATAATTCACATTCATATGTGGTGATAGTGATTTGACGCTGGCTAATTTGACACGTAATTACAAGGTTGGGAGATTATCATTTTATCTCCACACACATTAGCTGTGTACACACATATTTTGGTTTCTGCTTGTCATTTTTTTTGGTTTGGTTTCCTGTTCCTACAACAGGACATAATGCTAATGCAAAAACTAGTTGCATAATAGTGATGTTGACAGATGCAGTGTGTCAACATGGTGTGATTAAATATTGTACATATACATATATGGTTGCCGATTTCGCATCTTTATGTCATTTTCCCACAGAGTTGGGTCTGTGGTCTGTAGCTGATCTCCAGTGGCTTCACACAGACTATATTGCTGGAACAGATACTGGGTTCAGTCATTCACGTTTTCTCTCCTATACTGTGTTGAGGATATCCAGAACTGGTTGGCTGCTGATTAGACCTGCAAACATAATGAAACGTTTTTAATAATTTACATTTTGCTTACTCCAAAGTTACGCATATATTATTAGCATATAATTATTTATATGATCCCATTTTAAATTTTCATTGAATTCCACATCAGACTATCTATTTCCTTCATGTTTTTATTGAGTTTTTTTGTATTGACTTACATAGTGTATTTGTGTTTGTGTTGATATTTTTTTGATTGTGTTTGATTGTGTAACAAGACACAATAATTTCCATCTAGGATAAATAAAGTTTTGTAAATCTTATAGTAATAGTTTTATCCTAATTATCTCTTTTTACTCACACTCATATAATATTAGTTGTGATTTATGATCATTGAACATCTCCTGCTCCTGATAGTAATTACATGCCAACCAACAGTGAAGTCAAGCTGATTTAGCAGCTTTATTTAAAAACTATACCATGCTGCCCTCTCATTCATCCTGAGAAAACACTGGCCCAAGTCACACATCCACAGAAATGTTCTATGTGAGAATGACTTATGTTGTGAATTGGCGCTCTATAAATAAAGTTGAATTGAGTTAAATTGAATTATCACTTATCTATTTCCGCTTGTATGTTTAAAAATCATTACATAGCATAGTTGCTACTGAAAGTTAAAACCATGTTTATTTGTGTTCATATTTCATGCTGCTATTTCTGGAGACTAGTAGTAGAAAGGTATGTCGTTCGTGCAGAAGTCAGGCTGCAAGCTCTCGAAGGTACAGTCAGATGTGTCCATCACACAGCGGCCGCAGTGGCAGTTCAAGGCCACAGGGTAGGCGACTACTGGATCCACACCAGGAGGACAGTCAGGAAACTCAAAAGTCTTGTAGTGTACGTCCCGGTATGTGCACACGTGCTGGTACACATTGCTGAACGGTATCTTGATGACAGGGTCCTGGAAAGAAGCAGAAAAAAACAGGGTTAGTGATCTGGTCTGGGTATTTTTTAAAGCCACGTTATGTTCTCTGACTAAATATTTTAGATAAATAGACACAGGTATACTCATCAGTAGTACTTGCTGCTGGCTCACGACTCATGACATCATGACTCAAGTTAAGTTACTAGCATCTTTTCCTATGTCACTATGAAAAGCTGCTTTTAACTGTTGCACTCATTACTACAATTTCGCTCTGAATCTTTTTTGAAATCTGTTGAGATTAAATCAATTCAATCATTTACTTGTAATTTGTAATTTGTTTTTTTTATACATTTCATTTAATCTCTCTCCCACTTTCCTACATCATTTCATTAGCTACAGTACCTTGGT
The DNA here is from genome assembly GCA_032359275.1 of Microctenopoma steveboyesi. Taxonomy (NCBI): domain Eukaryota; kingdom Metazoa; phylum Chordata; class Actinopteri; order Anabantiformes; family Anabantidae; genus Microctenopoma; species Microctenopoma steveboyesi. Next base: position 18,137,083 of record JAUMHF010000007.1, on the reverse strand, counting down.
GATGCAGTGACCGCTGCAGATCGTTGTTTCTACTGCGTGACACCTGGGACAGCCCTCTTTCTCCAGGGACACAGTCTGGTTGATGAGCTGGCAGGGGGGCAGCTGGAAGGCCTCTGCCAATGGAAGATATTACAGTGTGGATCAGGTGTGCCACATATTTTACTTATTTGTGTTTTCCCAGAAGAAGAGACACCACAATAAACATTAGCTGTTCGTAGTACATTACTAAAATGTCTCTGTGATATGTACCTGTGGTTTCCTTGTTTAATCAGAACTCAACACATTCCTTTTTTTGTTGTTTTTTACTTTTATTTGCGAGTATGTTTTTAATATTAGTAATTTTAGTTATGTGTTTGTTCACCTTAAACATCTTGCCAATATTCATATCACTACGTTGTGTAATGTTAAAAAATGAATACAGCTGAAAGTCAGTAATTTGCAGGGGGGGAATGAAAAGAAATCGTCTCATTGTCTATATTTACCTGCTGGAGCCAAGGGCCAAATGGAAGTTGAAGCTCCAAGAAACAAATTTATCGTCATTAGGAACAACACTCTGCTGACCTGTACAGCCATCATGCTGGAGGAGACAACAGGTGAGTGCACTATCATTAAGTTCAGGCCTTATTTATGTTTATTAAGTTCGAATGAGGTGTTCTGTAGTTGGTCCCTTAGGTTTCAATTAATCATAAAATAACAAATATATCAAACCTAGCAGTTGATGAAACGAGTGGGAAAGAGCACTTTCTGTTGCTGAAGACAGGAAAAGAAACAACGTGGCAGCTGGTCCATAAACAATTAATGATAGAATTGAACTGCTATGTAAAGAGTAAGACTCACCTTCCTGGTTTCAGCTGCAGGTTTGCAGAGGCTGACCGCCCTTCTCAGTCTTTATACAGCAGCGAGGAGCTGGGTATCCAGGATGAAACTAGCTCATATTGGATGTCACACTGGTTCAGCCCCGCTTACCTGTGTTTGTTTAATGGAGGGAACATTGCATGGTTTTTACCTTTATTTAACCTGGGGATTAGTCTCATATCGTTTTTAAATCCTGCTATACCGAAATGAGCTGTCCGTACAGAATTAACAGTTGGAGGAGTGCCTTGCTCAAGGTCAACGTGACCGTAGTAGTTTTTGTTTTTTTACTTCAGTATTTTCATATATTACTTACACATTTTTCTCCATTACAGTTCAGAAGGAAATTCTATAGTTTTTACACCTTTGTGTTTTTTATTTGCAGTTTTATGGGTGATTTATAACTATCCAACACTGGGGAATTTTAATCCAATCTGTGTTAGTTTTAAGCCAATCTTTTTATAGAGTTTGCATTGTATGTACGCTAGTAAATTAAGCTCCACATTAATGATGTTTATATATATTATAATCTAACACTGTAATATAATTCAAAATGTGCCATTTTCTTGTGCTACTTTAAGTATAATTAAGTAACTACACATATTAATTTAAAATAAGAAGCATATTTTTCTAGACTTTTACTTGCATTTTTATATTTCAGATTACAAAGGTAGTTATTATACTACTATGATGCTACTATTACGCTGCATAAGACAAATGACTGAATTGATTTTTGTTTAGCATGAGGTTATTAAGTACATTTTATCGAGGCGTTCTGCATCTGTTCTATTGACGCTGCTGCTCTTAAACACGTCCGTCAGAGGGCGCTGTATTCGGTTTAGCCAGACGCGGCCTTTTCAGCTGGTTTTCACTGAATTGACGGTTATTTAGGAAATTCTGCGTATTCAGTGAACTAAAGGGTGAAACATATTGAAACGGTTTAAGAAGAACGATTAAATGATTCGTAGATTCATTCCATTTACATGGAAATACCACATTTAGCACGCTTACGTTTCGTTGATGAATTGATGAGACGGGTACAGTAGCGGTATCTTACTGTGCTCCCATATGGTCTAGCGGTTAGGATTCCTGGTTTTCACCCAGGCGGCCCGGGTTCGACTCCCGGTATGGGAACGGTCTATTTTTCTATCGACCGTGAGAGAAAACATATAGAGTGAAGAAAAAAAATATACCCTACGCACGGTTTAAGTTTCTGTTCGCCCGATAGTTTTTTCTCCTCCGTGGCCCCTACCGGCCTCCGTAGAAGGAGTATTAAGTGTAACAAACTATTAAACAAAACAAAATAAATAAATTACATTTAACAAAATGCAAACGTGTTAACTTAAGGCAATGCTGATTATTTATAAGTTGATATCATTAACATTGTTGCATAATTAAATAAGGATTTCAAACAATTAAATAACAAATACTGTCAGCTCTCTAAGTTTAAAATGGTCCAAATCGCATTTAATTCAGTCGTAATACTGCACAATGATGAATAGAAATAATGACTGTGCTTCTTTTTCAAAAGTGCTTGTTGTGGAAATCGTTCTCATAACTACCACATGTAGGATGACCAAGTAAGCTGCTGCTACCGGTGAAATAATCCTTTTTTATCTGAGCAGGATTACTGTGACATTTTCTTTTGACATGGTTCATGTCAGACTTGATCCTGTTGTTAATTTGGTTGAATTACACTTAAAGTTTCCATATTAGGAAAGAACAATCATATAAAAAATAAAAAAAAAATAAAAAAATTATTTATAGGAAAAGAGTAACAAGACTTACAAAGTCACAAGTCATGGAGCATTGAATAATAAATCTGTTTACATAGTAATTTATCAGCAAAATGTATATAAATGTATTCATCAACTTCACAAGCAGGAATAGTCAATTTGACAGTTTTGTTGTTAGGTTTCTTGACGATGTTTCACCTTTCCATTCCAGACATGAGAAAGCCCTCTGGAATGGAATGTGGAACGTCGTCAAGAAAACTAACATGTCCAGTAGCTTTGGATAAAACCTTTTTGAGATAACCATGACCTGGACGACTGAGAACCTTTGCAGATAGACAGTTTTGTTAAAAAATTACTTATTGTTACAGAGGTAATCTAATGCCTGGGAACATTTAAGCTGTTTCCCATTTTCCAATCGGCGATAATAGCGAACGGACCTTTCTTCCCCCACAAGTACATTGCGCACGCGCAGACTTTATTGTGTTTATGAAAATGTTGCATGACGGAGTTTTTTATATGGTAAATTCAGTATAATACGTTTATAGAGAAACAAGCACAGTGGCAAAATGGCAGGTGAAGAGGAGAATAACAATAAGGTGAGGGCTAGTTGCAACTATACGTTACTGTTACTTCGTAACAGACTTTACAGCTTTCGGGAAGGTCATCAGCTGTGGCTAACATCCACTAGCTTAAATTATTCTGATGGTTACACTTAATTAAATCGCTAAAAGCGGACGTTAGAGTATACGTCACTCTAACGTCCGCTTTATGCTGATAGAACAGAAGTCACTTACGGACGTCTCTATGTTCGCTACATCTCAAAAATATTTTTTGTGTGAGTATTTCTTTCAGAAATAATTCACAATTAATTAACAGCAGTTCGAGTCAATTAGTCCTAGCTTAATTTACACTATGCAGTGATGAGAGAAGGTAGCCAGCTATGTAACGTTAGCTAAGAGGCTAACCGCCAGCCATGATCCACTTAAAGGCTAATTCCGGTAAAAACTGAGGTCAACTAAAATACTTAAAGTTGACCTCATAGTCAGTGAAACTGTAGTAGTATTAACTCCAGTTAATTTAAAAAGCGTTAACTTGTTAAACGTGTTCTTGACAGCATGAAAAGAGGAACGTTCATTCATGCAGATTGCGTAGTGTTACGTAGGCCCTTCACCAAAGTCATGTCAAATCTAATGTAAGGTAACTTTGTACAAACATGATATCACCCGCTTTACCTGTTGATGACATTAAGTATGAATTTACCTATAAGTAAGCAATAGTAGAAAAAAGCAGTAATGTTCAAGATCCACCCCTGTTTTTGTCCTCCCTTTCTGTTCTTCAGAATTTTAAGCTACTGGGAATTCTGGACGTCCAGAAGATTCCTTGTTCCAGGGAGGCCATCCTGCATGGAGCTGGAGGCTCAGTAGCTGCTGGTCTGCTACACTTTCTGGCCACTAGTGAGTCTCATTTGAGTCTGTGTTTATAAGTGTCTTTTTATCACCAATTCCTGATGATATACTTGATTAATTAATGTGTCAATCTCCAGACTGTCAAATGTTACAGTGCCTATATGTGTATCTAGTCTTGTCTTTAATATCATTTTGCACAACAACCACATACAAATTGTGCCAGTGTCATTTTTATTATTTTATGCAGCCAGGTGTCAAGTCAAGTCATCTGTTAATTACTTGTCCTGTCACCTGCAGGTCGAGTGAAAAGGTCTTTTGATGTTGGGTTTGCAGGCTTTTTACTCACCACTCTTGGGTCCTGGTAAGTATTTATGTTGTCTGACAGTTTGTCCTTTTCTGTTATAACTTTCTATCTAGAATAAGTGTTTACTTTCATTTGTGTAGTCCTACTGCTACTTAGATCCTTCTGGAACACCCAGTTTCCAGTATCTGCGGACTTTCAAGTATAAATAGCTATGCTTTCGATCTTTAATTGTACTCTCTCTCTATATCAATATCTATATAGATATATATCTATATCTATATACATGCTTTCAACTGGAAATAAACTAGAAGCAGAAACAATTTTCACATGTGCTATTTCACCTTCAATGTAAGTCCTGAGTTGTCTTGCATTAGATTTGCATGCAGTCTGTAACAATTCAGTCTGTATATGACAAAGGTGATAAAGTGGGGTTTGAGTACTTTGCAACTTTGTGTCCGTCTCCTCCAGGTTTTACTGCAGGATGAGCAACGCTAAAATACGTGTGCAACAGAGAATGATCCAGGAAGGCATCAAAAACAAAGTTGTGTATGAAGGAACTGTTCTGGACCCCATAAAGAAACCCAGACCAGAATCACCATCAGGGTCCTCATGACTTATAGCAATGATTCTTCCTCCTCCTCTGTAAGAGCTCAGCAACTCCAGTTTATATCTAGTCTTCATCTGAACTGAGTGGTGAATTTATTTTCTATCTACCACTTGCATTTTTGTGTTTTTTTAATAAAAATGTAGGTATAATTATGTCTTACTGAAATCCTATAGTGCAAATAGTCATGTGACATGTTTCATCTATTAAATGGTATAAAGAACTGGGGTAAAAATAGCTATGCTTTCCATCTTTAATGGTACTTTATAGCAGTAGCACATAGCTGAAGAATTTACTCGGATGAGTAAGGAAACATTTCAACCTAACAAGAAAGAAGTCAATTTGCTATGACTGAGAAGTACATTTTAAGACGGGTCTGCAACATCTCACACAAGACTTTTAAACCAGCCACATACAAGTGACACAAAGTAATAAACATTTTTTCCATTCAACAAGTAAATTTAGTGAATTGATTCTTTAAAATGAGCTAATTGTAACGCTACATAAACATTGTGGAATATTGTTTATTTATTACGACAGAAATGATCTGTCTTTCATGCAAATATTCCCTTCCTTCATCATTGTGAACACACTGAGTGTTCGGGTACATCCAGGCTTCATTCAAAGCAGCCGCTAGAGCTCTTTGGAGATAACGACGCTCAACTGCAGCAATAAATAGCTTCATGGGAAGATTGCACGCAAACCCAAAACACGCTGAGAGAGAGTCTGTGGCTGTCTACGAGGGAATTATTTTATTTAACAGGACTCAACGACAATCTCAAACTGTTACTAAGATTTTGAAGTCTTTAAAATCAAGTTGGATGAAGGTTGATTCAGCATCTCTCACAGGTAAAACTGGGTGGAGCCCAATGTGTAAAAAATGAACTAATGATACATTTCTTTTGTTTTTAGATTAATCTAATGAGAGATTATTCACAGGGCTGAAGCAAAGCTTTTTAACTACTTTTAGTTATGTTGGTACTTTAACTGTTTGATGCCTTCATCACACAGGGCCGGGGAAACGTACCCTTTGAACAGCACAAGGAAAAGTAGAGACCAGTTCTAGAAAAATGTGGCTAAAGAGTCGGGAGTTTTTTTCTGCTGCAGACAAGGCTAAAGCTAAAGTTTGATGCAATATAAATACTGTGAAGCAGGTAGTAATGTTGGAAAAACTGTATCTTGTTTGTTTTGCTGTTAAAGTCCACTGTTCTCAAGCAGATTTACAATCATTAGAGTCAGTGTGTTTTTGTGCCAGGAACATACAGCAGCTCTTCTTTTCCTCTTATATTGGAAGGTTTTTAATTAGAGGAGATTTTTCCATCTTAGGATCAATGAAACTGTGTCCTGGTTTTTAATTAAATGCATTTCCTTTTGAAGCTACTTTATTTTTTTTTTATAAAACAAAGCAATGACTCTTTGACAATGACGCCCTGTTTGGATGTTATGGGTGACTGGTAGCCTGAATTACACCATTTTTTGTCTTTGTCTTGACTGGAACTAGACTAACATGGTCCTCATTACTGGACCCACAGAATCAGCTCGGGGATCTGAACGATAATCTAAACATATGCATAGATTTGGTGTGGCCTCCTATGGCTGACAGCAACACAATGACAACTATCCTGAACGTTATCAATGCCAGTGGCAACCTCACAGGCAACAGCACCACGCTCCTCAGTGCTCAGGTGGCCACAGTGATCAGCTGGCTGACCTTCTTCATCGGGCTGCCTGCTATTGGACTGGCTATGTATGCCCTCAAGAATCTATCCAAAGGTTTGTACTAATTGTGCTCTGTGTGAGTGAAACAGCAGATGTTAACCAACTAATGCAAGCACCTATAGCAGGGGTAGCCAACTTCAGCCTACGAGCGCTACTATCCTGATTGTTTTCCAGCTATCTCTGCCCCACCATTTACCGATTACCTGGTTCAGGTGTGTTCAGCCAATCAGAAGCTGTAAATGCTGGGATGGATGCAGGGATGAAAACAATCAGGATAGTAGCCCTCGAGGACCAGGGTAGCTCACCTCTTACCTATAGTGACTTCAGTGTTGCCTGTTGCTTTAGTAGTAACAAACACAAGACCAATATATGGATATCAATGGTGGTAGTAGTATCTGTGGCAGCACATAAAGTAAAGTAAAGTAAAGCACATCAGTGGGGGTTGTGGTAGTACAGTGGGGGTATTCCTTGGTCTTTGGAAGCCACTCTCCTACTTGTTTTCAATAATCTCCACCATGTGCTGTTGGTCACCTGGATTTTCAGTGTTAATAACAGGATCATTATTAATTATGTGTTCCTCTGTTCAGGTGATAATAAAGTTCCAATGCATGTCATGTTCCTCCTGGTGTCTGACATCATCAGTTTCTTTGGTCGTCCCGGTGTGAACCAGAACACAGACACAGAGAACCTTCTCTCCTCCAACGCTACTAATTTCATCTTCTACTTTGGTGTCATCTCAAACATCACCCTCATGTTCATCATTGCACAGGAGCGCCATCTCCTCGTGGCGTACCCACAGTGCCTTGGCTGCTTCAACAGAATCCGACAGTATCCTGCAGTTGCCCTGCTGGCATGGGCCATGCCTTTCGCTGTCATGGCCCTTGCCCTGCTGAAGTACTACCTCTGGTTTGCTGTGGCTCTGCTCACCCCCTTCCCCTTCCTCCTCTTCTTTGCTCTCGACTCGTGGAGAGCTCTGATGTGCTCCCGATGCAACCCCCCATCACCAGAAAGGAGGAGGACTGTGTGGGGAATTGGTGCAATCTGGGCAAACTACACACTCCTCTATAGCCCCTTCATCCTCAGCATTCTCCTGGCTGCTCTGTCCTTTCAAGAGGCAGTGCTCTACCTGGGCCTGGTGTCTCACCTGCTGCTCTACCTTAGCCCTCTAGTGGACCCTTTCCTCTATCTGTTCATGACCAAAGGACTCAAAGAGGTTCTACAGGCACTGCCCTGCTGTCCAAACCCAAGGCAGAAAGACAAGAAGATTCCCACAGTGGACACTGTGGCTGAGACTGTGGAGACAAGACTCTGAGACACATGTCCATCAACAAAGCCTGCAACGACTTGTGCTGCAACAGTGTTTCTCTAATGAAACGCTGCTGTGTTTCTTTAGAGAAACACTCAGTTAGCTCATGTGGAACTTACACCATGCTCCGTTTCAATGAAATAATATGTCCAGGACCTTGAGAAGCTTTTTATATCACTCACAACATTGTAGTGCGTTATAAAGTTTGATTAACCAAACAGTATAATGTTAGTTATTATTTCAACATAGCCAGTAGTCTGTGCAGTTCTCTTGCTTTTTTAATGCATCCGTAGACTTTTTTGTTTTTGTTCCTGTGTCATTTATTCCGTGTTGAGAGTTTTTTTCCATTCTGTGTATACATTCCAAGACACAGCATAATCATAGCATTTCCTGATATTTTTATATTATTCTAAATGAGATTAAAATACCCTAGTTTCAAAGAGACAGCCACAAGTGTTATTTATTTAGCTGTTTTTCATCAATTCACTATTATCAAGGGGTTTGAACAGGGTTTGAACATAAAAATAACATAAGTCCTTCACATAACAGCGTTTTCACGTCCACAGTTCACATCCACCTCAGTGGGATGTGTATGAACACAAAGTTCTTGTTTCACTGTTTTATTGCTGAGCTTCTGTTGTGCTCTTTGATTCCAGGAAAAAACCTGAAGTCTCCATGGAGGGAGAGGAAATATCATTTCTCCTGAAATGAGAAAATCATATAGATATTATTTGAATATTTCTGCTGAGTTGACTCGGGCTCGCCCGTAAATAGAAAGAGAAGATAGGAATCATATTAAATTATTTCAGAATAACAAATAAAAAAGACTATATATATATAATACAACAAATTTCATTGTACCTATGACAATAAAGTGGATTCTTCTTCTTCTTCTTCTCTATAGCCCTTCCATCCTCAGCATCCTATTGGCTGCTCTGTCCTTTCAATAAGATTTTGTGCGGCCCGTCAATAGAGGGCGCTGGGGTACCGTCCCCCAGTCTCACATAATGAAGGCTGGTGGAGTACCTGCTGACTGTTACTGTCCTTAAAGAGACAGTGTTTTCCCCTCTTTTCTTTAGCTGTTTGACATGTTCTCAGTTGAAGGAGAAACAGGTGAACTTTTCTTAGAAATAATAAATGACTTAAAACACAGATGGTGTATTTCCCTGTTAATTTTTATCTTTAAAGAAGAATCCACTTTATTGGTCATTGATACATTTTTACGAACGAAATTCTTTCTCTGCATTTGACCCATCCCTCCTTGGGGGGGGGGGGGGGGGGTGGCAATGAGCAGCCACAGGCAGTTAGCACTGGCTTGAAGCAGTGTGCTGCACGATAATGATGCTAGTAAAGAATGACCAGTCGTCCCATTTCTATTCAGTTGACTGGAGCTGGAGAACATCTACACCTCAAACTATAATGTCTAATATAGGCTGAATCAACATATTCCAGACAAAACAAACATTTTCCACTGAGTTGATAGTTTCTGACTGTAGGTGTTCAAGTGTTAATGTGTCCGTCAGGTATTTGGTGATATCAACATCTCTGTGGTTACTCAAAAACCCAAGTTAACTCCGTGACAGTGTTTTGTAGTGTTCTTTTAATATATTTGTGACATGTTTTTCTCTGTTGCATCATAGTGACCTACTAATGAAACTAGATTCAATAGATTACAAAAGATTTGATGCTTCTAAGGTCAGTGAGCTGGATATTGATAAAACTAATGTATCCTTTGATGTCACATCTGTTCTTACCAGCATCCTAGTGCTGCCTTAACAGCTAGAACCTTCATCACCAGAAACAGCCTCAAACCGGACGACATCTGCTTGCTCCTGGACCAGTGCCTGAACACCACTTAATTCCAGATGTGACTTCTACCAATAGAGACATGGCTGTGCCATGAGATACCCACTGCCAACTTGTACAGTGAAGAAGTGGAAAGAAAGCACACAAATCTCTCCTAGGGACTGTCTACTATTTTTACACTGACATCTCCCACTGCAACACAACCTAGGAGTTATCAGAAGTCTGAACCATGGAGCAGAAACATCGCTGCCTCTACAGAAGCCTAAAAAAACATCTGAAGGCGGCACTCGAGGCCTGTGGATGTGACCTACACATTTTGCACATTGAAGACAAGTGATTTGACAGAGGTATATGGGAAGCTTTAAAGGTGCAAATAAATCATCCCTAATTCAAAATAGGGCTTAGGACATAACCTCTCTTTATTTTATCATGCTGCCCTTTCAACCATCTATTTCCCACATCCACCAGTTTGGCCACACTTAATGACCCACTTTATGGGGGTTGGAGGGGTTGTCAGAGATTTGACTTATATGAATATTACTACTCACATCCTCCCAATTTCCTTGCATCCACTTAATAAGCCTATTCAGGGTCGACGGGAGGCGAAACCAATCTGGATAAATTTGTGCTCTGTAACTAACTTCCCCTTAGACTGATGAAGCTACTTGATGAGTATTATTACATTTGAACCTAACAAAGAAGAAATCCAGCTGCCATGACTGTACCAGATAATTTCACCTGGATGAAGGAGAATCTTCAGAGAGTTACCACAAGATGCCACCAAATACATTTTTACATCTCTCATGCATTTGTTTACTTACTTTGGCTTTTCAATATCGTCAATTGTCTCTGGCAGTCTCATATTCAGTGTCTCTGGAAGAGACAGCGACACCAGACCAGATATAATGGCCACAGTGCAGATGATGACCTGAGGGAGTGGAGTCCAGACCTCATCCAGCAGCAGTATGAGAGGAGACAATGACACTCCCAGACGACTTATGAAGCTGGTGTAGCCCAAGCCATTTTGTCTTTGGAAAGCCAAGGTAAATCATAAGGACATATTAAATAAAGTAATGCTTCACTGTGAATCTACTGCCGGTATGAACTGGAAGTGATGAGTTGCTGGTCTGGTTCAGTAACTGACCTGATCACTGTGGGGTAAAGCTCAGTCGTGTAGAGGAAGATGATTGTGAAGGAAGCTTCAGAAAAGCCTTTCCCCATAATGGCAATGACTGCACGCACATGCCACAGAGCTACAAATAACAAGTGCAGTAAATGCACCGTGCACAAGATAAGAGGGTCATCAGAACATTGTGTTAACTTCGGGTACACTGGAAATAATCATTAATTTTATAACTTGACCTTTGGAGTCTGTGTATATGGTGTTATTGTGAGGAGTTATTGCTTAAGTTACTGGCACAAAACTTAAATAAATAAAGGATTTATATATTACAACATGTCAGGATGTTTGTGTCTTTCATGTCTACTTGAGTAGACATGTTTTGTATTTTAAAGTCAGTGTCCTGTTTTTGAGCAAAGATGCACCAAATGAATTCTCTACACAAACGTTATAAAATGGTTATTTCCTCTATAGTTGTTATTACTTTTCTTTGATGCACAGTTGCACCGCAGTAAAACGTATTCATTTTCTTGTGTTTTCGACAAATTTCTGGAAAGTGTAAAGGCAACTAGTTCCAACCTTTGGGAATGAAGAGATTTAAGGCGATGCAGATTCCTGTCAGTAACAGGGTGCCTGCTTGGCACTTCCTCCGTCCAATGATGTTGAGAAAGCAGTAGATTATCAGCTTGGCAGGAATTTCGATGGCTGCATAAATTAAGTGTGTAAGGTACATGTTCAAACCAAATCCACTGATGTTCAGGCTGATACCATAATAAGTTGAGGCAACTCCATACCTGCACAAAAAAGAGAGAATCAATGCTGAGCAGACACTGCAACAGAGAACACAAATACTCTACAACACAAACTATTATTTCTGATAACATTAGCTTTAACAGAGGTAATTTAAAGTCTACTAGGCAATACCCACCACACAATCCCAGTTAGTAGAGTTAACTTTCTCATCTTCGGAGTCTTGATTAGATGAAGATAAGTGTAGTTCTTGTCATGTTTTTCTAAGATTTCTGTTTCTGAAAGCGTCTGTGCAGAAGTTGAAAAAATTTTTATACATGTATTAGTAGCTGTTTTTTAGATTTTAGTGATTGGTTCATTCTTGCTAAATCTACATCGCCATTAAAAGATCATAATAAGATACTATTGTACTCATAAAGTATTCACACAATTTCCACAGCTAGTTAAGACGTACCTCCAGTGTTGTTTTGGTTGCCAGTATTTCTCGTTTGTTGAACATTGCACACTTGTCTAGGTAAAACTGGGCTCTTTCCACTTTGCCATTTGCTAAAAGCCATCGGGCAGATTCAGGAATCCACCTGAAATAAACGAACTGATATGAAAACATTTATATCGTAGTGCACATCATTGAACTCTACAGGGTTAAAAATGCTCTTTGACTGAAAAGAAATACTGTTTGTCTGTTATCTCACTGAGTGGGAAGGAAATGTGTCAGCCTTACCACCAGGTCAGAACTGCAATTCCTAATGGAGCTGTAACAGTCATGATAAGTGCTCGCCAGTCATTCACCAAGAAGGCAAATCCAGCTAGCAACATGTTGCCTATAGACCAGGACAGACCACCAATCACACCAATAAATGACCTGTGGCCTGTGTCGACCCACTCTATGCCTGTAAGGTGAGAATGAAGAAGATAGTAAGGTTTACAAGACAGTATATTCATGTTGATGGATGATTTTCAAACATACGTTTCTTGTTCGTAGAACAGGAAATGATGAAACAAAGTGCTGGCAGGTCCAGATTTATACACTTGGATATTAGGCACCTATGTTTTTCATGGCAGTCCCCAACCTCCACAAGATACGATTTGACACAGTTTAAGGCAATTTAGGAACTTAGTTCTCAGCAGCACGTGTCAGGCAGTAAACTGTGAGGTCAGGTGTTGACAAGGATGGAGTGGATTGAGTTTTCCAACGAAACATAACCTCTTTCAGCAGTACCTATGCCTCTGGCTCCTTTATCCACAGAGCTGCCCGTTGCTCTGGCAGGTCCCACAGTAACAAAAGTCATTGGATCCAATGATTTGGGAATGCAAGCTCAGCCAGGATCCTGCTTCTCATGAGGCAATATCTGCCAGATTTTTAGTGGAATCAACATATCTGTAACCCTCAGGGACTTGTTAGCTCCAGCACTACTTTACTTCTTGGTGCCAGCACAAACCTTGAGGCAGCAGAAGTGGGATTTCAGCCAGGACACAACTTCAGCTGAATCAGTCCAGAGGTCTGTGTTTTATGAGGGGTAACAGGAAGGAAGAAAGCTGGGCCCTGGCTAGGTATCAGGCAGTAGTATTTGTTACTTGGTGTGCAGGCATTTTAGACTTGAGTTCACTGGGACCATGAATAAAACCATAAGTCATCGGATTTGCGATCACATTTGGCAGATGCATTTATCTAAAGCCACTTACTAAGAGAGGCAATGTTTCAGTTTCACAAGGAGGAAAGGTGAGGTATTTTCTTTTTTTTTTGCACAGGGAGTAACCAGATCATCCACACAGTATGCAGCAGATGATGCAGCTGTAATAATAAACTACTTACTGAGAATGACTGAGGTGACGCTGATTCCTGTCAGCCCAAACCCTGTAAGAAATCTCAGCACTGCAAACAGAACGTAAGAGTTTGCAAATGCACTGGAGAAGCCGAAGACCATCGATAACAGGTATGAGGTCAAAAGAGTTTTTTTCCTACCATACCTAAAAACATACAGGAAACGAGTAAGACGCTGCATATTCACAGGAAGTTTTTATTTAGCGTTTGTTTATCCAATCCATATACTTATCACTGAGAAATCCGAAAGCCAAGGCTCCCATCATCACTCCAGCAAAGAAGATGGTGCTAGAGGTTTTAGTCAGACTTTTTCTGTCACAGACAAGGTCCCACTGAAAAGGGAGATGATAGTTCATCAAATGCTCTTTTAGATATTTACGTACCTGCTTTCTCAAACGTGTGGTGGTTCAGATGCCCTGAACACAGAACCTCATACATGTAGCAAAGAAAACACATTTTAATTAAGACTACTTCAGACTTTACCAGTCAAAACTGCACCACCTAAGCAAAATAAGATATGTCACCAGTGATTGTACCTCTGTTGTTATGGTGGAAGCGAAGGTGGAGTTGTTGTAAACCCATCCACTCCAACACTCAACTGTGGGCTGGTCAGTGTTGTTGGAGCTGTTGGACAGCAGCTGAAACTGAGGCTCTGCATACATCTCACAGGACTTAAAATCCCCATCTGGTCCTGCTGGAACACTGACTGTCAGCTTCTGCTCCTGAGTTAAATTTCTGAAGAATCTGTCATTATCTAGGGTGTCAACGTCACAGTGGTGAGCAGGAACTGCAGCGATGAAGTTGTTAAGTAAGAAGTGACAGGGGAGAACTATTCGAGGGGAGCAAAGCAGAACAAGGATGAGGATTTGAAAAGGACCGAAACCATTGATTTCCTCCAAGATATCCTCAAACTTCATCCTCACTTTACTTGTGGTCTCTGAAAGAGCAGACAGAGATTTAGCTTGATTCAACAAACAATATGAAATAAATAAAATAACCACTGAAAAAGTGGATTCACTCACCTTTGTAGAAAACTTTTCACGACTGCTACACTATTACAAACTATTCTCTGCACAGAGCTGTGTTCACCACGCGGTTCCTGTTTGGTGGACAGGACCAAGTTTAGTCTCTGATCACTGAACTTTGCATTACCTTTGGACATTGTAAAAGGTAATGCATTGTAAAAGTAAAATAAATCTTACAATGCATTCATTACATGTTCAAGAGGAGTGGTAGTGCAAGTAAAGCTTAGAGAATGATTAAAAAGAGCAGCTTTTCATTATCTTTTACTTTTCTTGTTTGACTTTATTTTACAATATTTGTTTTTAGAATTATAAAGTACTATGTCCAAAAATAAACAAATCCATTGTTTTGTTGATTTAAAAAAAATTATTTTCATGGAGAAAAGGAGAAATCATTAATGGTTATATTTTAAAAATGCATTTATGTTTCTTTCAACAAGGAACAGTCCAGTAGGACAGAATTAGTCTACTGCTACAAGTAGACTACAGATAGTTGTTTCAAATGAAATATGTTTGCAGTAGTTTTAAATAAAATAAAGAAAATCTTCTGTGTGGTTTAAATGTGGTATGCTTAGTTAGGGTTACAACAGGGTTGTAGGGTGAGCACGACACCACCTGGTGGAGCAGCTATGAACAGGAGGAACAGACTTTACATAATTCATATTCATTTCTCTGTAGCGTTTGACAGTTTATAGCAAAATATACTAAAACAGGCACTGAGAGTTTCACACATGCTCTTCTGTACATATATCACCAATAGAATTTAGAACACACAGGTTTCAGGTCAGATCTTTGATTAAATACAGCGATAACATAATGGTGCAGTGTTTATTTATTTATTCACTAGTATTTTAAGAACCGATCATAACAAATATCATTGTTTTCTAATAATTAATTAATAATAATGCAGCACTGTCATCCGACGTTTTAACATAATGAAGTTAAACCCTGGACTGCCAGCATTAAGAGAAAACTGAAACCAGAACCAGAGTCCAGTCCTGCAGCTACAGGTAAGTCGAGCATGAATCAAAATGAACCCTCTTGGTGAAAAAACAGGTTTAAAGTTTTCATAATGTGTAGAAGTAGAAGACTAATCTCTCATCTACTGCAGTAAATGTTTGGTCCTGTAGGTGGTGATGTGGCTTTACGGTAAAAGGTCTTTACTTTACTTGGCAGACACTTTTAAAGGCGACTTACAAGGAGCTAGCCCTGGATGTCTGGCTCAGGGACAAACACTGGCTCAGGTAGGAGATGGATTAGGAATCAGACGGGATTCGAACCTGCAACCTTCTACATCCCAGTCTGACGCTTAACCCATTGAGCTACCAGTTAAAGTTAGAGCATTTATAGACAAAACAGGATAGTAATTGGATGACCTGTTTATCATATTGACAAAAAATGCATGATTATAGTTTTATAATGTCAGATGTTCATACTTAAAACCACTGAAGTGGCATAAAGACTTACAGGATGTAAATCAAGGAGCACACTAAGCCACGTTGATTTCGTCGCATTTTACCTGAACCTAAACTGCTTGACTATGAGCTAATGTACTCAAACCTAAACGAAGCCACAAAACAGCTCAACCTTTGCTGAAATCAGTATTTGTGCTTTTTGTGTTTTATTCATGAAGAGCTTTAAAACAAGTTAAAACAGGCAATAAAGACACGGAAGAGGAACACTACACAACTGATGACCAGTCCTACCCAGTGCACAGCAAGTGGCGTCATTGTTGCTAAATTGAGCTATGCTGTAATCTGCAGCAGGCTGCTTTGATGACACACACCCAGGAAATTAAATTATGTTATAGGTAGTATGGTAATACTGATAACAGTGAGATACATTAATACTGGCTGCTGAAGAAAATTCAACATCTGAAGTTTTTGGGTTGTTGGATGGACAGAATATTTTATAAGATTTTATTGGAGGAAATGGTCATTTTAAATTTTCACAGCTTTTGAGATGTTTTATAGACGACACAATAACTGAGGCAAAATAAATGTACAGTAAGTACATTTGATCAAAACAACACAGTTTATTAAGAGATTTAACCCAGAGCTTAGTAGAGACACATTTTGTAATGGGTCCATGTGATCTTTGCACCACCCAGCACTAGTCTAACTGAATTATTATTATTAGCTTTGAATTAATCTAATGATGTTGTTTTCTCAGTTGGACTGAAAGCCCATATACATGAAAACAGACAAGCTAGGCAGCCTCCTAGATAACCATCTCTTTGTTGTGTAACTCACAGCAATGAATACAGACCCACAACACACACACACACACACACACACACACACACATATTCTATATGCTGTATCTACACACACGCATGCACAGAAAAAGATTCTCATGAGAAAGCTCAAGTTTACCCCCCGGAAGTTATACAGCCTTCTCTGTGTCTTTCACTTTAATATACACACACACACACACATAGACACAGACTGAAGGGTGAAGTGCCGCTTCTGCAATCTGCCTGTGCGCTTCCTCTCCACACAGGAAGTGCTCTCAAGATTACTAAGAGGTTAGAGAACGCAGACATCCACAAGGTCAGGAGTTCCCTGAGAGATAAGAAAATGTAGCCTGCCTGGTGTCAGGAGGGTCTGACATGATTCAGCTTCCCAGCATTAAGCCTGATGCAACACAATAAAATGGGAAACATTTAAAGGAGAAGGAGAATGTAAAGAAATTACATCACAAACACACAAGTACAAGAGTGTTTAAATGCAGTTAAGTAGAATGTCTGAAATGACAGACTGAATGTAAGAGCTAAAAGTGGGGAATCGAAAAATGGTGAGACCACAAGAACTTCAGAACGACTATTTCTGGAACCACTCTGTCACAGTGACACGACTCTCATCCAGCATATTTAACAATGGATTAGCCAAAATAATATAAATGACAGAAGATTAAACAGGCCTTACTACTTGGCTGAATGGAATAATTTTTAGATTGAAATAATGAAAATGATTATAAAAAGGCTTTTCTGCTGTTTCCATGTCAAGAATGTTTTGTTAGATTGTTAGAAGTTAGATTGATTTGATCACAAGCAATGAACAGGGACAAAAAAAAATATTGGCTTGTCATTTAGCTTGTGAAGAATTATTATGTTTGCAGTGTGGGAGAAATGTGCTGCCTGTGCTATATGTAGAGTTTTTGTTTTTATTTATTGAGCACGAATCATCGCTGACCTCTCCTGCTCATCCTATCAAAAGGCTTATTTTTGGCTCCTTTCCTGGAAGAGCCAAACTGGGCTTTGTAGGGGTCAAATAGTGAGGATGATTGAGTCATCATTGCATAAGCTATTTGTCTTTGTGATTCCCAGATCAGAACAATTGGTGAAAACACAATTCTGGTCTAAAAAGGCTTGAATTGCCAAGCATTGTATTTCTGAATAAATTCCCATTGAAAAACAAAAACAGAAAACATGGGACAATCAGTTTGCCATTACTTCTACGAACCATTGTGTTATTGTACGACGGCAGAGCCACAGCAGTTTGGTCCCAGTGTCGCCCACACCACAAATTTTGTTGACTGAGTTGCTCTCATGAATAGATGTTTTCC
The DNA here is from genome assembly GCA_032359275.1 of Microctenopoma steveboyesi. Taxonomy (NCBI): domain Eukaryota; kingdom Metazoa; phylum Chordata; class Actinopteri; order Anabantiformes; family Anabantidae; genus Microctenopoma; species Microctenopoma steveboyesi. The sequence goes on along the minus strand of JAUMHF010000007.1, from coordinate 18,119,069 downwards.
TAGTTAGACAAACAACCAAACTAGTCCGATGTTTTGTCAGATGTGAAGGTTCGGATCACTTCATCATCTGCACAAAAGTGAACTTGCATGGGTGTTGAGTCACTGAACATTTGTCTGTGCTCCCTACCCATTCCCGACAGAAAGTTGGATCAACAAATTGGTCTAATGACTGCTCACATAGCCCATTGTTGAGATTTTGTAGGCACGCACATCAGCTCTGCAATGTGAGGTTACACTAGACATACAGTAGCCTCTTGTCTTCATCTTCCCTGCCAGTTTACAGTCATTAATATACAGTGACAGAGAAAAAAGAAAATTTCAGAACTTTATGCTAATTTATGATGAGTTAAAAACAGGGCAACAAACAGTATCCAGACCTGGACTTTGTAGGTCATCAAGTTTTGTTACTTTAGATTTTATAGATTTAAACACTGTAACAACATTTCCTGTGTTAATTACTGAAGTGGCCTGGTGGCCTGGGTTAAGCGTCAGACTGGGATGCAGAAGGTCAAAACCCCATCACCACCATCCTCTACCAGGTGTGTCCCTGAGCGAGACACCCAGCGCTAGCTCCTTGTAAGTCGCTTTATATAAAAGCGTCTGCCAAGTAAAGTAAAGCATATGGTCTTTGGAAGCTTATACTGAGATTAATTAATATTGATTGAGTCTACTGTAACCTTGTTCCAGGTGGGTTTTTAATATAAAACACAGTATACTGTGTACCAGGACTGGGCCCTTATTGCGTCACTTCCTGTTGTCGACACTGATCGATCAGTAACACGTTGTTTGCTGCTTGAACTATCTGCATTCCTAT
>JAUMHF010000007.1:18064754-18112828 GCA_032359275.1 Microctenopoma steveboyesi | reverse complement strand
GAGGAGAGGGAAAAGGACAGCAGGTAACATAGATCACAACAACAACAAGGAGCAGCAGACGAAGCACCGGCAGGTTGCTTTCAACTTTCAATTTATAGAGTTAAAATCATGATAGAAAATTAAGTTTCCAGCAGCAAAACACTGCGTTCGAGTTTAAAAAAAACCAAAACAAAGTAATTATTATTAGCTTCTATCAGACTTGACGTTCAATAAAATCTAGTAATAAAACAACTACAACAAACCACACCAGCAGATGAGGGGGGGGTCAGATCAGTATGCTTTAATAATAATCAGTGGAGAAACACAAACGTCTTATTGGGTTAATTTCCCCATATAGCTGTGATAATAATGTAACAATCATAACAATATATGATAATAAGATCAATATGAATTTTAGCATAATAAAAATGCAGATTCAGCTATTATACCTGTACTGTTTGACACCGACAAAAACAAAATACAAGTAGCTGAACATGAATCCCATAAGGAAACAAAACCCTGTTACACAAGACCAAATACAGATATTGTCTTTCGAGAGGATGTGCAATAAATGAGTGAAACTCCTGAAACATTAGGTTCAGAGGAAACCCTTCAAGCAGCACAGTTTGTAGAGCACTGGGACTGGTCAGAAGCCTTCTAGCATCAAAATAAAACTGAAGCCAAAGCCTGTATATAGGTTTGCTTATATTTAGCTGGTGTTCACTTAACACTGAAATAATTATTTTGTATTTCTCGATCGTTGACACCAGTTTATAGTGTTTTCTTTACTTAATTTCAGTTAAGTTAATATCTGTTATACACAAGCAGTAGAATGCCCACATCTTGCTTTTAGCAAATATGAAACTGCTGTAGTATTAAAAAACAATGCTAACAAAATAATTTGTTTAACTTGGTTAAACTTGCTAAAGCAACTGGAGGAATTTAAAAGCCTGGTGCCTAGACTTCTCTGTACATTTTCTTTTAACAAACTTCCCTCTGGCCATCATTTTCCACATACATAAACACGATTTAAGTTACACATCACATGCTAAATAGTCCATCCGAGTTGCTGGTCTCAGTTCTTATGTTGCAGTTCTAAAACCTGTCTGGTCTCTTCAGAAACTGGTGTGGTACTGGTACTAATTGAAACTTGGTCTAAATGCTTTGAATGTACATGTGATTCTGTAAATCTGCAGGCGTTTTACTTCTAAATAAAAATAAGTTCCATTCTAAATAGTGCCCTTGTGTCCAAAGTAATTGTTAACATAACAAGATAAGGCGAGTGAGAGGAGAAACAGGAGAGATTTGTCGAGCGGAGAGATATGCGTCAGTGGGCAGGCTGAGCAGGATGCATCTCTCTTCATGTGGCACTGCACATCACATTTTACATGATCCCCGTTGAAACAAACTGGTTCTCTGCCCACATCCCCTTTCAAGATAATGTCGAAGTCCAATCATATTTAACTCGATCAGGATGTTTTCAAAGGAGACTATGGAAGAGTTGACTATCAAACACAAGGGGTTATTACAAAAATGATCCCAACTGTTACAAAGATATGAGAACTTGAATTGGGCAGTGATCACAATAAATGCACAGATCCTGATGAATTTTAACTTTACTATTTTGATTTTCCTCCTGGCTTTTGTCGAGGAGATGTAGTTACAGTCTGACGTGCAAATTCAAAATAAAGCTGCAAACAAAAGAGACATTATGATATTTTGTCTAAAGAACTAAAAAGGACATTCACACCTCATTTTAAGATAAGATGCAATGTCAAGTTAAGATTTGAATCTGTAATAACTCCCGTAGTTGAATTGTCATTTATGTGTTGCAGGGAACAAACTGTGTATACTTGAAGGGTGAACTTAGTATATGTTGACAAAGTCATGGTAAGGCACAATACAGTATATAGATTAAAATGAACTTGTCATTTCAGCACAATGTAAAGCAGGGGACATCAAAATACAGTGTTAGTGGATCCAAGAGATGTAATAAAGGTTCTAAAAATGACACATAAGGTCTATGAAGCACCACTTTATATATGCAACTGGAAAACTATGTGATTATGTGGAAACTTCACCTTCTTTACAATATTCAAAATGCTACATATCTGAAAAGTGAAACTTAGAAAACTGATATTTATCTCTTTTAATCTGAACCTTCTTTTGTAATCTTCTTAAAGCAAAGACAAAAACAGTACTGGCCAGCCAACAGATTCAATCAACATTTTAGGATAAAACTCTGGAAAAAAAAATATAACAAAAATGCCACAACATGCAAACAGCACAAGAGGAAACAGCACTGAGAGGGATCTGATCCATCTGCATCTACAGGTTTAGATTAGGACAAAGTACCAGGACACATAAACACTATCTTCAACATTAGTTTTGCTTTTTAAATACATAACGTATATGTGTACAAAGCTCTATAATCTATTTAAAGTGGTCACCACACAAGGACCATGGACTCAAAAAATAGAATTTTTGAGTTTAAGAAAAATACTTTGCTAGTACAGGAAAGCAGAGAACAGGAATAATATGATGGTGTAGTTTAAAAATAAAAGTACTGACCCAACTCAGTCCATTGTTAATGAATAGCCGATATATGTGTATCAATGCTTACTGTCATTGGCAGGCACTCTGTGTTGTGAATTACAAGAAAAAAAAAACTGGCCTTGTCCTAATCGTCAAGAATAATACAAATGCACCACTTTCAAGTCACGTCACAGCCTGCTGTACTGCACGGAAACAATCGCTGCTGCTGCTTCTGCTACATACAGGACTTGTCCGCTGAACTTGCCCTGTCCAGTTTGTGCAGTAGCGTGCGCAGTCTCAGTTGCAATTGTCGTTACTAAAGCTGCTCAAGTATCCTCTTCTTTGGCTCAGGAGAACCCAAATGCCTCTTAACTGGCACTCTGATTGGCCCAGTTGCCCTTCTGGATGGTTTAAGTGCCCCCTTGTGCACTTCTGAATTGATTCCAATAGATTTCATTTTAAAATACAAATCTCACATGCTTTACATTTCATCTAACCATATGTCATGGTTTAAAATTAATTTCTACCATTCCAGGCAGACATTGGTTTCTATTAAAAAAATTCAGTCATTTGTGCTTGATTCGCATCATCTGGTATTATTTGTTGTACATGTTCTCTCAAGCATATACGACTGAATATCTTTGGATCTGGGATTTTTTATGTTTAAAGTCAAAACAACCTGCTTGAGTTAAGTTAATAACATGAATTTTAGCAAGTAAAGTAAATTTACTTATTATATTTAAGTTAAATGGAAACATTTTGCAGTTGCAATAAAATGTCATTGGCTAAGATAATATTACAGTGAAGTGAATTTTATAAGTTGACTAATAATACTATATAATCATATTATTAGAACTATTAGAATATAAACCAATCACTGCCTGGAAAAAAATACATAACAGTGTCATCCAGTGTCAGAATGGTTGAAGCATCAACTGCAACATTAATAAGTCGATTCTCAGCCAGGGCACCCCTGATACGTGTCACACCTTCTCTCTCTGCCCTCCTTTCTCATCTGGCTCTCTACTGTCAGCTACACAATAAAGGCAAAAATGCTAAAAACAAAATCACAAACAAAACTATACAGTAGAATCAACAAGAAACAGCAAGCCAAAATACTTGATCTGTAAGTAAGGAGCTTCACTTTAGTTCCTTTAAGGGGCCAGTAATTAAACCTGGATTAAACGTGCATACAGGAGAGGTGCACCTTTTAAAACGTGACCCTATTTCTTTGTTGCTGCTCTCTGTTGAGTTATTTGTGTGCAAACTACAACATATAATCATATAATATGTGTCTTAGTCAGATTCCGTTATACAAGCTATGAGTTTTGTGCATAACACTAGCTTTGCTGCAGACTATAACAACTATAACAACTTTAGCTTTATGAAGTAATTGCACAATAAAAAAACAAAAAAACAATAGTCACGCAAGATACTGGTGAGAAAACAGATGTAGATAAGAAAGTTGAAGAAGAAAATGAAAAAACAAAATGTAATATTCAGTTTATGGTAGAGTACATATATTGTAGAATATGTTTACTAGTGTCTCGGTCAGACACACAAAAGAATCTGGTAACATAAAATAAATGAGAAAAGAGAGAAACAGTGTTGATGTGGTAAACTGTTACGGAAGCTAAAATGTCTAAATTCAATAGAATAATTATAGTAGCTAAAAATAACAATATAATGCACATATTAAGTTTGACCCAAACAGATCTAATGCTCGTCAACTCAACCAGGTTATGATGTGAGAATCTCCTTGAATGAACAAACGTCTTTGACATTTAGATGATGCTGATGTTACAGTGAGTCGGGTGGGATGGATTCGGGCAAAAAGAGGCAGGTTGACTGCATGAATGTGTCGTGTATGTGGAAACAGCTCGAGTAGATATGGGTATCATTTTGACTTTAATTCTCTTTTAAGCCCAAACCTAAAGTTACATTTTTACATTAGAAAGTTACAAATCTCTAAATAGCTATGTGGAAGTTAAATGTTTTTGCTAGAGTTTAATCTAAAAAGCATTATTAGCATTATTTTATTCTGGATAGATCTGTATCGATGATTACTATTCACGCAGATGTTTCTTTTCATCGCCTTTCTGACATTAGTCCGTGTTTAAATCTTGGTTAATGTCAGGTTATAGTTTCATCCCTTCTGGCCCCGAACAACTGTTCAAATCTAAGAGCAAAAGAAGTCAAATTTCTAAGCAACATATACACCATTCTAAAGGAAAATAATGCCTCCCTTGATTTAATGGATTTAGGGCAGTTAGTACGTTTACCCTCATTTTAAAGTGCTCAAGTCCAAATATTGCACCGCAACGATTAAAAAGTCATCTTTGGAATAATTATGAGCTGAATCAAAGAGTCTTAGTTTGAAAGAGTCTTAGTTTGAAATTGCTGCAATAATGAACCAGTTCATGATACCCAATTCTTTCTTGGTGGATCTATGTAAGTGGGCTGGGTCAGAGCAGAACAACACAGTGTCTACTGGCGTTAGGTAGTATAACATTTTCTTCTCTGAGCTACATGAGTTTGTTGACAAAGAGCAGGTGGAGTTTGGAAACGAGCTGCACCGAGTCCATATTACGATTTAGTTCAGCAAATTGGACACAGGTTTCAGGTCCTATGTCAGTTATGTGGCTTGGTCATTGATTCCCACTGTAAGTTATGGCAGGAAACAGCTGCTTGCTGTAGGGATGGGGAGGGGGGTACGGCAGCAGAGGTCTGGGCAGAGCGCTGGCCTTTAAGGCAGAGTGTGTTGATTTGCACACCCAAAATGCCTGTTTACACCAAAAGACTCTTTGTAAGCCTGCAGGTGACCAAACCCGATGACCAGTGACAGACTTTTTAACCGACACAGGTCAGACAGAGTCCTTTGGTGATCTCCCTCACCAGCAAACCATGCTATCTTGTATGTGTGGGTCATCTATGTGGTTGGCCCAATGCACGGCTGCTGTCGCGCATCGTCTGTTAACCTACATCTGATGAGAGTCACAAGCTGGTGATAAAACTGATGCAGCTTGACCCTGATATCTCTGCTTGTTAAGATGGTTTTGGTACAGAACTACAAAAAAGGACAGGGAACAAGTATGGGGCTGAGCCTAATAAGCTTAATAAGGCAGGATATGGTTATGAATACCATTTCCTATTGGTAGCTTAGCCTCAGGACTGTCATAAGGCCCAGAGGTATAAAGGTAAAGAAAGGCTTAAGTCCGGGTCTGTGGCTGCGTTTGAATCTGGGGTTCTAGGTGGCCTGGTCCAGGGCCCTCAGCAGGTCACAGCCCTGGAGCAGGTGCAGGTTACCCTGCAGTGGGACGTTCACCTCGCAGTCATAACGGGTCAACTCGGGCAGACAGGAGGACTCAAACGAAGGGCCCAGCAAACGACTAGCTATTCCTGAAAAGTGACAGAAGATCTGGGTTTCAGAGATTTGGTGTAAAGAAACGTGTGCACAGACACTGCAAGTCATCCTAAATTTATCAAGTCATTGTGCCTGTAAAATGACTTCATTGGAATGTTTTTCACTTAGAGAATATAGGAGTAGTACAGTTGAGCTCACCTTCAGTCTTGTTAGACGGCAGCATGTTATAGTCTGTGTAATTGCAGCTCTTCTGGGGAAAGTCTTTCTCGTTGGCACCACTTATCGCATTCCCTGGATGCTGAGACTTCCTGTGTTGCTGCAGAGAGCTGAGACATGAAGTCATGCTGCCCGGTGTCATTCTACCCATCCCCGAGTCTGAGAGATCAAGAGCAAGAGGTTACAGAGACATTTGTTGGGTGAGTAACAATAAGAGGTGATCATGTGACGTGTCCTCATACCTGCCAGTGATCCTGTACTGAGGGACCGATCTATGGGGACACAGCCATCCCCCCTCATCTTCTTCCAAATGATCTCTGACTTACTTTCAGGCTGAAACACAGTCATGTAGACACTTACTCGCCAAAATGAAATTATTCTAGATATAATGCAACTTTGTTAAAGAACAAGTTAAAAATGAATTTAAAGGTGGAGTGAGGAGAAGAAGCTGGGATATAAGAACTGAGGCAATTCACTTCCTGTCCTCTGAAATAACATCCTTTTCTGATGACGACTGTTGCCTAAATAATTATTACACACAGTCACCTCTGTTGGCACAGCGTAATTTCATTTTCACCCTTTCTGGTTATTATTTCAGGGGAACTGGGATGTAACTCTAAATTTCCATAGTTGCGTGCCTTGAAGTGTACTTTGAGTATTATACAGTAAGGTTGGGTCATCTTTGCTGTTGTCCCTTGGGCACAGCTGCAGTGGTGCATCAAAGTCTTAATTCTTTATACATTTTCTGTATTTGTATATAAATATGATTCAATGGAATATTATCTAACTAGTTTAAACTGGTCCCTTTTGTACAATGAATAAGTGAATCATCTCATAATGACTCTCGGGTGCAGGTATGAGGCCTGTTCCAATGAGTAACTCACCACTGCCATCTGTGTGAAGGAGCGCTTGATACTGTTAGCCATGGCCACTCTGGCTGGACTCATGTCTCTGTAGGCTTGTACGAAGTTGTCAATGGATCTACATTTAAACATGAACATACACAAACACATTAAATTACATTTTACATGAACGTACAAACATCAAATGAAATGACCAAATATGCACTATTGTCTTTTTAATTCACTCTCTGAACTCTTCTTTAAATCACCTCTGTTTCTGCATAAGATGTGTCACGTTCTGTTGGCAGGGCTGGCGTTCGTCTCTTGACAAAGTGTCCATCAGGTAGGCCTTAGTGACCCCTGTTTGTTGTTGATAGGTTAACAGAGGGTCTGGAGGCCACTGCAGATTCTGCCTGCCACCCATGGAAGACAGAGGGGTGCTGGCAGGAGCCAGGTATGGGGGATTCTGCATGTGTCCCATCATGTAAGACTCTGTACGGTGGTCCATGTTCCTCTGGCTGGAGCTTCTCTTCTCCCCTGAAGCCCAGGATGCAGCTGGCTGGGGCTGGTAATGAGATTGAGCATGAGGAGGGGAGGACAGGGGCTGGAAGAGACTAGCGATGTTGCTGAAGCTCTGCGGGGTGGCTCGGTGTGTTTGGGGCAGGCTGCTGCTGCTCCCCATGGATCCAACTGAGCCCGCCTCCATGGGCTCTGACTCTGGCATGATGGGATTCAACTGGAAGTCCTCTCCGTCCATGGGGATGTAAGGAGCCAAAGTCTCTAGATCCAAGTCACTCAAGTCCCTCTAAGCAAAAAGAGTGAAAGGTATAATACATGATGCATTTTTCTGACTGCTCAGCTCCAGTATCTGTAACTCTTCTTGCACAGTAACCATTGTAAACTCTTGCACCTTCATTAACGTTTTAGTCTAAATAAATTGTGTGATACCCAAAGAATAAATAATATGAATTTAATATTATTCAATAAATGTTGCAGTGTGATTATACAGCTGTAATTAAACTATAAATATATGTCATAACTAATAAAGTGTAGTGATTATCTATACAATCTGCTGCATGTAACATAGGAACACTACAAACAAAAGACTGTGAAATCCAAAAATGAAGAGACAACTTTGTAGTTTGAAAGAAGGCTGAAAAAACAACATAGTGGGATGAAAAGCAAAAGCACACACACCTCAGTGTTTTCAGGACTGTTGTTGCCTTCTGTGTCCAGAGCAAACAGTTTCTCAGTGAGCTCCACCTTCAGGTCACTCTCCACTGAGCTGTAGTAATCACCTGGGCTGCTCGGCTGCAGGGAGGTGGTGAGAATAATGGATGGGGGCGAGGTAAAGGATAAGAAGACGAGAGCAAAAAGGGGGACACGTGTAAAAGAAAGAAATACAGAAACAAAGAGCTAGAAATGAGTTCTGACAAAGGCACTATTCACCACTAAAAGCTTGTTGCTTCCAAATACCCACCCACATTTTTCTCTCACACTGCCCACTGTTAGTGACCTTTAACCACCATAGGCCTCTCTGAGCACAGGACAACCAGTCGCTTGCTCAGTAACTAGCTAGTCATTTCAATTTAACATTCAGCCTCTCCAACCCACCCTCCCTCCCTCCTCATCCTTACCGTGGAGCAGCTGCTGAGGCTCGGAGTAGCGCTGCCTGATGGCAGATTCTGCTGCACGTTAAATGGACTGCCCATTGTGGCCATGTCCCTTGGGACAGGAGCTGGGGTTTGGCCTGATGATGGAGGGACAGGTTTGTGGCTCTTGCTTTCCCAGGACGAAGGTCCTGGAGGCAGCATAGCTTCAGCAGACACCTGGGTGTATCCTGCTCGCTCCTGAGGCTCCTCGAACTCAGGGCGACCTACAACGAAGAACATTGTTCATCACACACTCTTGCACTATACATTATCTCCTACATTCTCTTGACATCAGTTAATACAGACCAAAGTCGAGGGAAATGATCGTGTCTCCAGGCGTCGGAGCCAGCTGGGCCAAGTCTTCTGGCTCCTCTTTGAGTTTGGTGAAAAGGGCGTCTCCCGACTCTCCAGTCAAACCAGTGAAGAAGCTGCTCATGTGGTGTGGCTTGAACAAGGACTCCGTCTGCTCCAAGGAGAAAATCATTGACCTGTCCTCGATGTCACTGCAGGATTAGAGGAGGGGAGGCAGGAGTGAGATTAGTATGGTTTGGACATGGTTAAAATGGGAAAATGTGTAGTTGTTTGTGCATAAAGTGACAGTTTATTTGATCCTGTTCCAGGATGTGCGGTGTGTGCGTAAATACAGCCCAGCTGTACTTACCTGAGGACATAGTTTATGCATACAATGCACTGGGGCTGGGAGTTGCGGTTGTTATAAATAACAGTTCCTTGGGTTTCAACCCAGACATAGCCTCCGTTCTTAGCCAGCATTCTGTACTGACCACTCACTGCCTGACCCTTGGTACACACTGGAGAGAGAGAGAGAGAGAGCTGTAACGACATTGTTTGCTCACACAAGACAATTATACTATATGAAATGAGCCACTTGTCCATGATCATATTCAGCTTGACAGCTTTATTCACAGTCACAGACGGTTATTGCTATGGTTTTATGTTGCAGAAACAGCCACCCTCTTAATCCCCGTCTAGTCAAATGTCTTTGATTTATTTTATATATATAAAAAAGAAAAACTTTTACATACATCATCACTTTAAGGTCTGAGAACAGAACCGAATCGCTTGATTTACACAATCCACTGTACAAATTCTGGATTATGGGATGTTTGATGTGGATGAAGGAGACAGTAGTGGATGTCTCCTTAACTTGTCCCTCTATGCATAAAAATGGCTGTAAATCCAGTTTGCGTGAGTTTAGCTCCAGGTAAGTTCAGGAACACATGTTCCTCGACCGGCCTGGAGCTCAGTACAAGAACAGAGTTCAGTTCTTGAACAGACGCTTCAATGAGTAATTTACTCGCAACTGTGAATCAACATGTCAGAAAGCCCTGCATGAGGAAACATCTTAGAAAGTGGAAGCTGTCATATTTATCTCACTTTTTCTGTGACTGTTAATGTCAAAGACAGAGTTACTGTTTCAAGTTTTCTTTAAATATGCCATTATTGACATTGATCTTTATTTTGCTACGGCAAATATGAAACGAAGAAAACACATCTTTGCAGGAGAAATTGGGTGTTTCACTTAGAGCTGACTGGCTACAGTCCAAAGTTCAGCACTGGCGTGGGAAAGGAACAGGACTTTGGTCAGAGAGTGTACATAAGGGCAGTGTGACTGTGTGTGTGTGCGTGTGTGTGCGTGTGTGTGTGTGTGTGTGTGTAAGCTCAGGACAACATTACATGTAGCAGACAACACTGTTAGCATGTGCAGATCGACAGGCTGGTCACGTTGGCCGTGAGAGTGGGTTTTCTGTGTGTTTGTGTGTGTGTGTGTGTGTGTGTGTGTGTGTGTGTGTCTGTCATAGAGTGAGAGAGATAGAGAGCCCTTTATCTCAGAAGACTTAAGCCAAAGACCGCAGACACCGATTACAGAGACCAGAAAAAAAGGAACTAGCACACACACACACACACACACACACACACACACACACACACACACACACACACATAATCTGCACATGAAACAAGGCAACTATCTTGCAGCGTCAAAAGACTCGTCATTAAAAGTGACATTGATGACTCCAGATGAAACATTAGGGTCAAACCAGTCGATCTAAAATCAATATGCACTGACCGACTCCAGTCAGAAATCATAGAATTGATCATGTTTATTGATTTGTTTAAAGATTTCCTATTGTAAATCAGACTTGTGGGTTTTTAGTTCAATTGCTTTTATGAGAACAATGTCTCATTGTAGGTGAAGAACAATATCTGAGAACTGATTTAGTTCTGAAGGTCAGAAACTGTATTGAAAGTTAGAGCAATACAGGTAGAAGGGATGCTGTTTGCAGGGTACACACATGGTCATTAGACTGTAATAGCAGCCACCTGGTCCCCTGTCCACTGTGTTTGTGTTTATGACGGCAGATGTGCAAACCTCATCAGGAATTTATTACAAGGCGTGATTCTGCATTTCTGCTCTGCACGCGCGCTCACTGCGTATCCCCACATGTATCTATAGACGATCACATGCTGGTGATGGCTGCTAATGTGATGGTGTCATTTAGGCAACAAGCAAACAATTTGTCCTATTCTGTGTCATTAAGCCAGGACTTAATAACACGAGCACTTTTAATTTGTAATTTAACGGTGAATACAGTTTACATTAAAAACAAAGTGAGACATATCTAACTGACCTGTGAAACCTCCTTCTATGTTTACATAATTAAACATTAAGCAGCAGTGATGCTCTTTGCTGGATCTGACTGTGCAGAAACCTCACACTCACATTCATTTAAAAGCCTTGCAGTGAGTGTGTGTGTGTGTGTGTGTGTGTGTGTGTGTTCTTACAGTTGTGATGGCTCTTGGTGACGCTGTCCGAGTCCAGGGCGTGGTAAAAGTCGTAAACCGAGCGACCCAGTACATCTTCAGGAGTGTAACCCATCAACTCTGTTATCCTGAAACACACACACACACACACGGTTTTCTGTTATTAATTTGAACTACACTGCTCGAAAAGGCAAATCCTGAACTTCTGCACTTCAAAAGGCTTCACACATGATTTGCAAATCAAGCAGAGAGGTGGAGAGTCTTCCAAAAATAAGAATTGTTCACATTCTCTGTCTCTTCTAACTCCATGCGTTTCTGGGAACAGCTAATCTCTTACTGTCACTCTGATCACGAGTCCAGTTTGTTAATAAGGATTTTGTTGCTGGCTTTAAGTTACCACATTTAAAAAGTAAATCCTTTACCCCCCTTTTATTTCCTTCCAGCTCGCTTTTGAACTAAATAAGTTAATATACAGGTTTTGGGGATAACCGGCTACAGGATCACAGTAATCCGATTATCATTCAGGTGCAGTTGCATTAGAGTGCGTGTAAGACTTTGTTTTACAGCCACATTACCAAAAATACTTTGGTTATTCACCCGACTGGTTTGGTTTACTTCTCACTGTGTTGCAAATGAAGCAGTCTCTTCCAAACAATCTGTGCTGTGAGAACATAAACCAAACCAGCAACAGGAAATGACCCCCTGGACACAAAGGTTTTATGGGTATGAGAAGAACAGCGAGGGAAAACTGGGACAACGAATGCAGCGACTGTCATGAATCAGACTGGCTTCGATGGGATTTGGTTCCAAAACATGAATTTCGCACATTGACAGTTTTCCGGGATATGTAACGGTTGCTTATGGGCATTATAGCATCCTACTGCTACTTTAGCTCCAATACAGTTTAATACCAGCAAGGACAGTTCACTCACTCGGTCATAACGTACCACACCATCACTCCATCATCTAAACAAGTCTTAGTGTAACTGTGAAAGTATATGATTGCAAGAAAAAGAATTTCTGTATCTCCTTCCACTTTCCCACAGATATTCACTTTGTGTCAGAAGGTTCAGGTTAATCAAAGATCAAGACATTTTCAGCATTAAACAAAGACTAGTTCCCACTGTTCTAATTTCTTATCTCTGACTGATTCTATTTAATGTAGTGTAGCTGTGCTGACAAATATGAATCTTCATCATATGTTGCTGATGGTTGACTGCACCAGAATTCCCAGAACTTTGTAAAAATGAAAAATATGTACTGTAGGTACAGATGTCACAGTAGAATAAAGACAAACAATCTGTGCATGGAGATGTGTTGTGCAAAGTGTTGAAAGAGAAAGACGAGAGGAAGACACGGGTAGGGGGTGGGGGGGGCTGGTAGTGCAGAAGCTTTTGTCCTTGGATTACATAACAATGACAGCTGCAGACCTCAGACTGGAGCGAGGGGGATGCAGAGAAATGAAAGAGGAACATTATAAGCGGAGATGCAATTAGGTAGTGAAAAAAAGGAGGCAGTGAAAAAGAGATGTGGAGAAAGTGATGTGAGGAGGAGAGACGAGAGGACAGTTAAGGTGAAAAAACAACAACCCTAACTGAGTTCCCTCAGCGGTGACATCATCACCACATCACAGACACTAAACAGTGGACTTCTCACTTCCAATACTAGTTCTCGTTTTCTGGATTTTATTACGTTCTTTCAGAACAAGGGAGCCCAAGACTTAATGACATGTATTCATTTGAAAGGTTTTATAAGTGTCAGCTGTTGTTCCTTTCAGGTGCAACAGTTACAAGCATCTTCTGGACGTTGTTCCTTGTTCACGTCTAGTTTCCTCACCAACGTTTCACACTGCCAGACATGAGGTAAAGAAACTTTCTGTCCCTTCCCTAATGAGTCTAAGTCCCCGCTGACACCGAGAGGGAGAACCACCTACAATAAACTCATTTGCGTAATTGGAGAGAAGATTTGGGCAGCTATTAAATTGCACCAAACAGGCGAAAAAGAAAATGGGTCCTTGTTTGTAATGTGGTCACGCACGGACGTGTGCATGCAACACACAAACTACATAGACTTTTCTCCAAAAGAAACCTTTGTCCCACATGAGCAGCTTGATAAGATTACAGGTTTGCGTGTATGTGATTGTGTAACTCAAATCTGTGTGTGAGAGAGATCGTCGTCACCTCCTTGTGCCAGTTGGAGAGAACTACTTTGGCTTCAGAGTGGCCACTGTACGTGCAGCGACCATAAGAGGGACGAATAATTTCGCGTGTAGCATCCATCGCTGCGGTGACACACTCACACACACACACACGTCGTGGCAGGTGGACAAATGATGTGATGTGATGTGATGTGATGGGGGGGCAACACTTAACACACTGTGTTTATCTACGATCAGGGACACATGTCACATCTTCGTTAGAGCGTGACAGCGTCATATTGCGCTGGTAATGTTTCATGTCGTGCTCGCGTTACGTTCAACACTCCTGCCAAGTCAAACGGATACTGTCAACACATGGCAATCAGTCCGAAACATTCCTCTGTGTGTGTGAATGATGTTTCAACTGGTAGCGGTCCAAACCATGAAAAAGCTCTACTCGTGTTCTTTTAAGAAGCAATAAGTAGTGTTGATCTTGTTCCCTTAACTCACATTTCAAGTACAACTTCTGGCTCCAGGCTCTGAAATGTGATCTGAAGCTCATTATTTCACTCTCTGTAACTTCCACACCACCACTCCATCATTTCTACACTCAAATCAATATTTCACAGAGGAAATATGGAATTCATTCCTTTTCTACTTCCCACTGAAGACATTTGGGTTTAGGATGAAACACGCTTATGAGGCTAAAGCAGAAAATTTCTTCTTTGTCGGAAATCACGTCTCAATGTTACACAGCACAGAACCTTCCACGTCCTGGAACATGTGACTAACAGGCTGTTAACTAGGTGTCACCTGTGAGGCTGACTGTTCCTAGACTAAATAACTGTAAATGACTATACTTAGGTTTCCCCTGCAAGACTGCAGTCAAACAGCAGTTAATGACAATGAGCCGCGCACAACTGTTCAGTGTCTCGTGGACTGACATGAACATGAGTTAGAGAGAGAAATTATTATTACTTCTCGGTGAGAAGGCCGTTAACACTCACATGGATCCTCTCTGTGAACATCTGCCTACCTCTCGTCACAGTAGGTGAACTTCATGTCCATGCTGTGTCGGCTCAGGAAGGTCTTGCTGTCGAGCGGCGTGTCGATGTTGGACGGGTGTGGGATAGGTTCGCACATCAGGACAGCGCAGGTGAGTGGGGGCTCTTTGAAGCCGCACAGCACTCGCGGAGGGCAGCCGTTGTACATTTTCAGGTGTCCGGTGCAGTGCAGCACCTTCAGGGAGCAGCAGGAGCAGAAAGGTAACTCTCACAGTGTGAAGCTGTGAAGACAGGTGGTGTTTCTGTCCTGACTTACCTCTCGGATAGATGACCTTCTTTGATATTTCATGCACATATTTATCAAACTTAACTTTTTATATCCAATATGTTTTTATTTAGTTTTCTGTTTGTGTGTTTTGCCTGATTGTAGCAAAGACGGATTCAGTAATCACTAAGAAGAGGAAGGCAGAAAACACACTGAATTGCATCTATTTTTCAAACTTATCTAATCTTTGTCTTTTTTGTGATTTACTGGATACGTTTACCTCCTCGGGTGTTTAAATATTATTCACATAAATCAGTCAGCCAGGGAGAAACGACCCTTTGGTTAACTGTTCACATTTTCAGCCCCAAATTGCAAATGTAACGGCTCATGAGCCAAAATGTTAAAGAAGCAGAGCTCTATTGAGATGTTTCTTTCTCCTTAAAGCTCAGAAACCTGCTAACGTCAGCCATGCAGATGTTGCAGGTGTGCAGCTACAGCCACTCTCTTACCTTCCAGCTGGCTGATTTGAGGTTGACAGTGCGTCCTCTGTTGGTCACTGTGCATTTCATCCTCATGAAAAAATCTCGCTCAGTGCTCAGCTCTTTGCCTTTTTTACCGAAGCCACTGCCTGGAAAACACAGAGTCCCATTAAATGGACATTACTCATGCAGAAATCAGCTGATCCTGACGGTGCATGGAGGAATACGAGCATTGATAGTTTTCTGTTTGTGCTGGATGATACATACGTGTCATAAACCGTGAGTTCCTAATTTCATATTAAATAATGCAGAATAAATTAAACAGGAGCTCCTGCTTTTTAGGTGTATCATTTTTATCATTTTAGGATTTTGAACCCCCCGTTTAATACTTGAAATGAGAGCATTTAAATATTTTATATGTCACAACTCATCTTAACCTGCACTTTATCTGCCTTTTTTTGCATGACTGGTAAAATGGTCGATGCTCACTAAGGTCTCAGTCTCTTTCTCTCTCTCTCTCTCAGAAACACACACACAGAGGGGGAGAGAGAAAGAGAGAGAGATGTGAAACCAGGCCAGGCTGTTGCGTCACAGGGTCAGAGGTCAGCCACAGAGCAAAGTTGTAAAGTGTGTTTTTTCTCAATGTCCACACTCACAAGTGTCTTTATCTTTCTACAGTTACCTTTAAACAATCAGAAGCTTCTTTCTCTTCTTCTCCTCAGTGCGTGTTAAAAGGAAAAGGACTATAAAATATACAACACTGTTCCTTTTGTGTGTTTTATGGCTGCTGCTAATAAGAATTATGAACCGCAGGTCAGTGTGTGTGTGTGAGACATACAGAAAGATTATTTTCTCATCTAAACGTTAGTTACCTCTTGTTTCCAGTGAGTAAAACATTTCTTTCTCTGCACACTATCTGACTTCTGATTTCTTTTTAATGACCTTTTTTCTGATTTGGATGATTTTCATGACTGTTGCTCCTCATTTCTACTAAATGTGAGATTAAATGCGAAATCCATTCATCAACTTTTGAAGCTGTTTTCAGTACGTTTTTTTAATTTTGAGGTCCTATGACAGAAGAACTACGTCTATGAGAATTGTTTGTACATGTGAAATAAGGAGATCAGGAGTGGGTGTGTGTGTGAGTGTGCTCACTGGCCGTCTTCAGGCTCAGGTTTTCTCTGATCTCCTCATGGTCGCATGGATGTGTGAAGTCAAAAATGCTGTGCCCAGTTAACTCCACCTGAAATATAGAAATATTATATCAAAAGAACAGCCCTCAGTCGTCTGCTGGTCTCAGGTTGGACACGATGTGTTCTTCCTGTTCTGACAGGGCAGTGTTTGCCACACACACACACAGTGTGTAGTGAGAGTTATGACATCTACAAGGATCAAACAAATAAAAGAGTGTGTCACCTCCTAAAACTCAAACAGAAAGTCATCACAATTCACGATGAAGACCAAAAACATGAACAACACTCAGTTCCACTTCTTCTGTGATTTTCCCACACACTGCTGGAGAAAGAGGTATTTAACACAAACACAATAGACTTGTCTGAATGATCAGATTACATCCAGGCCTCAGCGGTTTGCTGTGTCTTGTTTTTTGGGAGTTAGTTTTTGTAGTTTTGCAGTGTTTGTGTATTTTAAATATGTCCATGTCCAGTGCAGTTAATAATCAGGAATAAATAATAAAGTTGTTCATATGGATCTTGTGGGTTTTGGTCTTTATGGTTTAAATGTCATATTTCCCGACCCCCTCTTGCATAATTGTCTTTGCGTTGTGTTCTTTCTGTCACCAAATGGTTGAACTTGCAAGAAACCTGCTAATGAAACATGTTTAACCACTTCACATTTGTTATTAATTTATTATTTAATCATTACATTTTCAATTATGATCTAAATCTTTGACTGACACATCGACAGGTTCCTCTGGCATCCGTTTTGCTCTGTGATGCTCACGTACCTGTGTGAGGCCCATAAATTTGTTGATGTTCTCCGACAGAAATATAATGTCGCCATCCGACGTCACCACGGTGACGAAACCCTCCAGAGACTTCAGGTACAGACTGTCCATCTGTCTGTCCTCGTCGTCGTCACTGCTGCGGAAGCCTAGGGGGCAGTCACACTGCTGTTACTATCGTCCCGTGCTCATTATAAATCGACACTATTGTAAGAGAGAGAGTGTGTGTGTGTGTGTGTGTGGGTGTGGGTGTGTGTGTGTGTGTGTGTGTGCGCATCAGGCTTGTTTTTCCACTTAAAGCTGTGGCTCCAGGCCAAAACAAACCAACTCACCAACAGTCTTCCTGCATCTCAGGCCGTTCTGTGCTGACCGTGCAATTAACATTTACACACGTACAGTGAAGCATATCCACAATGTCTTGTTTTACAACTAACAAATACAAAACACACAGCCGGCACCCAACTGGTCTGCATGGGGAGGGCGAGTGGGTGTGTGTGCGGACAGTGGCTTCAACACAGAACAAAGCCCAGTAGTCGATGGGGGTGGAGTGTGGGAAGCTTGCAATTCCTCCAGTGTGCTTCCCTGAGATAAGAGAGGCCAGTTCTCAGCTCCCAGCGAGACCTGGGGCTTGAGTTTGGAGCTGGGCCCAGATAGCATTAACCCCTGGGGAAACGCAGAGCTTTCTCATGGGCCCCGGGGACTCTCGAGGCCCACTCCAAAGACTAGCAGCACCTTTGGCCTAAATACTTAGCTGTGATTACCAGTCATTTGGACTGAGTTGCAGTTTTCTTGTCCCTGTTGTTCTTTGCTTGCGTAACTGCCCTTGTTTAAAAATAATGGCGTGCAGATAACCATTCCCTCTCTGGTTTGTGACATTTGTTCTGTCACACTGGACAAAATGCCGTGACACGAGACTCTCACAGTACGTGGCTTAGATTACTCATTCATAATGGAATTCCTTTTCCTTTGGTTTCCTTCTCTGCCGCAGTCACAGTGACATGTTCCGCTGCCTGCTCTTCAAACTGAAGAAACAACGTTCATAGACAAAGCGCCTACGAATGCTGCCAGAGGAAACCCTGGTAACGTCATCTATCCTTTGATATGGATACGCCGACAAAAAGCTAACATTTTAAGAGTACTGTAAGACTGTCAGGTTTGTACAGATACTTACTGCTCGACATCAAGGTTCATAGCATTCTGGATAAACTGTCTTAAAAAAAATGGCTTCACTTTGGGCCATTGACTAGGTGCGACACGGGCAGCTACTATACACACATGTATATGATCAGACCACGACACTTGAACTGAACTTTTCAGGCAGCTGTCTTCCTCTGCCGCATGCATCCAGTATGTGCTCTCAGGCACATGTACAGTATGTTCGTGTACGTCCTATAGGAGTGTGTTTATGCATGTTTGGCGCCATGGCCTTCGGCTGTTATGGCTAGTGGGGGTAATGCCAGCACCAGCTGAACGATGGGCAGTTCTTTGCTTCCTCTCCAATCTCTCCTCCCATCACTGAGCAATCAGACCGGCCTGATAACACTATCTGCTGCTGCATCGCACGGCTCTCCCCGTCCTCTCCTCCTCTCTCACCCGCTGCTTCCTACCCTCATTACCTTTACTAGTCCTCCCACTTACCCCTTCTCTCTCTCACTCCTTCTCTCACATATGTTGCCTTCTTTGCCTCCTTTCTACATCTTCCTTGGACTCGCTGATCTCTTCCTCTCTTTTACAAATATCTCCTGCCCACCTCCCTCCCTCGTCCTTCTTCCTCATCTCCTCCTTCCTGCTATACCCTCCTTTGTTTTTGTGCAGTTTGATAACTGCAGTAGGGCTTCCAGGAGTTTTATACTTTCTTTTTCCTTAATTTAAAGGGACAGTTTAAGTAAATTATAGAGATTAGATCCCACTGTCGGTGAGCAAGAAAAGGATTCGTCAGTACAACAGACTGCAGCACATATTGGTAGTTGAATACGAAGGTCATTTTATCATCTAAATTAGCTTCTTATAAAGATTTATAGTAGCTGTCAATACACAATTATTTGCACTAAACCACTGTAATTTTTTAATGAACTTATCTATTTATTTTGTGCTAACTTACTTCCCTTATTACTTCCCTGTTCTACTTGTACTGGGAGCTCTGAGCTGCACTTCATACAAAGAGCTGTATAAATAAATGACATTTTTATGGCGTATGAATTTATTCTCTGATTGATGACTCTACAAATTCAAAGAAATAGGAAGAAGCAATTGCTTTGCATTGTTTGTACCCAGCAAACAATGCAAAGCAATTTGTAAAACAAAGTAAGTAGGACATTAAACGTTACAAAGGAATAGATGAGAAAGCGATATATTGTGTAAGGACCTAAACCTTACACTGTAAAGTGCCTTGAGATAACCTTTGTTGTAAAATGGCGCTATATAAATAAAACTGAATTGAATTGAATTGAAAGTGATTTAAATGGCAGGTGTTGGTGCAGAGATGTATAGATAAGGTTAAGCTGTCGTATTAATCAAAATTCCTTCCTGTTCTGCTGGCAGGTGATTACAAATGGGTTGTTCAGAAGCCAGTTAATGTTCAATGGCTGCTTTTTGAAATCATATAGAACCTTTTTTGATTTTTACAGAACATTAAACAAACCTGACAGTGTCCAGGTAGTTGACGTTGTCTATGCTCGGACGACTCTGTTAAGGAAAAGTTCATCTGCGGTGCAGAGTGCTGACGTTGCTACGCCTGTATAGTTTTTACTGTACTCTGATCTCGCTGCGAGACACAGACACAGTAGAGGAATTCCAGAACAATGGGTCTGTTTCTTTGTCAAGCTTCCTCAGCTTCTAATTTTAAATAAGACAAGAGGAAGAAGTGCAAAGAAAGGGTCCAACAAATACCTTCCTACATGGGTGAACAGTCATCTTTACCATCACATGCACAGCACTCACACCAAAGACCTAGTGAGGCATCATCATCGCTCCACTACACAGCATATGTGTGTTACAGTGATCGTACCTGTGGCGAGAAGCTTGCGTGTGCGCAGGAAGCTGATAGCCAGCCTCATGATAGAGGCCTTGTCCAGGTGTGAGCTGATACTTTGGGGTAATGGCAGCTGGTGAGCCAGCTCATAGAAGACCTCCGTCTCTTTGCTGCGCCTGCAGCGAGCAGCATCCCGAGACTTCTCCTTACGTCTCTCTGAGCTACTCCTGCAACAAAAACACAAATGGAAACAGGTCATATCTTGAGATTCTCCATCCATGTAGGTGTGCATTAGAGTGAGTCTGACTAATCACCAAATGATTCATGTGTCATATGAGAGTGTTTAACAACTACATCATTCAGCTCTTTCTTTCGCGCGTAAGCTCACATTAACCAAAGATGTTAGAGCAGAATGTTCTAACTTGTTCTAATACCTTACAACACTGTTTTACAGTTTTACATCTGCTACTTCACTACAGGTGACACAACATTTAAACAACCAACAAAAAATTGACACACAGCTTTCTTTCTACCTCATTTCAATTTAATACTCACCTAAATATTTTTCCTGACCCAGTGACCACTGAAACCGTTTTATTCCCTGTGCATTACTGTGCGTTCCCCAGTAACAAGAACATCTGAGAAGAATCAAAAGTTCTCCTCAGACACACACACACTGTGAATACACAGATAATTGATTTGACTGTGTCTCCAACATTACTGAAACATTTACTAAAGTCAATAATAAACAGGAGATATATTCTCTAAATACTGTGTGTTTACTACTTCCATAATAAGCTTCTTCTGTTGAGCAACCTGACTCATGATGCACATTTGTTGTTCATTTTGATTTGAATTGAGCAAGAACTATTGAGCAAAACTTTATTTGAACTTTGGAAACTGACGAGGATGTGTGCATGTGTTTGCGCAGCCTGCCGTGGACGGGCAGGAGCCAAACGCTGCACGATCCTCGCTCAATCCTCCTTAACTTCAGTGAGCTGAACTGAACTTAGTAATTTTCCATTTTTCACTCTGAAATAAAAATTAGTCCAACTTTGATGTCCAAGCTCAAACAGACAGACAGTCCAGAAGTTCAGCCTCTGATCCAAGAGAGCAGCACAACCAGCCATATTAGGACATCACACATGGTGTTTGGCCTTATCTGGCTTCTGTCTTGTATGCTCACATTCATACTTTAACACTCTTTCAGTCTCAGTATACCGTCTATACAATGTCTGGTGAAGATTTGTGTGATAATGTTTGCAACAGATTTATGTGGAAAAAAAACCCACAAAGCACCAGCAGCAGGATACAGAAGAACAGCAAGCAAAGACATTACAGGATGAGTCTGTGGGGTCATAAAGAATAACAGCATCCTAAGCACAGTGTCACAGAGTCACCCTGCTGTGGTTAAATCCACTTCAAACAAAGTGCACAGAATAGCTGGAAATGCCTGAACTGAACTCTGCATGCTTGGCAGCATCTTTACACCGCTTCAGTGATGCGGGCGTGGGCGGGGCGAGGGGTTTGGGTTGTCAGGTTGCGATCGATAAAGCAAACTAAAGAGTTTCACACTGCAGCAAGCAGGAAAATACATGTTATTATAGTAAAAAGAGGAAAAGTCAGCGTGGTGTGGGAAATGATAATACTATCTAAATGGTGATTTGACCCTCCAGCATGGTCTCACAGTTCTGCCTGTTAGTCCCAGGTAAGGCTCTGCTGTGCAGCTGTACACGTTTTTTCTTTTAGGAAGTTACTACAAAGCCATTAAACATAAAACCAGGATTTGTTAACCACGTGTAAGTTGGCCGCACTGGCCTCAAAGTCTCAAATGTTTGCATACCACATTCAAATGGCGGGAAAAGAGACTATTTTGGCACAGTTGAGTGTGTGAAGGCAAAACTTTAAGGTTAACAACATTTCCCGGATCAAAGAACTCTCTGCTTCTGATGTGTTTGCAGCCTCTGTGGTGCAGATAACTCCAGAAGAACCACAACAAACGAGGTGCGTCTCTGCTCTGTTGAATCTCACACACATCTCACATCTCTGGTGACACGACGCAGACTATGTGGATCTCTGTCAGACCTGCAAAATGCAGGGCCAGGAAAACAACAAACAAGACAAAGTGCTAAAGGACAAACATTTTCCGCAATAAAATAAAGAAAGTGAAAAAGGAAGAAAAGTGAGCAGCCAAAACAAACAACTGATAAAATACTGAAGACAAGTTTAAAACAAGGTAAGCCAAAAGAAGGGAAAGTGTGTTATCTACATATACAAATAAACTGTGCTTCAATATGTCAAAAATCACAATTTCAACAGTGAATTCATCAAATCGTACCGTGCAGGAAAAAAATGCTCGTTAAGTGTTTGAGTTTGTGTCGAGAGCAACATGAAAAGAAACTTGTGTCTAAATCCATTTGAATTTGAGCCAGTGCATTGTACCAGCACTAAATTCAACAATGCGCCTCATCACTGCCAACATTAACAAAACCTACACACATACACACAAACTGTTCTGGTTTGTTTCTGGAGTTTTTTGGTCCCTGACAAAAGCCTGGGAGGCCGCGTCTTAAAAAGGACGACGTGCCGTCTTGGACACACTCCTGCCACAACGGCAGCAGTAATTAGAAGGATCAGCCTAACTTCACCTTCACAGACTCAGTACATAACTATTTAATAGGATTATTCTGCCCATCAGCCTTCTTTGTATTCTGTTTCCTTTTATGAATTTTTTCTTGTCATTTTATTCTCTCTTAATCAAATTTGAATTTTTATTCTATTCCTTATTCTCTGTTTCTACAGTTACATTAAATTTTCTTTTCTTAAACTGCAAATCAACTTATGAATTGGTGATAATATTTTTTATATTAGAAAATTAAAATGATGAATGAAAAACAATCTTAAAAATTAAAACTGGGAACCAGGTTCGTGTTTTTTTTCTCGTCACTGTGCATTGGGAAATATAATATATATAAAAATGGATTTCTTGCTGCTACACAGTGACATCTTACACTGTGTGACTCAATGAGGTGGGAACTGTGTCGTAGCTCCACCAATAGCAGAGCTGCCTCACACACTGAGAATAAAAGACAGGTAAAATCAGTGTTTTACAATAAACACTCACAGCAGCACACAGCTAAAAAATGACACAATCAAACATCAAACACACATTCAGCAGGAGGTAATGTTCAGCTAACATGTGGGGCTGAGCACAGAAGCTCCATTATCTTATCTCATCAAGTGTACGTCTCTCTGAGGTTTAAACTCATTAACCCCAACTTACAACCACCCAAAGCCTCATTACTGACGAGCCAGTAGGAAGCTACCGACTGCTTCCACTTAATCAAGTCAACTGGAACAGCTAACTACAACTAGTCCCTGCCTGTGTGCGTGCGTGCGCGCGCGTGTATAGTGCCAGTCTTTTGATTTGTTTGGGGCCCATTGTTACTGCAGCTCCCAGCAGACTACAATGGGAGTCACAGCGCTTTAGCAGGGCACCAACCCTCTGATGTACTCACTGACCCCTCGCTTACATTCTCACACACGTCAGAGGTTAGGTTGCTAAAATACTGTATGTTGTTAATACTACTTTTGTTTCCTGTATTTACATTCAGAAAGAAGCTTGATGTTATTGCTGGTGATGTCATCACATGCCATCGGGTGGTGATGGTGCTAAAGGTCTCACATCACACAAAACCAAAGATCCTGATCTACTGCTGCCCTGTATCACCCAAACATCTCCTCGCAGAGTCACTTTGAAGGTAAACTCCTGAACCTTGCATACTGGACTATGGATTCCTTTTCAGACGGCAGCCCAAGACACAGCACCTGTTTTGACTTGCCTTTGTTTTGCTGTGCTGTACCTGTGCTGTAACTGCTTTGACCCACTAGACAGACAAGGAGCAGCGTAAATACATCCACCGTCGGTAGCTACTGCTCGGTGCAGATGAACCTTTGACAACAGTCTGACTGCAGAGGGTACTGAGTTCATGCAATGAAGCCATGTGGAAAATACATGTGTGAGTTCAGCCAATTACTGATGCAGTCAGTCACTTAACTCATCCTAATAATAGTTGGACACTTATCAAACCTCCCGAAAATCACTTGAAAGTCTTTGAAAGGCTGGATTTATTTCCTTTTTAAGGGTATTTTAAAGACTTTCTTTCCCCATTTTTCAGCCGGCAGCAGAGAGTGAGGTGGGCATGTGATGATGTGACATGAAGTGATGCAGGGATCCGTAAAGTATCTGATTATTATCCCTGATACTAGAAGCTTTGATCAGCTTCCTCTTGCATATTTATGTGTTTGGTATTCAGATCACTACATTACCGGTGAAATTGTTTACTGAAGCTAATGAGAGATTATCACCTGAAACAGCATCAATAAGATCAGCTTCCATATTTTATTCCCATTAAAACACCTTTGTGTGAGACTATTGAAGAAAAAGGAAGACTTGACATGAACAAGGTACAAGCTTACAAAGCTTACAAAGTCACATTACTAAGAAAATTTTGATGAACTTGTCTGAACATTTTGTCTTGAACACATAATAGTAGAGTTATTCCTATCAAGGGTGTTCACTGTGTCTATTTAACTTTAATGATGCCCCAGTTTTGGAATAAAATAAAAGTGAGATGGTAACTACTTTTCCCACAAGTATGCGTTAAAACAGCGACTAACTGTGCAGCTTCTCCACACCAGTCGTCATCCAGGCCTATTGAGCTGAAACCAAAAGAGAAAATTACCTTGACAGATCAAGGAAAGAAAAATATGCTTATATGTGTATACTGTATGCTAGCTGGACTTCAATATCAGCCTGAAATATCCAGTCGAGCTGAAGTTGGCACGTCAGGAAATACCACTGCTCAATTTTGCTCCAGGAAAGAAAAACAAACATTTTTTAACATACCATCATTTAACTGCAACACATATCCAACCAGTGTGTGTACAGTGTGTACAAAGTCCGTTCTGTGCTTAGTTTCATTTACTTCAGAAACGATTGACAGCCTGTTTAAAAAAAACTCAAATCTGTACGGTCGCTAACACCTTTGCGTGAACTCTGTGTTTCTACACACAATATTTAAAAATAAGTGTAAAGCAAATCCTCTGTGTCATCTCAGAGAAGCCATTTAATTAGTCATTAATGTAGGTGTGCGGCACTAACCACCATTCCTAAACAGAACTGTCAATATTGAGCCTGTGTCTCTCATGCAAACACACACACACAAGCTTTGTGACGCACATTTCAACTGTAGCCAATTAGAGATATGAGACAAATAAACACCATGCCTGTCACAACAAAGTCTTGTGATGATGAAAAAAGGTCTTACAAAGGTCACACACACACACACACACAGTCCTGTTATCCCGCGTGCCCTCTCAGCAGCTCCTGGCACATATTCTACAGGAACCATCCTCTGCCCTTCATCCGCAAACTGACACATGAAAAGAAGCAAACAAACCAGAAGATAAATGTACCACAACCCAGGTCTTCGTCACCTCAGCCTGTCACACCACCCACTGACCAAACACATAATTACAACACTAAACACACAGGTGCGTGTCTCCTATGAGGATGAGGTCACCTGTGGAGACTAAAGACCACTCACTTGCCAGAAGATGACAACAGTGGGAAATTTTATTGTAAACGCCAACACGACAATGCCACCTTAAACAGAATCTGAGGGGCACGCTCGCCGAGCGCCACATGAATCACTGCTCCGATTTCTGCGCCCAACAGAAAACGATATAAAAAAGGGCTGCTCTGGTTCTCCAGCACATCTCAGCACTACTTCTTGTACAGAGGGAACATAAAGCTGAGACAGGTTGATCATGGTTGCCAGCAATTTTCATCATCAAGCACTCACTCATGTAAAGGATATCCTTCATGGAGCTGCAGCCTGCAAACATTGCTTCTGTTGTGTTTGTGTCAGTGAATGTTTTTTCATCATTGCACAGTGGTTTCCTAAGAGAATGCCACAATCTGAGATTCAGATATTAATCACATTACTAAATACATTTCCTCAACAGACACAGATACATAAAGAAAAAGATGGACAGGAGAGCCAGAGAGTGTGAGACGGGTAGAAAATACATACCTGGCATTCTGAAACCTCAGTGACAGAAGTAACGCTGTCACTCTAAACCACAGCGAGTCACAGGGCCAGTTAGCACACACGAGGCAGTTAACCTAAGCTGAAGATGAGTCGGGTTATTTTAACACCACTCAACAGGGAAGCTTGTTCTGATTAGGTACCATATTACTACAGGCCCGTAAAGGATTTGATCAGTAGCTGTGGAATTTACCAGGAGAAAAAAAAACATACAAACCAAGTAAAAATCACAGCAACAAAAAACAAGCCTTTAAGGATAATTTCCAAATATGTTCTTTAGAAAAAAAACATGTCTATTCATAAAATAGTGATTCAACTCTGGGTCAAAGTTACTCTGGACAAGACACTAGAGCCTTATCCAGCTGCCTGTCCACTGTCTAGTTCAGTTTCATTAGTTACAAGTTTGTCATATGTTCTGACATCTTAAAAGTGATCTATGCTTTAGATTAGGTGATAATTATGTCTGTTATTAGACTGTGTTGTGGACTCGCTCTCCCTGCGCTGCACCCCAGCCCTCCGCGTATTAAATCAGCATTCAGTTATACAATAACAATAAATAAGAAACTGTAAAGCTTAGTGTTCGATTAGTAATCATTGAAAGTCCTTGAAAACTGGTTGAAATATGTCATTGCAATATATTGGCCTCTCTATATAATTTATTTAACTCAGTTAAGCAGTTACAATAACCAGGCTGCAGTAAAGTATTTCATGTTTTCTATTCATCAATCAGCCACCAGACAGATAAGTGACACTGAGCCAGATGTTTTTTTGCCCCCAACAGAACAGCTCCCATCAATTAGCTTCTGGGCAAAATGATCCAACATAATTTTCACTTTCAAAGTGAAGTCCATGTGACAGCTACCGTCCTCCCCACCCTCAACCCTTGTTTATTTATCTTGCTCTAAAGCCCCTCCAGCTTTTTTATCATTTCTCTTTCTCTCTCGCTCTCCGATTAACTTGTCAGTCAATACATGCAAACCGGAGCCTGAGGAGATGCAGGACCACACATGTGCACATGCTCTTTACATGCAAACACAGACACAAGATGAGAAACTGAGCAGCTCCCGTATACAGACAAAAAAAAAAAACAATAAAGAGAGGACAGAGCTGCTGCTTCACCTCGTATTGAGCCTGTTCCTCTGTACCGACTGTAATGAGACTGTTAATACAGACTCCCCCTGCAGCACTCTCTGTCTGCACAATACTTCATCTGTTCATATCTGCCTGTAAACACGAGCAGATAAACTGTGTGCTGTTCAGGATTATTTGAGAGCACCTCGAACCTCGAGAGAGAATTACTTACATTCACAAATTAGATGTTAATGAAAAGATTATTGTGCGATTACTGTAAATCTCTCTGTATACATTAAAAAAAACATATGCAGTATAGTTTTAGAGAAAGTGTCCTGATGTACTTTTACTTTATTATACTTAATAATCCCTGTAATTTTACTATGCTGGTGTTAGTATTTAGATTAGTATATAGATTTAAGGCACTAACATGTGGAGCAAATGTAAACTGACAGATAAACTGAGCACACACCCTTTAAAAGATATTTTTACTTTTCTAAGTTAAGCTTCTTTCTTTTTTTTATCGACAAACCACCACGCCTGGAATCTGGAATCATTTCCACATTTCTACCTGGAACGTAAAATCTGCAGGTGTCATTAAATCAGACATGTACCCTTAAAATGTTGAACTGTTCCTTTAGTCATCACCTTCCCGTTCATGTATTTAACCTAATTTTCACTCAGTGTAAAATATGTTACATACAGGACAATTTATGCACTAAAAAGGCCAAAACGTTTGCCCACGCCCAAAAAGCATGCACACACATCCTACAGAACAGACATACACATAAGTACAGACACACACACACACACACACACACCTTCCCTTGCTTACAGTGGGTCTTCCTGTAGTTGTGGCGCCTGGCTGAACACAAACATAGAGCAACAATAAAGCACTGGCTAATCTGTGATCCTGAAGAACATAGAGTTCTAGAAACGCAGCCAAACACACACGCATGCATATACACACACACACACTGTCAAACAAACAGTTATCCCACACAGACAGGGCCCTCAACTCCAGCTCAATCAGGGGAAGAATGATGCAGGAGATTGCTGATGGTTCTGATAGCCCATGAAAGTGAAACATGCGCGCGCACACACACACACACACACACACCAGCACAAACAAACAAACAGACTCACCCACGCCTCGCTGATGGTCGGGATAGACTGGCTGATTGAAGAAGGTACAGAGGGAGCAGAGAGAGAGACAGAAAGCTGAGCACAGGTGGTGGCAGCTCACCTGACACGGATCCTTCATCAGAATAACAAATGCAATTTGATCCGTTTCTTTAGCACAGAACAGTGCAGACTGACTTTTTTTTTTTAAAACAAACACATGCCCTGAAAACCACAAGAGGAACACTGAAACATTATCATGCACAGATTCCACAATGTTTCTTTACCCTGTAACGCAGGGAGTGAAACGTGTCAGGCTGCCAGTGAGCATCTCTTACCCTAGTTTTGGCTGCTCAGCTGATACAGGATGTTCATCATTGTCTCGTGTCTGTGAAAGAACCCACTCTGAGGGTTCCAGTGGAGCATTTCGGCACTGCCATTTACAACTTCTTATCAGACATCAACTCAAATCAGATCAGCGGTGAAATGGTTAGCAAACGTTGGTTCATTCATGGTTTGTGTATCCACATGTCCACGCGTTTCGCCTCTACCACCAAATGTGGGTTTGGCGAGTGGTGCAGCACATGCAACATGGGCCTAGTTCAGCTAGTTCTTTACCATCAACTCTGTCTTTCTGTGCTCCTGACATCATGAGTATTTCGCAAACAATGGGAGCGGCTTTTATTTGAAAGTACACATGATCATCTGATGAAATAAGAGAGCACGGAAAAACGTACACATCTGTACAGGTGTGCTCTGTCACAGGACACGCTCACATGTGGGACAAAGGTGAGAGGCAGGGGGGCAGGTATAAATTGTGCTGATGAGAAAAATTAGTTGATGCTATTACAATTTTTATTATGTGTTTTGATACCAGCAAGAATAACTTCACAACTTCAGGAACAAGAGTCAAATATAGCCTGAGCAATTTAAAAATGCACCGTGTCTGTGTTAGTTTTTGTTGATGGTTGCAGTTCCCGCATGGAAAGACAAGAGGAAAATCCAGTTTGAACACGCTTTCTAAAAATGAAAACATGTTTTCTCATTCTGAAGTGGTGTTATATGATGGAGCTACAGAACTGAGAGAAGACAGGCTGTCAGGTGGAGGCAGATGACCGCCCACCCAGACCCTGTTTCCTTCTCCTCACTGTCGCCTAGTGCTGCTAAAGTGGGACTGTTGGCTTCTCTCCATCGTTAAATATATAGTCATATTGTGTAGGTGACTTTTGTTGCAATTTAGTATAAATTAACTGTTTTAAATTGTATCTCAGTAGCAGAAAACATTATCTAAAGGTTGAAAAACAGGACAGGATACTGCCATATTCTGAGTTTGGCAGTAATAAGTTGGTAATCGTTTCTTCATCCTGTAAACTAACTCATATCATTGAAGTCAATTTAAAGTATAGTCACATTAGCCAGAGCTGCTATGTGGCTGTCCTGACCAACCAGGGGAAATTTAGGGTGCAATATCGTGCCCAAGGACACTTTGACAGATGACTGGAGGAGCTGGGAGTCGATCCATCGGTCTCGTCACTAGCAGGCCACTGCACCATCTCCTATATACTGAATGCTCTGAACGTTTAACACAGTGGCACTATAACGCTGAACGTTCAGTGTCTACATTTGTGTGATTTATTTCTACATTGACATAAATGGTGTGTGAAAAGTGCTGTGCTGTGTGTGCTCACAGTGCCACGGAGACAAATCTTCACAACGGGGGCCTGGTCCTTTTATTTGTGCACAAACATGAACATGAAGCACGCACTCGCCCACGGATTCATTCTATGTTCCGCTGACTGAACCCTGCCATTTTAACCTCTGCCACCCTGACCTCCTTTTTACATGGTCTCTGTGACATTAATGATGTCCTCTTTTATGACATATTTATGGCCCTGTTACAATTCACAGGGCATCTTTAAGATTCCAGGAAAACACTGATCTGACACTTAAAAACTTCAGCCTTGACTTAAAGTGGCTAGACTCTCATGGTCACTCTTGGGGTGAAAGAGGAGGAGAGTGGAAGGACCTGGAGCTCAGCCAGGTGACACACAGTGGATTGTGGAGCCTGTCCATTTTGGTAGCTGTGGAAGAGGAAGACGGGGAGCTGGCGGACGGGAAATAGGAAATGGCAAGGAGACAGAGTTCTGAAGGAGTGGACAGAGGGGGACATAAAGGCCTTATCAAATGACCTGCAACATGGGGGAGGAGAGGGAGGCCAAGAAGTGAGGGAGAAAAACAGCATCAGTGTGAGCAAGGAGAGGCAAACACCACTAATATGAGAGAATGTGATGCGAACAAAAAGTAACTGACAATGAAGACAGAAAACGCGAGGTTAAAGAAAGGAGGAAGAGTGGGTGGGTGTGAATGTCAGCGATAAAAATAACAATGGAAAGATGCAGAGAGGTTTCCCAGACCACCTCCTCTCCTCTCCTGTGGTTTCCACCCAGTGTGGCAGGGCCCGAGGGCCACGCAGGCTGCTGGACCCCCTGTGCACCCATTAGGCCCTCTGAACTCCACAGGACCCCGCGTCCCGCATCACTGTGACAGCGAGAAATACAGTTGGATTTGTATCACACCAGGAAACGTGAAGTTTCCTATTCACAAACACCCATCACTAGTTTGTGTTGTAAATGAAAAAAGAGAGTTAGTCAGAAATTAAAGCGATCTGTAAATGGTTTGTAGAAAGAAAAGAGGGATAAAACTTAAGAGGGAAATGGAATTTAAAAATACAAAGTCCTAGAACAACTTTACAAAGGATGACTATTTCAATAGCAGGAGTTAAATTATTAAACAGTCTAACAGTCTAATGTCGTATTATCTTTTGGGAGACACCAATGTCTTTTCCTCTCAAAAAATAACTTGCTTGTTAATTAAAAATAACTTAGTCTAAATTTGACAGGGGTATGATTAAATATGGGCTTCACTGTATGTCCACCACTGTTCCCTAGTAGCAGAGGTCTCAGTTCAAACTTGAAGTTGGTCTTTTGCCCTTCATATGGCCCCCGCTGCTTGTTCGCCTAAGAGAACTTATCACAATAAACCACAACAGACACACAGCTGGGAAACATACTCTCTGGATCTCTATCACTTTTCTACTTAATAACTTAAATTCTGTCACTCTCTCTTCCTCCATGCAATATTTTACTTGCTCTACGCACTTTAAACTTGTTTTAAAGTTCTCTTTTTATTGTCTCCATGCGTTTCTCACTTTCGAATAAAGCTCAGAGGCAGTTTAACTGTGCAGAGATGAGCTGAAGTGGCCTTTTATGTTGCCACTGATATAAAGCTGCTGTTAGTTTAATCAGATTTGAGCTGATAGAGGATGATGAAAAAAAAAACAGGACTGAGCTCAACCAGAACATGGTTCACTCTTTTTTCAGGGTTAACTGTCTGTTGCAAGCTATCAAACCAAAAGAGAAATATCTGTGTTCTTCAAGCTTCAGTTCCCAGATTTGTCTTGATCCATGAATATGGCTTTGGGAAATCCCATAACCCGTCACAGCTGCTAAACAAACTGACTCGGAGGAGAGAAGTCAGCAGCAGATACAGGAGTTTATCTAGTGTGAACAGTCTTCCAGACCGACACTATTCAAAGAGCTGGCTTCTCAATTCTCTGCCGTTACAACGGTAAATAAGTGCTGATGGAGAAGAGAATGTGTTTGTTTCTAAGGAAACGTGGCTGCAGCATGGATTATGTTCACTGCCAACTTTTTTAGATCTTGTACCACAAACAGCTCCCTTTGATTGTTTAGGGAAAGACTGTGATTTTGGTTAAATGCAAGCGCACATGCCGGAGGACACAGAGCTTTCAGACCACAGACTGGAGCCTTAAACCTCAGACGAAGCCAGTGTGAAATATGACGCACTTGAAAAAAAACTCCCAAAAGACTTCCCCTTTGACTGGAGGATTAACATTAACAGTAAGTTTCAACCTGGTAAAAATACTGGAAGATCCTTCGATGTCACTGTGAACTTTGGAGGTCTTTGAATGAGGTTATGATGCTCTTCAGTGCTGAATATACGAACACACTGCACATTCTTTAAATACAAGAAGAAAATGCAAAAACTGGAAACAACAGAAGAAGATTTTTTGCCTTCCATAACAGCCAGTAAATCCACTCATAGCGCCACTTTAAATGGCATTTGTGCTCTGCTGTGTCTATCTCCTCTTGCATTCCTCTGCCTTTCAGAGGGCAGGGTGAGCGTCGGCTATAAGTGGCGTGATGTTTGGGTAGTGTTAGGAGGCCGGGGTGGGCAGGGGTTAGCGCACAAAAGAGGCACGGCGGCACCGTTCTCACCAGGCCTCAGCTCGTTGGGGTGATGTGAACCGCTGACTTGTCAGGTCTTTAGGGTTCTAACACCGCGTCAGAGCTGCTTCTTCTTCTGCTTAATATTAATCTACATCACCTCTATAGACCCTCTGTCCTGTTTGACAACTTTCTGTCCTCCCCCTACTATTCTCTCTGTCCTGATGTTGGCAACTCGCCTCTCCTTCCATGAGTTAGCTAAACAGAGTGGGTCACCAAGACGTAACAACAGGCCATTAAAAGGAGCAGCAAAGAATAAACAGCAGAACCAGAAAAAATGCTTTAAAGACAGCATCTTCAACGTTTGCACCGTAAACACAAAATACAGAAAAACGAGCGGCATCATTAGAATCTTCTCCAGCTGCCACCACAGCTTTTAACAGAGGAACCAAAAAATACCTTTTACACAGCCAACAAACTGCATGACATGATAACTGGGATTCTCGCACACGGTTAGTGGGGGGGGGGGTGAAGTAGTGACACTGCACAATCCATGATTTGCTTTTTTTTTGCAAAACCACAAAAAAAGAGGTTAAAGTTCATGCAGATAGGCAACGTCTGTGCAAACTGTGAGCCGTGGTCAATCGTAAGAGCGAGTTAAGATTTTATTTTAACCCTCCAGAGTTCCACAATCCTCACTGTCCACACATCACACAGCTCAGCAAACTCTAAATCATTGAAACAAAAAGAAGCACTTCAGATGTAGCACTGATTACAGACTGATTAGACACTTTATGTCCCGAGTCTTGATAAGATGAGAAAGATAATGACGCCAGGAACAATGGTGATCATGTTGTCAGTAAAGGGTTTAATCTTTCCCATACTGATTCATTAAGGTGTAAAGTTCAGCGAGACACATGCAGGCTTTACACTCACAGATACAGAAAACATAACTAAAGTTTCTTTCTGCTATTCACAGTGTGGAATTAAAACTTTTCACATATAGAATCTAACCATTCCATGACGATAAGCAGGAAATTGGAACTTACATTTACAGGTAGATTAGTTCATGCTGTGATACAGTTTCAGATCCCAAAGTCATATAATTGTTTCCATTGTCGGATCCTGTGTTACAATATACTGTTACACAGCACCTGAGATGTGAGAGGTCTTACAGATAAAAGACAGAAAATGCATCTAAATGGATCAATCTCTCCACAGTCATGTAATGTATATCTGCCTGACAGCTGACTCTGACCTTTGAACATTGTTTCCAGTGGAATGACATGTTGAGAGAAGCGCGTGGGGTTCCTCACAAGCCCTCGACTTATTTCTGGTAGCAGTCGACCAGCATGTAAATATAAAGCAGTTTACTGCAATCAGCGGCAAAAAAACGCTGCCGATTGTGCTGACAGGCACTGAAGCACGGCAGTGTTTCCTGATCAGAAACTGCATCTCATCCAGCGCCCAGTGTTTTAAATGTCTCGTTGTAATATTAACAGCGAGCATCGAGGTCATTTGGAGATTTGCTGCTCGGAGCGTGTTTTTACAATGCGCTTCAACAGAAATAGAGGCTAAGTAATAAAAATAAGAGTGTTGACTTCTTATTGATGAGATGGGAAACAAACCTGTGACTCCGTGTTGAAACAAACAGGCACACATTTGTGTTTTGCCATCATGTCCGTCACACCACTCAGATGCTTCTGGCATCACGCCCCCTGATATTTTGTTCCCCGATTTGTCAGCTTGTGTCTTCCATACATTAACTGCTCAGTGGCAGAGAAATGATGTTTTTCATGAGGACTTTTTAATTATGCAAACATATTATTTGCTTTATTATTATTATTATTATTTGTTGCTTGGACAAATTTAATGACCTGGGTGGTTTCTATCTGACATATTAAGACATTAAACTGTTAAACAATACAATATATTATCCTGTTCGGCAGACACGATGATTTACTCTGAACAGAAGCCACAATAATTAATACAAAGGTATAAAAAGTAAGTCAGTTATTCAACAGCTGGTTTAATAGAGAGACAACATTTGGTTTTCTTTGAATGTCAATATTTGTGTTGAGAGAGAAATACTTCCCAGGACCATTAAAACTTTCTTAATATAATAATTAATAGAATAGTAACTGTAGGTGGAACATTTCAGCAAGTTTATGCCTTCATATTGATATTAGTGAGATGAATCACACATCTCACATAAACAGGGCTCGTGTTTGCTCGGCAGCTGTCATAAATCATACAACTTATCAGAGGAATTGTGACTTCCAGGAAAAGTGCTGCTACTGTGTAATATAAGCGTAAACACACTGACAGAGGAAAACACACAACACGTCAGGCAGGAGACACAAACAAGTCAACTCTCGCACAGAGTCGCTTTTCATCTGCAGCCTCACAGAGACACACTTGCAGGTCTCCATCTCTAAAATGGCCGATAGTTCTCTGGTGGGATCCCCGAGGCGTGGACGAGCCAGAGGAAATGCTCCAGGACTTGTCTCGTGTTCTGTTTCCTAATGCCATTTTGTCTCTTTCCCTTCGTTGGACTGCCTTTCATCCCTGATTACAGGTATTCCCGTGTCTTAAAGCCTGCTGTGTTCATGTTTAGGCCTGATCCGATAGTATTTGGAGAGAGGAGAGTCACATGACAGACAACAAGGCGTCATGAGAAAATCAGCTCTGCTGATTCAAATCAATTTTGTGCTCCTTGTAGTGTAAAGGTCTTTTTCTTCTCACCTTATAAATAATCTTCCAGAATCTCTTAATTAAATGTCTCATTTGTTGTGTTTACAGTGTCTTTTTAATGTCTCAATTTAAACTTGTTGTGATGCGATTGGAAGTAAAGCGCCAGTTAAATGAAGGACTTTCCACAGATCTCTCAGAGAGGCACGATTAAGCACTAAGCGCTTCGGAGACAAAAGCTGAAAGCAGTAGGCCATCATTATGCAAGATTAGGCCCCTTACCTATCACAAGTGGTGAACAATTAGCAAACAAACACGACAAATGCAGGGCAGGAAGCCAAAGGGTACCAATGTGTTTAAAAGAGCAAACACCTCACATGTGTGCCTAAATATTAAATAGGTGAGGGGTTAAATTATGAGCTGTGTGGCCTGGTATTCTCCGGTGGACTTGCTGTGAACTGAACACTACATTATGTGGCGCAGCACAGAACACAAAAATCACATAATTTAAAGTTAAAATGCTGCAAATTAAATTAAGCTACAAAAAAGAATCCAGCAGCGCTCTCTGTGACACTGAGATATGGAGGAACTCCCAAGTGGTGAATGAGCAGCTGTAATCTCCTCTGCAGGAAAGCTGAGTTAATACCTGAGAAAGACAGGCTGATCTTTAACTCAATTCAATTCAGCTTTATTTATATAGCGCCAATTCACAACACAAGTGGTCTCAAGACACTTTACAGTGGTTTAAGGCCCTACACGTGATATCTGCTGTAATGACTCACAAGAAGAAGGAGAGAGATTCTCTCCTTTTCTGACCTGCTCCAAAGTCAAATGATGCTTGCTATTTCTGTAATTCTTATTCTGTGCAACTCAAACTCTGTCTCTTTATCATCCTCTCTGCATGTCTGTGGCACGGTGAAAGTTCACAGGAAGCAAGTTCAGAAACCGCAGGGTCCACAAGTGAGAAAAATACATGTGGTATATAGGTGTTGTACTGAGCCTGACACACACACACACACCACAATTAGCTGGAATTTATTCTAAATTCTATTCTATTTATTGTAAAAAGAGGAAATGCATAATTCATAAATACATACATTAACTGCTGCTGCTAATATCATCCACCCGTTGAGACTTGAATTAAACCTTGAAACATTTTCTAAATGTATACCATAAAAATCGGAAGTAACTTTTGCTTTATCCTCCTCCAGCTGACATCTACTCTGTTAGATGGAGCGTGATAACCGCGGTGTCGCTTTCTCCAGAGATCCAGGCCAAGTCACATGCGCGCTGCAGCAACAGGTCTGCTGTGTGCGCGCGCTAAATCAGCAGACTATCATCGATTAATGAACTCTCGGGCCACGGGTAATTAAAAGCCTACCTCTTTTTATCCTTATCTGCGGCCATGGTCCTTTTCGTTTCTCTTCTTGTGCACAAATCTCAACGTTGTAATTCCACGACAGGCTGAGTAACGTCCAAAGTTAGTCAACAGTCACAAGTTCAAGTTAAATTACAAAAAGAAAAGAATCTGCAGGCATTAGTTCGAAGTGCGCAGGTTTAAAGAAGCCTCTGACAGACCATGTCAGAAAACCTGCGCACAGTCCATAAAACCAGTCCGCCTGCGCCTTGACCGGGGGGAGTCGGGGCCGTACAGTCTCAGAACACTGCCGAGGATTGTACAGCCTCTCACCCGCAGGAGAGCTCCACACAGGCTGGGTTAGAACACAGAGCTGCTGCCGCTGACAGAAGCCGCCCGCAGGTCCGCTTGTCAAAACTTTTCCTCGCTTACTGATCTGAAAAGTCCCCAAGCTGCTCGGTCTCTGACCTGCAGCTCAGCTGGCACCGTGTCAGCCCGGACGCCGCCCCCCGCGCAAACGGCCCCGCCCTCCCCCGTGGGCTCCAAACTGCTACCTGTTTGTCTCTGATCTGCGACAGGTGTGAGCCCCGAAGGACTCGTTCCCGCCAGGACACTGGGAAATATTCAGTGTCATTATGATGATGATGAGTTGCGCTTCACGCCTACAACCCAATAAATTATCCAGTAAACTGGTCCTCAAAGGTTCTTAAAGCTGTTGTACTTAGTGCAGAATGTCTGTTTAATGAATTTAGCCTTGTAAATGACTTTGTCTGCTTTATTCATTATTTGTCCATAAAATAGCTTAAATAATATTAATAATTAAATGCTGGCGATAACTTACCAGAGGCCAGAGATCAACTGACCAAAGTTTAACACAAGAAGGCATCATGTTTCAGACATATTTGTTTTCCCAACAATGATGTTGTGTTGTATATTACTTTTCTGTGAATATATTTTAATCATTGATTAATTGACTGATTTTTCTTGCTGTCACGGCTTTTTAAATTAAAAAGAGCTGTAGGAAAATGTCACTGCAACGCAAACACACTTGCTGATGACAGACATGATGACAGACATTGCATGATGATGGACGAGGCAACTGGTAAATTGAATACAGTTCATTTAAAAAGCAACAAATGAATAATAAAAATCTTAAGGTCCTTTATATTGTTTAATGTTTTAGGACCTTACAGATTTGGATGGAAAACATAGGAGAATCATACAGATTGAATTCAACTTGACAGTAGAAAGAAAAAGCACCAGACCGGACGTCAAAGCCTGGATGTCTTGAACAAGCTCGACATTTGAAGCAGCAAACACATGAGACAAAAAATATCTATATGATAAACCTTGTATTAGCATGTTTTTAATAAATACAAATGTTATGTTTGCTAAAATGATCAACTTAAACCCATGATAATTAAGTATTTATCATAATAAACCAAGAATATATCTGTGACTCTGTCTGGCACCAGGGGTGGCCAGCGAGACGTGGTTGGTGCCCTTTGCCACCCCTGACGCCTCTGACCCCGCCCCTGCTTCTGATGACACAATGATGTTTTTTCCAACAAAGTGACAGCTTTGTTCAAGACAAAAGATTTTTTGTGACCTTGTTTATGATAATAAACACTTGGGTAAATTTTTAGAATGGAGCAATAAAAGAATAGAACATGCGGGTCTTACCAGAGTGATGCTGAATGCTGGGCAGAGAATTTAAGAATCATACACAGGGTAAAACAACTAAAAGGAGGTA
The DNA here is from genome assembly GCA_032359275.1 of Microctenopoma steveboyesi. Taxonomy (NCBI): domain Eukaryota; kingdom Metazoa; phylum Chordata; class Actinopteri; order Anabantiformes; family Anabantidae; genus Microctenopoma; species Microctenopoma steveboyesi. Next base: position 18,074,283 of record JAUMHF010000007.1, on the reverse strand, counting down.
GCTACAGCAACACGGTGTGCGTCACAACGAGCAATTTGTTTGACACTATATTTAATTCTCTGCAGAAATAAAAATACACGTTCACATCCTTTTAAAATACAGTACATTTGGCTTGCAGTGCAAAACAAATAAAAAGGACATGAATGTACACGAAGGGCATGGATAATACAGACGGAACCACAGGTCAAATGTACACAAAGCTTCTCAAATAAAAAACATGTATACACAGTAGCATTCTGCATGTGACCTGGGGAAGCTATGCTAAGGGGAGTTATACTAATACTGTTTCCATTATCAGAAATCAATGCTGTTTTATGTTCAGCGAATAAAATGATCTTTGGACGTGAACATCTGTAACACACTAAATTTAGAAATAGCGTTTGGCATTAAGTGTGGAGAACTACAGGGGGAGAGGACATCTCTTTTGGGTTGAGGCGGGACAAACACTTTGGGACTTAACAGATGGAGAGAAATCATCATGTGGAAGCTAAACTCTGCACTGGTATGAACATGTGTTTGATTCAAGATTCTTTATTTGTCACATGTTTAGTTATACTGGTACAACACAAAGTGAAATGCACCCAAAAAATGTTTTTGTTTTTTTTTGGAGATGGACTTCTACTGTATCGTCCACAAATAACCCCCGCACCACTAATGCTGCTACAACACATGATGTTTTTCCTGCTACATGTACCGTGCTGCCTGCTTTGGTTGTCTGACAAGTTACATGGTTTCTGACGATACATTCCAGTAACTCATAACTCCCTGTTGCTCCAGCCTCTCGCCTGTTGGTATTATTAGGAAAGAGAAAGAAAATCAGCCCATCACAAATGCTCACTGGTGAAATCTAATTAGTTTTTTTTGATACCATTCAGTTTAAAGAATTGTGTAACTGTTATTCCTGCAGTTTTTGCGTCACAGCCACAGTTTGTCTCAGTTCATTTCAGGTTAGGCCAGTACAACCACTTGGTTAACACCGTGATAAAATGGCTGACACGCTCAATTAGGAAAGTTGCATGAAATAAGATGTGAACACCACTAACCCCGACTTCTGTACACTCCGGATCCTTTTTACAAGCAGTGGACATGTGTGTTTCTTTCATTAGGAGCATGAAGTTTAGATAAAATCCATCCAATCGGAGGACGTCGTGGGACCAACCTGCCTCACTCTGTTCTGTTCCTTTCTTCTTTATTCACTCTATTCTAGAGAAACTTTTTATAGATTGGTAAGTTTCTCATTTCCTATGCAAGAAAGAGCCATTGAACATTGTACTAAGTATAATGAGAAAATAGTTTTTCATAAAATGATCCATTTCATAGGACCCAAATGCTGTTTCATTACGCATTGATCACTGCCTGCAGACAAATGTCTAGCTATCACTCTGAAACAGGGAGGCGTGCTCCACGGCTCAAGACGCCTGTAGGAACATAAACAAACAATAAACGTATTTGCGTAAAGATGAACAAGAAGCTGACTGTCTGTTCAGCACTAATGTAACACCAGAACCTTTGAAAGTAGAAAACACTGACATGTTGACTAAACTGAACCAAGCTAAAGCACATGTTTGTTTGCCTTGTACCTGAACATGTCTGTGAATGAGACTTGAGAGGAAGAAGGAGGAAGGAGGAAAGGGCAAAACAAAGGAAGAAACAAGAGATGGAAATAAAAAAGGACCAAAAAACATATAATTTTAAAAAAAGAGTATTGCACGTGGACTTTTCGTGAAGATGTTTGGATTTGCTACTAACCTGACCTGTTTCCTCTGAAGCCTGTTTACTCATTTAAAGCTTATTTTACCTCCATTTTCAGGCCCTGCAGAGAGGAGAAGGGTCTGAAGTACATCGGTCTGAGTCCTCAAAATGTCAGACGATCCAGCAGAAATAAATAAAGGGATCGCCATGTATGTGCACACACACACACACACACATTCAGTATCACATGCTTCCACATTCACCTCTGCGTATGGTTCATGACTTTAATGTGGGATCACAGGGAGTCAGTTTCTCCCATTGGAGACAACAACAGATGACAGCGTTACACTACACACAAAAACACACTCCAGGCCGAGACCTTAATCAAGAGGTCAAGAGAAGAGAATTCAGTTGATACGGAGAGATGCTCCAAAAGGTGCAGAAAGAGCTTCAGAATAAATCGTCTTCAGAAAAGGCTGCATTGACATTTTAGGCTTCAGCTCATTATTTGACCTCGAGTACGAGTCGCAGCGTCAGGTATGAGGTTATATGGAAAACAGCTTGTTAACACTGTAAGTGTACCTCACCCCGGCAGTGGACACTCCCAGTGGTAAACTACTGTGGGTCTGTTAGCCAGCAGCTCACGGTACCATTTGTTGTTTAATGAGGAACAGTGACCTAACAAGCTAACACAAGGTGAGATGAAGGGACAACAGCACAATCTCCTTAGTACAAAGCTTCTTTGGGAGCTCTTCATGTTTTCATATTGAATAAAGCACTTTTAAAACAAAACAGTTTTTCCTTAAATACCATCATTGGTTGTTTTTTCCATTCACATTCATGTTTAGTGAAGAGAAAAACATCCTTGAAATGCAAACAGCCACAGGATATAGCACATTGTGTACAGAAGTCAGACTCTTTGTGCAGATTTGCAACAATGCACGCGCGCGCATACACATTACTGGATCATGTAGCTACTTCAAAACACCAGGCCTGTCTAAAGAGACTCACGTCTGTATGACTTACAGTACTTGGCCTGCACTCACATGCTGCTTGAGCTTACAGTTTGTTGGGATATGAACAAGTGGACAAACAACGAGAGGACAAGAACCACACTGAGAGATTCAGTTGGTCGAGTTTAATTCCTGGGGTGGGCAGATGTTGGATAAGTCCTGGAGGTCTTCTTCGAGAGGCCGTTTCTTTGAATACCGCGCCTTTGGGTGAGGATGTTTAGTCCTGTGGCGTGGTGGTGTGTACGTCTGTAGCTGACCGTATGTGTGTCAGTGTGTTCGTCTAGCCCGTGGTCTCATCTCCAAAATAGGAGAATCCTTTGAACTCATCTTGGTTGATCTGCCTAATGATGCTATCCTCCACTGGCGTCAAGATGGGCTCTTCACGTGTAAAGTCCTGGTCAAAGTTATTAACATCCCTTTTGGTTTTCTGGAAAACAAAGAGGAGATCAGGTTTTTAAAGACAGCCATAGATCATTTAATAAGAAAAGACACACGAGTTGTGCATGTATGAACTCACAATGCGCGGTCTGAACGGTGGTCTGATCTTCCTCTGCTCCAGCAGAGACCAGTCAATCTCGCTGAAGAATGGATGGAGCTTAATGGCCTCCTCCAAACCCTGAGCCACCACACAGCCCAGGCGCTTGTTAGGACTCTTAGTCATGAACTGAGAAGACAAAAGGTGAAGACAGCGAATGATTCTGTAAAATAGTAACAAAAAGACTGAGGTATACCACAGCACATGCAGGTCAGAGCTTAACAAAATAAGACGTTTTGTTTTTTTTAAAAACAGCTTTGTAAAAGGACAAAAATAAGTGTGTTAAGTCTGACCTAATATTCAATTTAGTTCAATTTATTGATTCCAAGAATCAAGCTAACAAAAGCCTAATTTTGTTCAGTGAAGAAAAGGATGTCTTTACATGTGTCCTCTGTAGAGGACACATCTTTACCTGTTTATGAAAGAAGAGGACAGAGGTGCTAACTGTTGCTGCACTAAAGAAAATAACACACTAAATGAGCTTTAGAAGCGGACATAATGCTAACATGTTAACAGATTAATGGATGCAATAAGACAAAAATGCAGCGTTGAGACTCATACAGACTTTTCTGGTATAGTAGGCTGGTTATATTCATACAGTAAACGGCCATGTTACTGCAACCTTTTTTGCTGTGTTGGCACTTTTCGGAATAGATGCTGGATATTTTGTTAAGTAGCCGTGTTACTGCACCTTTACTATTAGAGAGGCCCTTAACAAATTAAATTTAGCCATTTAACGTTATTGCCTTGTCATGCACTGTACGCTTTGTTTTTGTTATACTGCACTACTACTGTACTATGACTGCGGGACGCGGGCTGGGAGCGCACCGTTGTGTTATTTGTGCACTGAATTTTGTCATGTCAAAAATGTGAATGATTCATTGAAACATTTATTATGTGTTTCAAATGTTAATAAATGGGACCTATCTGTAGTTTCCCCCACATTTAACTGTTGCGGCTTATAATCAGGTGCGCCTTATAGTCTGGGAATTACGGTAATCGTCATTACCGTAATAAGACTTTGATATAAACAAGAGCAAAACGAGACAAAAAAATAAACTTCCTCTTTGTTATTCTATCGTGTTTGTTTTATTACTATGAATTTACATGAAAAATCTGGTTCTCGGAAGGATGTTTATAAACACACATTTACGTTATATAAAGCAGCTGCAGAACGGGATTGCTCCATGAAAACAATAGGGCCATTATAATAAAACGCCAAACGAGTCCTTAGCTTTTAATATTTTCAGGATTTTCTCAAATACTTAAGCACTGGATGAGTGGTCACAAAGCTGCTCAGCCATCACACTGAGCCCAGAGAGTTTTATCTTGTGACTTGGAGTCCTTGTTGATATGTCCAATCAAAGACTGGTCAGAGTCCAAGACATCGTCCAACGTAAACACACACTCTCCCACAAGGCTTCACAGTCAAACCGCACAAACAGCCAAGGTAAACGCAAAGCTTGTGATGGAAAAACTGGATGAACAAACAAACTAGTAGACAAGTGGCATCACACACACAAACAATAACACACAGAAAAAAACCATGGAATAAAACGCAAAGGGAATTATCCAGCGGAGAAACAGGATACAAGGATCAACAAGATGACACCAAGAGAGAAGCAGCATCCTCATTCACATGTGACACAAGACAAAGAGAAGGACTGATACTGCACGTTAATGCAAAGAGTCATGAAACAATAAAACACACACACTGCCCCCAACCAGCTTCTCTAACTCACCGCTTTGAGAATGGAAACAGCCTCCTTGCTGAGCCAGACAGGATAGAGGACGTCATCATGGAGGATAGACTCAAAAAGGTCGTCTTCGTTGTCAGCTTCAAAGGGCGGCTGGCCCGCCATCATCTCATACATCAGTACCCCCAGGGCCCACCAGTCCACCGACGGGCCGTAATCCAACTCCTGAAGGATCTACACACATGCACAGACACTAGGATATGAAGGCATTTACATAAAAATGTATCAAGCTTTTGAAATGTGAATTTTCTCTCCAAACATTGAGCGACTGTTCAATTTATTTGGAAAAATTCTGATTTGGTTATTTGCCAAGCAAGAAATAGTCGAATACGTCAAACACTGAACCTGTCATTAATATTTCCTGTAGGTGAAAAGTTCTTTGAGGGAGTCTATGTGTGTGAAACAGGTGTAAAGATGCAGTTTGTGTGTTGTTCTGTCACCTCTGGTGCGATGTAGTCTGGCGTCCCACAGAAGGTGGTGGTGGTGACTCCATTGAGGATTCCCTCCTTGCACATTCCAAAGTCTGCCAGCTTACAGTGGCCCTCTGCGTCCAACAGTATGTTGTCCAACTTTAGGTCTCTGCAGGGCAGGAAGGTTGTATGGATAAATTACAGAACAAACAGCAAAACATAAAGTCACCGCTACCAGCTTTTTAAGTGTGTTCAGTCATTTCAATTAGTCAGTTTAAGCTGGATCTTCTGTGATACATGCTTCTTATAAATCACATAAACACCTCCACAGGGTTTTGACAGTGCTTTAAACTGATTTGGGAAATGTAAAGCAGGACGATTGGAGGGAGAGAAAGTGGAGGGTTGAATGGGAGAAAGAGATGGAGGAGAGAAGGAGGGTCTGGGAGATAAAAGTGGCGGTGTTGAGAGATGACAGGGTTGGTCATGAATGCAGTTGCTCAGGGCTTGATGGTTGATCGCTACAAAAATGTCAACATCTCCTTAGTGTAGCCACTCCAGCCATTCAGCCTGAGGCGTTTTTAAAAAATATAGCTGCCCCGACAAGCCAGGGAGAAGACGGAGCATGTATGTGAGCTCCTCAAGAGAGCTCTAATCCCAAAAAATAAAAAGGTTGTTTCAGAACTGCTGCGATTTGTTCTTTTCTTCCCATCATGCTTTTCTGTGACAGGTTATCGATTTCTTTGTCAAAGTCTAAAAAATGGAACATAAGTTTTAAAATTGTATCGTAGCTAAATAAAAAAAAGCACTTTAAAGCTACAACAGTAGAAAGAAATCAGACAAAGTCAAACTAGGACATGAGTGACACTGGCATGTTTTCACACGCCCACACAAATGGCCACAAGCATGTTATCATGTGTCACTTACAGTCATGTTCGGTATTTGATTGGGCGTGAGCAGTTCATGGCAATTTCGACAGGTATCTACATCTCGTGCAAAGCTAAACAATGACTGGCATGCTAATGTGCCTCAGGTCAAGGAAAACCTGACATTTCAGGCTGCTGTGGAGCTTGGCGCGTGACTTTAGTTTTTACTTCATGGTTCAGATTTGTACGCAGCCCGGGAGGGGCCACAGAGGGGAAAAAAATATAGGGAGCAGAAAGAAAAGTAATCCGTGCGCACGGATTACTTTATCAAGTCAGTAAAGACCCATTGAGCGGAAACATTTCACCTGTACACTAAGATGATTTTGTGACTATATGAGCTTCCAGAGATGAACACAGAGGTCCTTGGTGTAGTAATCCGTGCACATGTTTTAGTAATTTGTTCTTTGCATTTAGTAATCTGTGCTCTCGATTTACTAAACCGTGCTCAAAGTTTAGTAATCCGTGCTTGATATGGTAATCCGTGCGCACGGTTTCCTATTTTTCTTCTCCATGGCCCCTGCCGGGCTCCATAGATTCGGTTCAGGATCAGGTAAAAGAAATTACAGGCTCACGAATTACTGAACCTTTACACACCAAACATGATTCAAATGTTCACACGCAAAAGCAGCTTTCCTTCTACACGTGTTAAATGAACGTAGAGCTGGAACATCCGTGTATTTAGAGAGGTTCACTGCATTTTCTCTTCACTTCTGCTTGCTGACGCAAGCTTGTTTCTATTTGTCCAAAACTCTGATCACTCTCAGCTTCTGATAACAACCACGGCCTTGTAGTGTACTGCTAGGCTGCTGGCTGACTGTGCCTTGCTAAAAGTCGAGGCGAGGAAGGAAAGAACAGCACTTGTTCTGTGTTTTCCCAGACGAAACATTTCACTGACGACCCCCCGGTGGCCTGTTTGCATAACACACCTCCAGACGTCTCCCAACACATTAAATCTGAATTGCACGCCTGCAGCAGTGCAGAAAAATAACATACAGATGTAATGCATTTGTGATTGAATTTAAATGGCTGCTGACGTTAATCTCTGTATTACAAATCACCTGACTGAGGGAAAATTCGATATTAAGTGGCTGCAGGTGTTCAGAAGAACTAATGGAATGATATTTATTTACGTGAAGATGTTTTGTTCTGTTGTCTTGCAGGACAGGAGGCGCGTCGACAGTTGCTAATAATCCGTTTCATAGCTAAGAATGGACAAAATTGAAATAATCTTTCCATTATTGAGTTACAGAGTTAATTAAGTTATTGCAGAATAATTGGATCCGTTTTCTTCATGCTTCTCTGCACAAATCTTTGCTGCTCTTATTTTGTGTTGCACGATTTGTTTTATGCCAGTGTTATGAATGTTAATGAATGAACGCTATATTTAATTGGAATTAATAAAATAATAATTCTGCGCCCTGAACCAACCACTGTTTAGCCTGGTTTATTAAGATGAACGAGCCGTACACTCTCTGATTATATTACTTTTTCATTTCCAGGCCCAGTTCTCTCTGGGCATAAAAACAACACAAATTTGAGATGGAAACATTTCCTGTTTCATCAGGTCCTGATGTGACCTGCTAATTTAGTTCTGATGTTGTTCTGCTCATGTCTCTTATTGCTATATTTGAAGGCATTAAAAACTGTGATTTCTAATTTCTACACATTTGTATTAAATACATGTTTAAGCATTTACAGATCTACAATTAATGACAAATGGACTATCAGTATCTGTGAGCACAGACTGACTGAAGAAGCCCACGGCTTTGGGACGATCTTAGCAACTCGTCCTTTTTGTCCCCTGTGCCAGGTTTCTGCAAACCTAAACTTGAAGAAGTGGTTTAACACAGAAAAAAACCCTTCTGACATCGAGCGTACTGCGCTGCTAAAGAAAACGAAGAGTGTCACAGTTGAATGACACCGGCAACAGAGGAATATGAAGAGAGCTCAGCTTGATAGTGGAGCAACACACACACACAAGGCAATCTGCCTTCATTGAGAGCATTTCCTATGTTTCATGTTAATCTTGAATGATTTTTCCATTACGTCTTCAGAAACAACCCCTGTGCACTATGACAGCTAACCTCTCTTTCTCTGTCTCTCTCATCTTTTCATCCCTGACATGTCCTAAACACACATCTGGTCTAATACACAAACTGTTGCTACTGGTATATTAGTCTTTGTGTAATCACAGCATGGGAGGATATCAGAGTTAAAGGGTGACTTTAATGATGCGAAACAAAACGTAACATCTCCACTTTACTTACAGAAGTAGGTGGATACATTAATATTAAATGAAATTATAGATAAGAAATAATAAGACAAGTAAAAGGCGAGTAATAATTATTTCTATGACAATAGAAATCCTTGTTGTTTCTGAATTTAAGTGAGGGTCGTAAGAAATGACACCACTGGGTTAGAAACTGTGGTATCCGGAGAGGTAGCACTGTGTGTCCTCCCTCACAAAACCAAATCAATCACTGCCAACACCTGCTGCAAACAACACTGTAAACAAGTTACTATCTTCTGGCAGAATGTTTTTACACGGCTCTCTTTGCAAACCTTGCTGTGTGAAGTTGGAGCTCCCAAATGGCTTTTTAACATTTACAGATACAGCCCTCACTCGTCGGTTTAGACCTCACTAAGTTTGTGCAGAGCTCTCTAGTATGACCTGTGTGTGTCTCTGTGCTCGAAACTTAAGGAAGAAATGTGTCCACTGACCCATAAGCCAATCAGCTGTAAACACTTAAATAGGAGCTACCTGACACAGAGAAGTAGACCAAAAGCACCTCAAAAGCTCGACATCATGCCAAGATCCAAATAAATTCAGGAACAAATGAGAACAGTAATTGAGATCTATCAGTCTGGTAAAGGTTATAAAGCCATTTCTAAAGATTTGGGACTCCAGCGAACCACAGTGAGAGCCATTATCCACAAATGGCAAAAACATGGAACAGTGGTCAACCTTCCCAGGAGTGGCTGGTCGACCAAAATTACCCCAAGAGCGCAGAGACAACTAATCCGAGAGGCCACAAAAGACCCCAGGACAACATCTAAAGAATTGCAGTTGCACTTGCCTCAATTAAGGTTAACGACCATAAGAGAGAGACATCTGCCATGCAGGCAAAAACGGCCTGCATGGCAGATTTCCAAGGCGCAAACCACTTTTAAGCAAAAAGAACATTAAGGCTCGTCTCAA
>JAUMHF010000007.1:17999734-18007234 GCA_032359275.1 Microctenopoma steveboyesi | reverse complement strand
TCACTTTTCTGTTGACTTGATGATACAGAAGTTGAATTATTACAGTCTTAAAAACTGCTTTTCCATATGTGCTAGGACATTCTAGATCATTTAGATTTGCTGTTCTCTTTTCATGCCCTTTGTTTCCCGGTATTGTGAGAGGTTTGGTCTATGAGACAGCCTGCGTTGGAGTGTATTCAGAGCTTAGCAAGCCTGTGTTGGGTGTGGTGTAGGGATTTATTGTGTGTGTGCATATGTGTGTGTGTGTGTGAGTGCATGAGTGCATGCATATGTGCAGATTACAGGAAACCATCCCATAATATGACTGAGTGGCTGACAACATGGGATAGTGATTTCAGTCAGCATGGCAATGCTTTGCAGCCCTGTAAAACACAATGGCTTTTTAATGCAGACCACATGTGATGGAGCTCACCATCGGGGCAGACACACACACACACACACACACACACACACACACACTGTTGACTGCAGGACACAGTGTGTAATCAGCCTCTGGCCTGGTTGGGCTGGGTGCAAACTCACTGTAATAACAGAGCGGGCTGTTGTCAGACTGTAATAAAGACTATTTCTGCTCACACACACAGAGCGAGAGAGATAGCGAGAGAGAGATTAGTGCAGCATACATGTAGTGTCGAGCTGTGTCAGGTCACTAATGACAGAATAGCTGCTACTGTGTCTCAGAGTGAGAAATAACACTCCGCTATCAGACTGACTTCATCAGCCTGGGCTTAAAAAGAAGGTACAGATATTTCTCATATTAGTTGGAGTCTACCTTCTGTAGCTCCTGTCAGGAGAATAGACACCTGTCTGATAAGTTTCATTACAGGTGGGAAAAATCAGGGAAGGAAACACTCTTTCATGAGGTTTTTTCGTGCTCCCTTCTCCCTGCTCCCAGCTCCCAGCTTCAGTCCTCCCTTAATTGATATAAAATGTGTCATTTGACTTTCACTTGAACTGCAGGCTACAGTTTCCCCATCATGGGCCTACCTGTGAGAAGGAGCCTAAACCTGGCAGAAAAGCTTTTCCCATATCTTGTGAGAAAACCGAGCTCAATGATGCTGGCAGTGTCTTTAAGCTCTAGAATCCAAAAGTCCATGAAATAATGTTAGTAGAAGCAGGCATGTTAACTTTATCTCCCCTGAATTACATTTACATTTGGCAAGATAGGTTTTGGAGGAAATATCATATGGCCTTGATGAACTTTCTCCAGTTTCTCAGCATCTTGGGGAATTTCAGTGTTTTTCTGGTGGAAGCCAGAACCAATTTCATTTGTTCATTTTCTGCTGCCTGCAAATAGGAGTAAATTTCTCATTCTAGATTCATCTCAGAGAAGTGTGGGTAAGCTGGTTCAGAAATGATTGCAATATTCATGTGTAAACATGAAGTCATATAAACGAGAAGGTGCCTCGTTTATCGGCTCTGTGGCTCATTGTGCATCAACATGCAGCCTCTGGGAGGAAATATATTGTGACTGACAGCAGGTCATGCAGCACTTTAGAGAGCTTTATGTCTCCACAGTGAACGAGATCATAAAGAAATACACAGTTATGAGTATTATATGTGACTCCATCTGTGGTGAATAATGATGTGGAGCTGAAGGGAACATCTCTTCCACTGTGGTAAGATGCAGTTAATACGCATCATCCTCACATCTACCTTTTAACACGTGTCTGCTAAAACACGTAGCATGACATGGCATTAGAATAACTGAGAATGCATCTGTTCCAACACGCTTTGCTATCAAACCTCAGAGAAACAGCAACCACTAGTCTGGGAGTTAAAGTTATTCGTTTTTACTGTGGGGACACCAGCGACGTGGTCCATACGGCCATCAGTTCCTGCAGCCTGTGTCGCTGTGATGTGTATTTGCATACGGCAGCCGACAGCGTGCAACAGCTACACACAACCTCCTACGTGGGCTATGAGACATAAAGCTTAAGCCTGTCTCTAGGAACACCTTGTGCTTGTTTTTTTCACTTTCCTAGACGAGCTACTCCAGTAAACGGCATCAACGCTCACGTGGCTTTTTACGATCCATTTAGGTTCACTGTTATTTTCTGCATGGGGAAAAACCTAAAAGATACCTACAAAGCTGTGATGCAGGATTGTGGTCTCTCTCCGAGGATGGGTACAGTGTGCTCTTTCGCCATTTGAGTCCTCTACTACCTTTTTGTGTCCCTAGGGTTAATAGACCCGTGGCAGCAGTTTATATAGTGACTCAAGAAGTGCATTAACCTTTTGAGGATAGAGTCATTAGGGAGATGTGCCTGTGTGCTCAGGTTAAAGCCTGAGGACTGATGAGCTTCTACTCAGCCAACAGAGGAACACGTGGCTCTGTTTGCTCAAACATGAGAGGAGAAATATTTGAATATGACTTTTGCGTCCCACAGAGGCAGATGGATAAAGCAAAGTCACCTCATGTGTATGGATGTTTGCATCGATATGCAGCCCGCTGAGTGAGTGTGTGTCAGTTCTTCCTGCTCTTTCTTTCCTCTTTTCCTTTCTCAAGCGCTTTGTTCCTTTCATTGTTTTCTCTTCTTCTTTGCATTTTCTCATCTTCTCTGTTCGTTGTCTTTCATTTTCATTCCTTTCTCATTGTTGCGCTTCTCTTCTCCATTTTGATGCTTACCTTTCCTTGTACCTCCAGTTGTTTCAGCTGATGCTGCTCTATTTAAACAGGCCATGTTCCTATTAGCTTTTCTTTGACCTTATTTAAGATACGGGTTTTATGTCAACTGTTGGTGTGTGTCTGTGTGAGACTTTTGGGGGGGTGGGGGAGGTGGCTGATGCGCTGTGTAAAAGCCATTGGACCATGACTATACTGTAGGTGATAGAGACCCAGTAACATCAATCACACACACTCACACACTCACCCTGCTCTCGTTATTCCCAGTAGAAGGGCTTTTCTTGATTTTTAATAAAGGATATCTGCAGAGAAGGTCAAGGTTATTCAATTGTTGGTCATTCATCTCGTCTTTAAGCTCTCCCCTGACACACGTGCATGCGTGCACACACACACACACACACACACACTCTGTCTTCAGTACTGGTCCCAGCTCAGTGGCCCTTGCTCCATGTGCGTGTGCTTGTCAGTGTGAACAATGCAGCCGTCACCTCGGTGTTGTCTGGTTATCCATCACTGGCTTTATGCAGTTCTGCTGCTATCTTCTGTGTATTTTATCCACAGTGAGGGGTATGCACCACGTTGAAGAGGTGCCACAGATAATATTGCTTATTGTTTGATCTGAAGACTGTTGGAACTTAATAAAAACATCAGTATGGAAATTGGAATTCGAATGTTCTGCTGGTAGCAAGATACAAAATAATGTTGGGATTCTCGGCAGCAGGCAGCAGTGGCAGGACAGCACGTGCAAGAAGCTTTCAAGCTTTATTAAAAGTATAAAGTATTATGAAGAAGCTGAATATTTGTGAACCAAACTAAGTTGTGATGAATTACAAAATGGGGAAATCATCATTATCTTTGAGTGCTAGGCATATAGAGTGATATACGCAGACAGGATGGACTTGTAGCTCAGTGGGTTAAGGCCTGAGGCTGGGATGCTGAAGGTTGGAGATTTGATTCCCAGCCGGGGCACCCCATATCAGGTGTGTCCTTGAGTAAGACACTTCACTGCGTGTTGCATGTGACAAATCAAATTTGCATCAACTTATTTTATTACATATTTTGCATTTGATGTTTCTGTTTCTGTGTTACTGCTGAGCTGCTGTGCACTGGAACACACTCTTCTCTCAGCCAGCGTGATGTTACCTGAGAAAAAAGAACTTCAGTTCAAATCCCACTGTGGCAGGGTGTGAATTTCCTTCTCCTGCAGCATGTGCAGCACCTCAAGCAAACTTAATACATGTGCAGAATTAAGATGAGTGCTTACTGTCTCTTACAGATTCACAGGAAAGAGCTGAGAGACGCAGAAGAAATCCCAGGCTGAGCTTGTGCCCTGTCTAACTGAACCGCTCCTGTTTTTCATGTTGCATGTGATGGCAGATTGATGGAGGTAACCACATATAATGGGCAATATTAAAGGATGAGATCAGGTGAAAAGCTAAGGCAAGTATTTACAGCCAGATGAAATGAGCTGTGCTGATGTGTGTAATCAGGAGTTTTGTGAGTCCATTGTGTTGTGCATTGCTGAGAATGAATCACTGTCATGAGCTGTGTTTTCTAAATATGGTCATGCAGTGCCACATAGTCGAGGAGTGTTGTTGTCGGACGATTTTCAAACATCCCATTTTTTTTATCATTGCTGAATGTGTCTTGTGGACATATTTGCAGAATGAGGTCACATCTGGGCAGCTCTCTCTCTCTCTGCCTTAATGGGTTGAATCGCTGTAGAGGGAAGGGTTAAGAGGACAATCACAGCGTTGGAGGACGAGATCAGTCATTGGAAGTTCCTCAGAATCACTCTAAACACAAACATGTGTGGTTTCTCTTTCTTACTCACGCTGATGTCACTCTCAGCTGACTAGAGGCCATCACTGAAAGCCTTTGGAAGCGTGGCTCTGTGTGCTTTTGTGAGTGTGACTGCGGTTGTCTTGTATGAATGCGTCATGATGCTGTTGTGTAGTCCAGCGGTCTGTGGGTGTCTGTCTTGTGGACAAGTAGAAGAAGAGAGAAAATCAATACAACACACACAGACACCAACTTTTTCTACTTATCGTCAGTTTTCTAATGGAGTCAGGAAGCGAGCGAGTCATGGTGTCACTGAGCACGTTATTGTTGGTATTACTTTAAAGAGCAGCGCAATTAGATTTCATCGCTGCTCCCATTAAAGCCCATCAAATCTTAAACGTGCTGATGCATCAGCCCTAAGCCTGGCCCCGTACAGTGTGTCACTGATGAGAGTGGACGCCAGCCCTGTTTCTCAGCTCACATACAGTACGTCTGTAATCATCAATCCTGTGGATACATTTCAAACAAGTGGTGAGGAGGATCCCATTAAATATAAATATATGTTTCTACTGTTACCTGCTGTATGTGATGGATGTGTTTTATCTTAACTAATGTATAACCTTGGTGTGATATGAAATTATATGATAACCTTCAGAAAGAGGTCATGATTTGTCTCTCTACGTATGTTGATGCTGCCTGTGTGTTTACAATGGTCTGCGCTTAAGCAAGCTGTTCTGGACTGTTGCTGACACAATCCCAGTTTCTTGGTTCCTGCCACGAGGTTTGAGTAGTTGGCATGTACCTGGGGGTGACACTGAATGTGTTGTTTTACATAATCATGACTAACTCTGGGCTGTTTCTTTCATATTTTATGCCACAGGCACCATGTATTATTCTTTGATCCTGTTCTGTTTAACCAGATAAAGTATGTTGCTGCAGTGTGTCTTCAGTTCGGTTCATTTCATTTAACATCACCTGTTATTGTTACTGTGTGTTCAGCTGAGAGCCGAAACACCACATTCCAATATTAATGGACCTACATATAGTTTACCATTAGGATCAGATTATGATAGAAAAAGAAAATAGGAGTACCTCCACTACACAACGATACGGCATTTTGTCTCCTCTCTTTCGTGCGTCTGTACACCATCAATAATTCACTCAGAGCAAATGAATATTTCAAAGGGTGAACGGACGCTCTTACTCCATACCTCATCCTCTCATCGCTGTCTCAGTTTTATTTCTTCCTCCCTCCTCCTGCATCTTTCTCTTTGCCACCTTCGCCGTCTCACACACAGCCACCACCACCTCTGTGTGTGTGTGTGTCTACTCCTGTGAAAGATGTGAGTTTGTCCTCATGCTGTCTCTGGTCATGAAGTGTGTTTTGCTGTCTCCTCTCCACCGTCTTAATGGGAGCGGTGTTTTGAGTGACGGTTTGTTGGGGCTGCACTCCAGTCGCCTCTACATTAACTATGAATGGGATCTACCTTTCCCGTGTCTTCAGAGATCAAGTCTCAGGATGTCTGTATATTCACACTATTCTTGATGATTAAAGATGATTAAAAACGTAGTGAAATATTAGCTTGTGTTTAGTCTAATAATTAGCAATACACTGAATTTAGCACTGTTGCCTCACAGCAGGAAGGTATGAGGCTTTTGATTTCTGCACCAGCTGGGACTTTGTGCATGTTCTTCCAGTGTCTGTGTGGGTTTCTGGTTTCCACCCACAGTCCGAACACCAGCTGCTAGGATTAAGTGAAGACTTTTAGTCGTGAGCGCCGGTAGTTTGCATCAGGTATACCCGGGCTCAGGAGTTGAAAGTCAGTCCTAAACCTAACCCTTTTAGAAAGTGGACACTCTCCGCTCTGTTGCTGTTGTGAAGGCAGCATCTCATCATGGTTATCTAAATGCAATGCACAGTGATAACGGTAAGGCAAATCACGCTAACATATGCACAAATGTCAAATTCCAAGGAATTAAAACAGTGGGAACCGGTTTTTGATTCTCATCCCTAGTTGTTATGATCACAGACCTTTCATGTTGTCTGTCAAAATGCAGATGGGTCGACAGTTATTTTCTGTATGTGGTTGTATCATCAGCGGTCACTGTTGATACCCAGACCAGTGCTATTCCCATTATTGTTGCAGTCTAGTACTTGGTGTCTCTTAGTGTCTACCCCAAACACGTAGAGGAGCATCTACCCTCCAGATGAAAACCATTTTGTCAAAGGCCTTGGTCAAATAGAATGAGAATTATGAGAGATGTGCATGTAAATGACAGCACAGCAATAATAAGAAGAAGCAAACAACAATCAGTAAGAACCCAGAAAATGTTTTCACCTTTTCACCGTCGTTTGAGTCAGGCATTACATCAGTACAACATGAATATTTGTCTCCCAATCTGGGATTACAGCCGGAGGATCAAACTGTGACCAGCAGGAGACTGATAACAGAGAAGGATGAGGTGGAGGTTTACTGGGAGCCGTCTCCTTCGTTACCATCTCCTCTTTCTTCCTCCTAAGCTCACATGTTTCAGTGTGTGTGTGTCTTATTGGCAGGATTTCAGCATTTAGTGTGGCCTGTGTCCGGCTGTGCTACAATCTGTTTGCTCTCCCTCTTCTCCTCTCATGTCAGCACATTTAATCTGACTCACAGAGACAAGTGTGATCCTTGAAAGTAGTTAAAGGACAATAATGTTCTCTTACACTGTAGCATCTTTATTAAATCTGGGACGGTGAGATCACTGCAGCATGTGTGCACCTTGCCTTTGACACCCTCTCTCTGTCTTGGATTCGGTGCCTCACTTGTAAGTCGCTTAGAGCCTTTGTCAAATGAACAAATGAAAATGCAATCAAGAATAAAAATCTCCACCGTGTACAGGCCTGTGCAGGAAATGGGCTACAGGTGCCGCATTCCCCAGGTCAAGCCACTATTGAACCAGAAACAGTGACAGAAGCGCCTGACCTGGGCTACAGAGAAGCAGCACTGGACTGTTGCTCAGGGGTCCAAAGTACAAAGGAAATTTTGCATGTCATTCGGAAATCAAGGTGCCAGAGTCTGGAGGAAGACTGGGGAGAGGGAAATGCCAAAATG
>JAUMHF010000007.1:17981400-17997839 GCA_032359275.1 Microctenopoma steveboyesi | reverse complement strand
CCAGCATGGCCCCACCTAGTTTACATAAGAAAAGCACCAGTTCACAGGTGATTAAGGATATTAGCTAAAAGCCTTTTAGCCGATCGGCTGCCCGGCGGGTTTTCTAGGTAGAAAAGCCAAATGGCTCTTCTCTGGGACTTCTAGTGTTAATGCTGCAACACAGAAGATCAGCTCGATGCAGTTCAGTTACTGAAATGTTTGCTCTTTTCTTGGCTCTTTGTGTGTCTTTGCCAGGTCCTGCTCACATACAACAAATTCTTTTTTTATACATCCAACATTCTCAGCCACAGTAAACGCGCAGTAAGAATTTGTTCTACTTTTTATTTTTCGGCTGTGCTCGGGACTGGCAGCAGGCCAAGGCGACCAAAGAGCCCAGAATGCCACTGCAGGCTTGGATAATGAACACACACTCCGTCACATACAGTAACTGTTCAGGCTGCGACAGTGCGTGTTTGTTTTCACCTTTTCCTGCTACACAGCACTAGAATGGGATTAATTTGATTGACAGCTGTGGCGGGAGCAAACTACCACATACGCACACTCGCACCAACACGGTGGTTATTACAATTGCTATGGCAACAGTGACACACACTGTCTTACCTTGACATGAGGGAGGATGTCATGTTTTATCTGCACACAGGGAATATCGTCCTTTCACCACCAGTGTTTCTTCCATCCAGCACTCCAGCCTGAGATGCGTTGTCCCTGCTGGCTAAGAATACATCTGCATAATTCTTATACACTAACATATTTACGTCTGCGTCTGACACTACAGCACCGATTTGGAATGACAAGAGACAAGAACATGTTGAGTTGTAACTTCAAACTGTCTTAACGAGAGCCTGCGTGCTCCATTAGCGGTTCACGTGGTGCTGAGACGCTGCAGGGAGAGTTACTGATACAGCTTGAGCTTAAAGAAGGTTGGGCAGCATCGGAAAAGTGTCGACCCACAGTTAATACTTGTTGACATTTGGGGAAACGCTTGTGCGTGAATTGGGAAACAGCTGGCTTAGTTCAGTGTAAACATCAGAGCTTTGTTTGGCAAGAAGTGGTCCCGGCACACAACCTCCCCTAAAACCACAAATCAGTGTTTTTACTGTTCGGCTCACAGTTGTTCAGCTTCAGAGGTGCTGGTAGGTGTGTCTGTGAACTAGAAAGCGCTTCCTCTTACTAACCAGAGTTTAGCTGACAAATGAGAGTGGTGACAATCTTCATATTAACTCTTGGCAAGGAGATAAGGAAGCATGAGTGGATTCAGAATGTGAATGTAGCAGCCTGCACACAAGGTGAAACACAGGCAGATCTCACTAAGCTGTGAAAAACGCACGAGGTCAGGAGATTGGCGTTTGAGAAGCTTTGGTTTTATCACTGAATATCACACTAACTCTCTCTCTCTCTCTCTCTCTCTCTCTCTCTCTCTCTCTCCTCTGTGTGTGTGTCTCCTCCCGCAGGTTAACAGACCTGTCCGGCTCGCTCACTGATGGACCAGTAAACTACAAGTACAAAACCAAATGCACTTGGCTAATAGAAGGATAGTAAGTCTCAATGTTTATATCTTCCTCGTGTCATCATTTATCTTACTTAGTTCCCCTCGGTTAAAAAAGCCTTTATTAATGTGCAAATAAAAGGAGTTTTTGTGCTCCAGAGTCGATTTGTGCCCATTAACTGCTCGGAGGAGCTCGCTGCACCACCTGAATGCACACCGTGAAACCTGTGTAATTATATTTACAGTAGTGTAGCCGTTTTATTTTATCGCCGTTTCCATTAGATGGTAGATATAGAGTGGTTAAAAAGCAACCAAAACATCCAGCCACACACTGATGAGGGTGTGTTTTATTTCAGCATTTAAACCCTTTTGCCAGCATTATACTTGTTCTTTTACTCGTGCAGTGGTCAGGTGTTTGTCTCCAGTCAGCCAACTTTACCCAGTGTAATTACAGTGTCCTAGAGACTAGCATTAAGAAAAGGACACGGTTTGTCATTCTGACCGCTCCACTGTAGCAGAAAGGTTTCTGAGAAGTGTCACTCCATGATCTTAAAACCACAGACTTCATAAACACTGGAGACACGTTTGCAAAGGAAGAATCATGCGAGTCATTATATTTCTGTCATGTGTTCTCTGTTCTCCTGTCTTCAGTCCTAATGCAGCACTCCGGCTGCGCTTCAATCACTTCGCCACAGAGTGCAGCTGGGACCACATGTACATCTATGATGGAGACTCCATTTACGCCCCTTTGATTGCCGTCTTCAGGTGAGCGCCTGTTATCCTGAATGGGAGAGCAGTATGAAAATGTCCTGGGGAGGAAGGTGGCCTTTGGCACTGCTTTGGAACAATATTGTGTTCATGCAGTTAAATGTCTCCACGCATGAGACACAATGGGCCTCATAATTACCATCGCCCCGCAACACGCCGATAATGAGAACGTTACATTAGCCCTGAATGGAAATTCATTTTCTGATGCTTTACTGTATATTTTTCATTATGTTTTCTAAAGGACAATCTAGAAGCACGTGGTAGGATTTTTTTTCCTAATTCATTAAACACACTAATGCCAATCATTTATCAACCTCCCACTTCCTGCTCGGCTCCACTGAGGCTTGTCTCCTGCTGAGATTTCAGTTACTCCTGTAAAGCTCGTGTAGCTTTGTTACAGATGGGTTCATACTCGTGCATTTGTGTTGGGTGGGGGTCAGGTTCATTAGAGACGATAAGATTTGCAGTGTATTGTATTTTATTAAGGGGGACAGTCAGGCAAAACGAGGAACCTGAAACAATTATACGCAGGATGACTTTTACTTTAAAGCTGCTCACGGTCATATTTTAGCCCCTGACATGGAATTCTTTCATCTTTCAGCTCTCAAATGTCGCTTTTAGAAGTCTATGAAATATTGCTGCGTATCCATTATTGTTACTGTCACTCTGAAGAGGGGTGTTTTCCCTCTTTGTCTCCTTTTCTTTCTGTCTTATGTTTCTCAGTGGTCTCGTGGTGCCAGAGACTGGAGGAAATGACACCGTCCCAGAGGTGGTGACGACATCCGGCTACGCTCTGCTCCACTTCTTCAGCGATGCTGCCTACAACCTGACTGGCTTCACCATCACCTACTCGTATGTGGAGATGCCCCCCCATGCTTCTCAGAGTCCACCGTTCTGTTCTACTGTCAAGCTATAGTGTTTCCTATTTCTGTTCTGGATTCTCTGAGTTCTGGATTTCCTTTACAGTGACGCTCTGTTTGACATTCATTGCAGGTGTCTCTGTAACGTATCGTGTTTCTTTTGTCACTCCGAGCTCATATAGTCTGAGCTAGCTCTGGCATTTTTCATCATTTATGATCGTCATCATTATTTATATCTTCGTTTCCAGAACAGAAGTGATGCTATGCACTAAACGCTCAGCCACACGTCACAGCACCGCCGCACCCAGTGGTCCCACAGTGGTCCCACAGTGGTGGAAGGTTGGGCCCAACTCACACCCACTATTAAAACCTTTTTAAAGATGGAACTCCAAACTGCAAAATAAACGTTATTTCTTTCCCATCTGGCACTAACATCTGACAAAGCAGACAGCGGTGAGAAAGTGCAGGAGGTTTTATCCAAACTGTATATCTGTGTATCTTAATGTTGTCTGCACCACTGGCACAGAGGAGTACTGAGAACAATTAGTGTACAGTCACACAGAGCCAAGAAGGGCGCGCGCACACGCACACACACACACACACACACACACACACACACCAGAGATAATGCGTGTCATGTATTTTTGGTAATGAAAGGATGATGTTCTGCACTTGATCCTTGACTTTTTCCCCCCTTCTTTGTGTAACAATCGAGAATTACTCATTGGATGTGAAGGGTTGTTTTTTTTATGTAATTAGATTATTCTCACTTATTCTGTTTCATTCTTGGTGCCTGTCTAGCTTGTGTGCACCTAAATCTCTCTAGCGAGGACTATGGTCCCTTATTCTGTTACATTTGGCCCGGCAGGTGCTTTTGTCCAAAGTCAGGTGTGTTCAACAAAAAAATTACTTTAAAGAGAGTTCTAAATACTAAATATCTATTATTACTTGCTCACTTTACCTGGTTTGACACACAGTCAGTTGTGCACAGTGCGTTTATCTGCAGCTGCTAGGAACCAAATGAAGAGAGTGCTGAGTTACTGATCCAGTCTAATCAGAGATCCAATTCAGTCTGCGGGTTCTTCATAGAACCTATACTTACTCAAAAGAAAAAGGTGACTAGTGACTAGGCTTTTGCATGTAAGCGCTAAAGTCAATCTTGCAGTATATTTTACTACGAGGAAGAGAAGTTCACTGTCATGAGACATCCACAGAAACTCAAAGCCGTCTAAAAATAACAGTCGGGTATTGTCTGTGCCAACGGGTCTGTGTAACCTTGAAGAACTTCCTCTCTAATTGTGTCGCCCCCAGGATTAACTCTTGTCCCAACAACTGCTCGGGCCACGGCAGATGCATCACAGCAAATTCTGTGTTGGGCCGCGTGTACTGTGAGTGTGATGAGTACTGGAAAGGAGAAGCCTGTGACATCCCGTACTGCAGAGACAACTGTGGCAGCCCAGATCACGGTTACTGTGACCTGACCGGAGAGAAGCTCTGCGTCTGCAACGACAGCTGGCAAGGTAAAGACACGGGACGCACAGGGCAGAAAAGTTATGAGGTGAGGGGGTGCAGCCAGAATAGCAAGTTCTGACTCTTTGCCCTGGAGCTAATGGACTTTGTAGGGAGAAGTGGGCTGAAGGAAAGGAAAAGGCCAGAGGTGTCTCAAAGTGCCATGTGTGAACTCAGGCGTTATTGATTTTGGTGATTTGCATGTAGATGTGTACAGGGTCAGGTCTCCAGGCTTAAACAGGGCTGTTAAGGTTTTGTCATGTAGTGATGACCTGCTTGACACTGAAACAGCTTCACATTTGCCATGATGCCCATCAGGAAGATGTCCTTTGGGATTTTTCAGCTTTGTTCATTACTGCTGTAAAACGTAATGTTGCCTGATTCAATATTATTGTGCATCATGGAATAGATGCAGCATCCTGGCAAATCATGTGTAGTGCTGGATAATAAATGTGGCATCATTTATTTTAGTTTTTATGTTTAATTAAGTAAAACAACACATGGTGTAAAATCATCTTGAACTGCAAAAAGCTTCTTTTTTCTTGTAAGTTTTCAAAAGCTTGAAAAAACTACAGATACATTAAAAACATAAAATGCTGCAGTTTTCTCCAGTGACTTAATTGTTCACGTACAATCTTTAAATAGTGTTTGAGCTGCTGTTTGGTGAAAATTCAGAATCTGTGCTCTCTTATTATGGCAAAAAGATCTGGTTAGATTAGATAATAACATGCTGCCCCCTGCTGGAGCGATGGTGTAATCACACGTGACATTTATATGTTGTAAAGTATAATGCCTGGTTTGGTCTGCACATGCTGAATGAGCTCAATGCAGCTCATTAGAAATGTCAACAGTGTGTTTTTAAAAAGTCAGAAAACCTCATTTACACAAAGACATTTATTTATTTTTATGAACTGAGGGAAAAGTCTGAATCTTCCCAAGGGAGACGTTAAAAGTCGCCTCGATCCTTGTTCTGAGAGACGAGTTATTCATGAAAAGAGCTGAGAGCCGAGGCATCAGTAGACATAAAGGTGTGTGTGTGATAATCAGCCGAGGGGAACGTACACACAGCCTCAGCCCATAGTGGGGGTAATAAAGGTGCCTGTTGCTATAGCAACAGCCATTTCACAGCAAATTGAGTGTTTTTTTGTTTTAATGAAACGAGCGTGTTCTGCCGTTTGTCCTTCGGCTCTTAATGAGGAGGGTGGTGACTTTATTTGCTCTGCTCCTGTCTGGTCCCATTGATGTGACTTTTTCTGTTTTTACCTTTCACCACCTACAGGGTACATAAAACACTACAACAGGGTATAAAAGCCTAAACTAAGTTTCCTGCAAGTTCCCGTCAAATGAAAAAAGGTGCTGTCAGTTTTCTCATTGATGATCACGGTGAACTTACTGTAACACTGACATCGAATTATTGAATGAAAATCTGGACTATTGTTAGTTTCTGTTATGCTGCGCTAACTTTGGCAGGTCAGATCTGTGGGGCCTTTTTCTGATGTCATCCTCTGCTTCACACGGGGCCAGTGTGTGCCTCTTTAAAATGATTGCGTAGCGAGCATTACTTACTATTACTTGCTTGGGTCCATTTTGTTGTTATTAGCTATCACCATTCTTTTCTCCACCTCAGGACCAGACTGCTCTCTGTCCGTTCCCTCCACCGAGGCCTTCTGGACGCTGCCCAGTATCAAACCGTCTGCTCAGTCTCTGGGTCGAGCCTCCCATCAGGCTCTGGTGCACTCTGGGTTGATGTGGGTGGTGGGAGGCTACTCCTTCAACTACTCCAACTACCACATTGTCCTAAAGTAAGACTTAGCCCCTCGGCCCCGTTGATCTGAGGTTCAAGCCTGATTCAGTTGCTCTCTGCGATTAAAAACGTTCTAGCTGCTCAGTTAGCTGATCCCGATCTGAGCCCCTGCTACTGCGCACGTTGGACTCTGTACTGGCAAACGAGACAGAGTGATTGTTAATGTTGTCAGTGCTGCCTGCACATGAGGGCGAGCATGTAACTTAATAAATTGTGATCTCAGTCATAAATTGATTGTGAACTCACTGACATGACGTGACAGACACGACCTACATTTTCTGAGAACATCATCCATCATAGATAAATCCACTTTCAGACTTCGTTGCTTCAGATTTGTTTTCCACCCGTTTCTGTGAAATAGACTTTTACTGGCAGATAAATCAAATTTATTGAAAAAAGGGAAAATATTATTATAATATTATTATTATATTGTTTCTTCTTCCTGATGGCTGTGGTGTAGTTCCACCCTGTCAGTAAGTAAATACTAAGTTCTGTATCACTGATATGAAAGATTTTCCACTCACATTTCCCGTTACTTGTTTCTTTTTGCAGCTACAACCTGGAGACCAGTACGTGGGACGTGGTGCCGGTCAGCAGCGGCCCTCTCTACAGATACGCACACTCGCTGGCTCTGTACCAGGTAACAGAACGCCACCACGTGACAAGTGTGATTCAAAACAAAATACAGTTCAGTCCAGCTATGACACGTTATACAGCACATCCAGACAAACACTTGCATTACACAGTGTAGGTCCGGTGCAGGCCCAAATCTGCAGCAGCACTGTGTCTTCACTGTACTCTAGTAGAACAGTAATTATTCATCAAATGGTCAAGTTTAAAAATGTACATCTCCTTAAACTCAAATTAATTGTTCCATGTTTCACATTGTTGTAAGTGTAATATGTTTCCATGTTGGTCAGTTGAAAATAGTTCTATGGTTCATATCATTAAAGCAGCAATCACTTTAATTTTATCCACTGATGAAGAATAACCTGCAGAAAACTGGCTCGTTGAAACAGTAGAAGACTGCAGAGAACATTTTCCAGACCCATTATTCACTTTACCTGTGAAAAAGTGAGAACGTCCTCTGTCCATCCCCGTCTCTGTCTTTATTTAGTGCAGAAGTCATTTAATAGTGAATGGCAGGAGGGAGAATAAAGACAAATGTCTCAGCTCTGCAGAGCAGCTCAGAGTTCCTGGCCGTAGTTTGAACATGATTGGATCATGCTTGTTTCAACTTTAACTTCAGACTCTCTTATTCTGACGGGGAGATGAAAGAAATGACTTCACCCCTCACTGAAGTCTATTACCTCCTCACGGATCATGGGACTCTGACGAGGGTTACAGAAGCATCCAGTCAGACCCACAGAGCTGTGAGAGATGAGGAGGAGCTCCACTTGTGCAAAGCTAATCTTACCCACAGCTGGATGTGAGCTGTGTTCGTATCTAACTCTGCAAGAAAGCAAATAAGCATAGTTACTGTGGGTCACGGTGTGTTGGCCGGAATTATATACGAACGATTCAGTCAAAACAAACTTCAGCACAAACAAAACCAGATAAATCTTTATTCACACACCTTTTATCTCATTCATATGTTCAAGTACACAGAAAAACACTGAAACAGATTCGTACTTCTACTGCTCGTGTATCACAGAACCTTCATCTAACTTTTCCCCGGTGTAGGATGACTTCTACATGTTCGGCGGGAAGCTGGAAGCAGGGCCTGCCAACGTGACGGACGAGCTGTGGGCGTTCAACATCCCCAGACGCACCTGGTCACTACAGCAACCAGCCACGCCTCCTCCCTACGCCCTGGAGGGGCACACCGCTCACGTGGTGGAGCTGGCCGATGGGGAGCCGGTGATGCTGATCTTCTTCGGCTACTCGCTTATCTACAGCTATGTCAACAAGGTTCTGGAGTACGACATTAGTAAGTGAAGCGCGGGGCTTCAGCTGGTGGGATGCTGCTGTAGTGATGAGGCCACTGCACTACACAGTGCAGTCTAATCACAAGCTCCTTTATTCTTCATTCCTGTCAGACTCGACTCTTAGTTTAAGGCTCTTAACACATCACAGCCTCAAGGTGCCAAACAACACATCCAGAACAGTGTGGACGTGTATTTGATTAAAGCAGCAACTAGCAGCCAACTCGCCGTCAGTCACATTTCCTGAGAAGCAAAATTCTAATGCTACGAACTGAGGAAGGAATCTGTGTTTAAAAGCTTCACTTTCCGTGGTAGCTTCATCTGCTATTTGTGCCTTTTCCTGTTTCTACCAAACACTGTGGCTGCATACACAGCCCAGTCTCTCTGGAAGCGTTTGTTCCTCCCTGTAGCCAGCAGATGGTGGTGTTGCACAGTGTTTTAAACCTGCTGCTGAAAACACATTTATAGCACATGTAGACACACAAGTGAAAGACAGACATGTGCAGCTACACAACACACCAACACACAAACAGAGCGGTCATTAAGACGAGGAGGCGAGCAGGCCGGAGTGTCTGGAAGAAGACAAAGATAAATGAATCCACAGCATTCCCTCACTCTCCTCCCTCCCTCTGTTCATCTTCTACACTCTCGTCCTCTTCTTTATCTCCCTTCGTCTTTTTCCTTTCATCTGCAGGCCTCAATTTCTGACCCCACGTTATCTCCTGTTCCTGTCCCTCACCTTTTTCCCTCCTCCTTCCCTCTCCTCTCCCCTCTGTCCATCACTTTCATCTTCACCCAACAATATCGCCCTTACTTCGCACTCTCATTTCTCTCAGATAATGTCACGGCGCAGGTCTGCACCGAGCATCATTAGGCTTCAGAGGATGTGAGGACGAGTCAGTGCGACGCGTAAATGAGCAGAGGGGAATAAAAGTGTGAAATAAGAGGTAAAAGGACTTAATGACTACGCAGAGAGAGGCAGGTTTGCAGCAATTAACTGCCAGAGATGACACAAGAGTTGACCTGCCTGACACTAATTCTCCTGCTCAGTGCGTTCAGCATTAACTCTCAACATGAGCTGATGTGAGTGAGTCGCAGTAAGAAACAGGAAACAGAAATAATAACAACGCGATTAAATGAGAGGAAATAACGTCTCGTTTCGTTTTCGTCAACAACAATAAAGAAAATACTGAATTTAACCCAGAATTTAGTTTTGTTGTGCCCCATTTGAATTGCTTTCATCTTTCACGTAAGCAGAAACAGATCTCAGTAGGTCCAGGTCCAGTTTAGGTACTTACTGTGTTGACAGCAAGTACCTAAATAGTAGAATAGGTTTAGTTGTGATTTGTACCGGCCACAAGAAATCTTGAAAAAGATTTAAAAAGGAGAAGTACCTTTGCAAGCAGACAACCTAAGAAAAAAGACAGACAAATTTTAATGAAGGAATGTGAAAGGAAAATGCCAGAGTTGGACAAAGCACGCCCACTAGCCACATCTCCGATCGACCAATACCAGTGTTGACGATAGGACCACATAAGTAAAAAGACAGGCAAGTTGTAATGAAGAAGTGTAAAAGTCTAAGAATAGAGCATCCCAGTAAGACACTTCACAGGTGTAGGTTTGACTACGTCTTTAATAATCGGCAAGTTTATGACATAACAGTGGAACCCTTCTGACTTGACATTCTGAAAATTGCAGTAGTCCTTCCTGGAAGGGTGTTTTATACAACAGGATAAAACACCCTCATCTAAACTTACTTGATGATGAGGATTCTTGTGGGAGTGAGTTCTACTGGGACAGCGATGAGTTAACTTACCTAAGTTTAACTAACCTAAAAGTGAAAGATTTTTTTGGATCTGAAGACATTTGTTACTTTCTTTTGATGCTTAAACAGCTGCTGACTGTAGATCCTAGAAAAAGATTTAAGCCTAGTGAAGCTCTGAAGAGCCATTTTATAAACATGGAAAACGTTTGTAAAGACCCTAACAGGTCTATGTCGATGTAAATTATCATGTTATACCAGCTGAAGGTTTTGTCAAACGTGAGCAAGCCCTTCGTGGGAACTATAGATAATGGAACTTGCACTGATGTCCATCTTTTGTCTGACAAACCATCATCTAATCAAGCCAATATTGTTTCAAATGATCAAGCCCAGACCTACAGAACTGCTAGAGACATTAATGGGAGGCCATTG
Source organism: Microctenopoma steveboyesi (assembly GCA_032359275.1). Lineage (NCBI taxonomy): Eukaryota > Metazoa > Chordata > Actinopteri > Anabantiformes > Anabantidae > Microctenopoma > Microctenopoma steveboyesi. The sequence continues at coordinate 17,987,293 of JAUMHF010000007.1, read as the reverse complement.
GACACAAGTTTATATTACACTTTTGAAAGATATACAGATCAAGGACTTTCAAGTCCACTAGTGAATATAAAAGCTATTTATGGCGTTATATTTGTGTCACTATTCGTACGAACAAAACACGATATTTTGAGCACAGAAAATGGAAACCGAGCAAGCAAAAATTTATTTTGTACTCAAAAGCGAGACCGACAATCTTGTGTGATCCTCTTCTGGTCTGTGATTGGTTGGAATTGTGGCACATTTGTGATGCTGTGACAGGAGTTGAGCACGCGCACAGGTCGAGTTGAACGAACACAGAAGTGAGACACTGAGAGAGAGACTGAGCGAGAGCTCCGGGCTCATTGAGCGCAAAGAAAATACAATTTTGCCCAACCTTAAACAGTCTTTGCTGCCCTCCCTATTTTTTTTCTTTCATTTGTTTCCTGCTTTCTTCCCCCCACAGAGGAGATTATGATTTAAGTCCTTTGATTAGCACACACTGACTTGAGGACAGGGGCTTTATTTAGTGTCTTCTACTCATCTGTCAATAAGCTAAGCTTTCTCTTTAATTTAACATAATCTATTTATGAGAAGTTTTTTTATTATTCTTTTTACACACAAAGCACATGAAGACTCGCAGACTGCTCCTGGTGTGTGCGGTTCATTGTCATACACGATTCCAGTTGCTCTCCCTTCTAAGACTTTGTTGGTCGTGCTGTGTGATGATGTGATAATGTAATCCCCGTCTGTTTTTAATAAGATTTCTGTGCACCTGAATTCATCTGGATGCAACACTAATAAACTAATAAAGGGGCACTTTTAAATTCAATAAAATCTAATTTCCTTTTGCCTTTTACTGTTTGGCTCACTCTTCTCACCACCTTTCCTTTCTTCTTCGTCTCTTTCTCTCACCTCCAGAATTAAAAGTGCTTCGCTTTTTGGCATGAAAGTGAAAAGACAACTTTGTCAAAGCATCCAAAAACTTTTTGAATGATCAACTTTGATCTTCGGGCCTCTGCTCTGTGTTTGTGCCTCAGGGTCCAACACGTGGCAGGTAGTGCCTGCGGGGGGAGCCGTGGTCCAGGGGGCTTACGGCCACACCAGTGTTTACGACCAGGCCAGCGGCAATGTGTTCATCCACGGGGGATACAAGGCACTCAGCAACAATAAGTACGGCCTGGTGGACCACATGTACCGCTACAACGTCCACATGAGGACATGGTGAGAACACCCAGCGAAGAATCTGTGTTGTCGGCAAATATTTATTTGTATTCTTTAGCAGCTTTGGTAGTTTAATTCTAACATATTAATATATATAATATATGAGAGAGAGAAAAAAAGAGAGCGCAATATGGATCATCAGTCATATTTAGCACATAGAAATTAAAACTTCTTTTGATGAGAAGTGAGATCAGCATGTTGAGTCTGAAAGCGGAGAACAGAGTGAGAATAGAAGGATCTGACAGGAGGGTTGACCCCCGGTAACCCCAGGCAGATGGATGGGTGAAAGACTATGCTCGGCTCTATCGGTGTCTCCTTGTCATCCAGTGCACATGCACACTCACTCACACACAGGAAACCTGCTACTCTCTCTCACTTTTCCAGCTGGAATTTGTTGATGGAGTCATGTGTCACTTGACTTTTGACTCGAACCAAAACATTTCAGTGTTCTGTTTGCTCCATATGTACGGCTCAGGCCGCGTAACGTCGTCTGTGCACTGTCTGCAGAAATCTCCAGACTATGTTCCCCTAAAGCCTTTACTTTTAATAAATTCATTATATATTCTTATTATTTCTGGCAGTGTTTTTGCACTGATAAACATTAATTAGTAAAGGTTTCTTACCATTTGAGCCATATTAGATCTGCATTTTATCAGAGTCTGGTTGAAAATCAGAGTTGCCACAGTAAAACAAGAAGCAACTACTATGTGAACTTTGACCTCAGAGAGGCTGCACGCCGCAGACTGGAGCATCCTACAGAGGTCTGTGTTGAGTGACTCTGTATGGGTGCTGCTGTCATAAAAGAACAGTTGGCATGAAGGGCAGTCTCCACAGGCCAGGTCACACAGTCAGACAGACGCCATCAGTAACATGACACCATGGACACACACACACACACAGCTGTCAAATTAGCACCTTCCTAATATATCACTGAGTTACACACTTTTCTCTGTGTGTGTGTGTGTGTGTGTGTGTGTGTGTGCGTGCAGGTTGATCCTCAGCGAGAGCAGTTCGACGCGGTATCTCCACTCAGCTGTGCTGCTCAGTGGGACGGTTCTTATTTTTGGGGGAAACACTCACAATGACACGTCACTAAGCAATGGAGCCAAGTGTTTTTCTGCTGACTTCCTGGCATACGACATAGGTAAGACACACTTACTTAGGGGCTGGGGGGCTACTGAAGACTGCAGGAGGTATAACAAATACCATGTTGGATCATATCCATAAACACTGATTTCAAAGGCCTCGTCTTATGAAAATGCTTCTTTTATTCTGAAAAACGAGTTGAGAGCATAGATAGAAAAGAAAACTTTTGTTTGTAATGGTTTTTGGTATCTATCATAATAACTGAGGGGCCCTCGCATACATTACACACACTGTCACACAGAAGTGCAAACAGTATGCATACAAATGTTGTGTTTCCACAGCTGATTTCCTGTTGGGAATCAAAATTGTGCCACAGCACTTGATGAAATGCCAGTCAGAAGCATAGTGTATGAGAGGAAGAACGAGAACTACAGTAACAAGATAAACATGCTAATGTCAGAGGAGTCTGCGAGGCAGAAAACAGTGTGTTAGAATATAGACACTGTGGTACAGGTAGTAAGTGAGAGTGTGGGTGATGAAAGATCCCATTACATGCTACCCAGTCGCTCCATAGACCAGATGGCACAAGGCTGCTTCCTCCCTGTGACAGGAACAGAGAAATGGAGCACTGAGCGACAAAAAGAAGGATTACACCAACTCTTCACAGGAGCATAACAACAGGGAACAGAGAGATTACCGCGCATTAGACAGGAGGAAGAAAGGAATGAAAGATGGATGTTTGTGCATGGAGAGAAAGGTGCTGTAAGGTGCACAGTGAACCAAAGATATCTGACTCCTGTAGAGGAGCACACAGAGAGCTCAGTGAGTGAAGCTAATAATGCTGAGGTGAAGTTAGACGGAGCCTCTTACAGGACCAGACTCAGGGTGGGCGGCCATCTTCCTCAGTGGGTTGGGGTGAGTGGACAGAGGAGGGAGAAAAGAACAGCAGGTGACAAAGGCAGAAATAATTACTTTGATAAGTCATTTATTGTTCTTAAATAATAAAACCTATTTTCTTCTGGTTATATTCAGTCTGGGAAAGTTTGATTCTGCAGGTCCTCTCATTTCCCAGTGTCTGGGACCTGATGTAGAGAACAGTTAGTTGCAAATTATCTTCAGCTCATTTGGTTAGGAACAGTAAGGAACACTTATATGTTGCCAGCAGTCTATGGTTTATTTTTCATTACCTTTAAAACCAAAACGAAATGTAAACCTTAAAATGTAGAGAAAAGTATTTTTTAAATCTGTGACGGTTTGTTTTAAAGGCTGACCACATTTAATATCACGTCTAATTACCTTGTCCTGGTCTCTCCTGTGGATTTGACGGGATTATTTTTCTGCCTTGCAGCTGCAGTATTGTTCAATTAGACAAACAGGATCCCTTTTTGTTGTCCTCTGTGGATACTGCTACCTTCCTCAAGGGTGTCTCACAGTACTAATGTAGTAATAATAAAGTACCACTGAAGTCAGGTATTACCCTTCCTTTCTGTCTTTTCTGTTTTTCTCTTTCTGTCACTCACTGCTGTAAATGATATAATAAAGGAGGATATTGGTGAGATAAAGCTGAGAATGTGAGGAAGCGCATGAAATAAGAAAGCAGAGCACCGAGGACGGAGGAAGGAGAACTCACAGAGGCGAGAGAGAAATTAAGAGTAAATGAAGGAGGGATTTAGGGAGATGAAGGGAAGCACTGAGGATAGTGAAAGAGAAATTACCTAAAGGCAATAAAGGTATGCCAGGATAAAGCAGATAATAAGCTCGTGAATAAAAGGGAAATTCTGTGGTAATAAGCAATAAAGCATCTGTTTACAGAGCATCCCGTCTTAATGAGCTTGGGAACAACACGGTGTTGAATACTGAGTTCTTTTCACCACATCATCACTCGCAATAAATGTGTGTATTTACATGTCCCTCAACTCTGTGGAAAAACTCTCCAGTCTTCCATCATTTATTCATTGCTGCCCGTATTTGTAGAACTCTCCAACTTAACCCTCTACCAGCAGCAGACAGGAAACTACGAGGGGAGGCAGGATAATCAGCTTCATTGTCATTGATCACATTTACGTGTTACAATGAAATGTGGCCCATCCCCCCTAACTGAGTGGCTTGCTCAAGGACACACCTGGTATTGGGGTTGGGCTGGGAGTCTGTGCTGGTATTCAAGCCTGCCATTTGCATCCCAAACTAATCCTTTCCTGTTGAGCAGACCCCAGTATGTGGGCTCAGGGACTGTGTGTCTTTGGTGGCCGTCTGCAGCATGGGGGCCCCACAAGGAACAGTACTCCTCCCTTTCCCCTTCACCCTACACACTGCAGACTTCAGTTATAACACAGGCACTTGTCATCTGGAGAAGTTAGGGTCAGAGGGAAACAAACTGAATACTGGGGGGTCATCAATGACTTGGTCAGCTGGTGTGAACAGACCCACCTGTATATCAATGCCAGCAAGATGAAGGAGCTGGTGATTGAAGAAGTCTGTCCCTACTACATCATTATTAACATCAAGGGTCTGGACAATGGTGGAGGAGTACAAATACCTGGACTGGTCCACAAATACTGATGCACTTCACAAAAAGGGTCGTAGTTGTCTTTACCTGCTGAGGCAGCTGAAGGGTAATGACTTTGTGGTAGCGTCTGCTGTCTTTCATGCTGTGGTCTGCTGGTGTAGTGGAATGGCACAGAGGGACAGGGGAAAACTTAACAACCTGGTCAAGAGGGGCAACTCTGTCCTGCGCTGGGTAGGGGATGGGAGGTGTTGTCTATGCTGACAACACTTCCCACCCCCTACATGAGACTGTACCAGCACTGAGCAGCTCGTTCTGCAGTGGACTCTTACACCCACAGTGTAGTTAGGAGCTGTGCAGGTCATTCTTACAGGCAGCTTTCAGACTCTACAACACAGTTTGTTATGGTTATTTTACTCATCATCTGTTTCATTGATGTATCTGCAGCTTGTTTGACAGTATCCTTCACCAGGATCATTCACAATGGTCACTAACCAAAAGGTATTAATTGGTACAACCTCTTACTTTAGTAACTTAAACGCAAGTGAAAAGAGATGTGACATCAAATGAGACCATCTTTTCTTTTGCTTACATAATGAAACCTCTTACCATCTCCACAAAATCCAATGTGTTCTGAATGTCTTCATTTCACATCTTTCACATACAAAGGCCGGTCCCCACAGACTTGGCACCAGGGAAGGAGAAGAAACCATATTAAAAAGATCCTGAGAAAAAGCAGGGAAGACGCCTAAAGAACGCTCTAAGCGATTCAGCAGAGAGCAAGGACATCCGCTGCCTAAGCAAACGATCTGGGGAATAACAGTGAGTATTAGAACAGGGAATCAGACTCTTTCAAACAGCAAAACATGCTACGCCAAAGGTTGGTCCAGTACAAGGACCGGGTCCCCCGGCACACACAGAGTAACGTAGTGGCAGGAGGAGAGCTGTGAACCAACCGACAACTACTGGCTCAACACAGAAGATTCTTTTTACATCTATTCAATTCAATTCAATTCAATTTTATTTTTATAGCGCCATTTTACAACAAAAGTTATCTCAAGGCACTTTACAGTGTAAGGTTTTAGACCTTACACAATATATCAC
>JAUMHF010000007.1:17965361-17976289 GCA_032359275.1 Microctenopoma steveboyesi | reverse complement strand
TTTAAAAACTGCATTTTGTGTTCAATTATGTTATCTTTGACTAATAGTTAACAGTTTTTGATGAGCAGAAACATTTAGGTGTGACAAACCTGCGAAAGAGTAAGAAATCAGGAAGGGGGCAAACAGTTTTTTCACACCACTGTATGTGCGGACTTCTGTTGCTGTCGTGATTCTGTATAATCTTCTTTGTGTCATCCTCAGCTCCATGTACATCTTCGGAGGTTTCTCTGGCCTCCTTTTGAACGATGTGCTGGCCTACACTCCTCCTTCTTGCCCGGCTTTTTTTACTCCAGCTCTATGTGCTGCTGCTGGACCAGGCATCCGTTGCCATTGGGTCAAAAGTAGATGTGTCCCCTGGGAGCTAAAACCCCATGATCACAATCTTCCTGCTCCATTTTGCCCTGCATATCGTGGTAGGTTACACCAGGAGTACTTTAATTCTGCCTAAATATTTTCATATCAACACATTTATCCTTAAACACACAGCACAGTTACTCCCACAAGACCAATTTCCCATGAGAATTCAAATTATTCTAAAGGACTTGCTTTCTGAAGTTTATTTGCGTAACATAATTATTAGAACAGAAGGTCAATGCTGCAACAATTACCTCATTTTAAAATAATTAGGATGGGTCCACACCCTCCTCCTTTTCCACCTCGTCTGTTTCTGCCAGATGTGGCTGCAATAGCTTTTCCAGGTATTCTGTTTCAAGCAGCTCACCGCAGGTTTAAATAGAAAGTCATAATGATAATTGTTGTTCTGACACATGGATTGACAGCATTAAATGACTTGTATTATTCTGTGCATCCGTTGATTTCCATTACTTTCAATATAATAACATTTAGTTAGCATATATTCGAAACTCACTGTGATGCAGACCCTCACAGAGAACATCAATTATTTTTCTGTTCTAATATGAGTAATCACTGTCTAACAGGCGTGACATTTTCTTATCTCAGAAATATTACATTTTAGACTCCTTTATTTTCCTGAGAGCAACAAACTGTTGGGAAATAAAGCTGTATTAATCTAAAGCTTTGTAAATCGTGATAATTAAATGGTTAGCATGACCGTGTGCATGCATGCTTTTTCTTCCAGACAGCACAGACGAGCAGTGTATCCGGTTCTCAGATTGTGCGAGCTGCACCGCTAACACCCGGGGCTGTCAGTGGTGTGAGAACAGAAAGTGTATCGCTGCCTCCAGCAACTGCACCGTGGTGAGTTTCTACTGGTTACAACTACGTGGTGGGTGTGAATGGGTGTGGCTCAGAAGGTAGAGCAGTCTCCTGCCAATCTGAAGAATAGTGGTTCCATTCCTGGCTCCTTTAGTCATATGTCTTTGGACACTAAACCCCAAGTTGTGCCCCGGTGTGTGAGTGTGTGTGCAAATTGGTTTAAATAAGTGCAGAACATTTACCATTTATAAAAAACAATAATAAATATACAAATACTTTTTTTCTCTTGGGTGGCGTTGAAGGAAAATCAGTTTTTATAATAAAATGGACACTAGAGAGATGCATGACAGTCAGAGAGAGGAGAAGGTTCAGAGACAGAGAGTTGTGGAAAGCCTTAAAATAATCAAATGATGTCACACATGCTCTTTTGTCTGGTGTCTTATATGTGGAACAACCAAAAAGAAAAGTTAGCTCTTTGTATTTTGTTTTATCACTTGGTTTGGGTGCTCTTGCTCATTTAATTTTCTGTGTCTTTCTCTACCTTGCTTTCTCTACTTGTGTTTCTGCATAAGTGTCTGCACGTTGTTGGTTTTTGTTTGCTTGGCTGGATTTAAATCTGTGAATGAATCTATGTGTGTGTCTGTGTGTCTGTGTAGCTGACTCTGGAGCTGGCCCAGCAGCATGGTGGTGCTCTGTCTCTGTCTCCCCCTCCATCCATGTTGTCTGAACATCAGCTGAGCTTGTGGAAGCACGGAGCCAGAAGGAGGGGACATGTGTGTATTATTTGACACTTGACACTTGTTAGGCTGTAGGTTGGGTTGCATCGTGGTCGTCAGAGGTCACAGGTCAGAGCAGACATTTAGGTTGATATTACATTTACATTTACTGTTCCTTTAAATATTCTTTCTCCTTTTTCTCCTACATTGTCTTAATTGCCTGTGTGTGTGTAGAAAGCAATCTTCTCTAATGAAACGCTTTCAAAGTAAAGTGAAGTAAATAATACAATCATTAAATGTTGTAGAGGGTCATGTAACACTTTGTGCTGAGCACAAAGACTGTCTTAAATTTAAGACACAGTGTTTGTGTCTTCCAATGAATTATTTTCAATAAACTTTGATGCACAGGGAGCAGATTCTTGGCCAGTTGTTCAAAACATAATAGGACTGCAGAAGAACATAGCTAAAGTTATGAAGAATCAGACTGAAATTCAATTTTTGGGAAATCTGGATAGGTTAAAGCTCAGCACGAATTCCTTGGCCCACAATCACAGGACTTTCTTCCTTGATCAGTAAACAGATCAAACGTCTTTTTCGTGATGTAATATTTTAGAAACACAGATGTGATCAGTATAAATTTCTAAAAATGATCAGGAACAATTAAAACAGTGATTGTTAAGACCATTGTTTCTGATTTGAGGAGGAGAACCAGAGCATCTCTCTGTGGTTTTAGATCATGTTTGGTAGTGAAAAAAACAGCAGGGCGTTGCAAAGTCAAATAGTGGTCACGCTGAGACAATAAACACAAGTTTATGTAAAATCCATCTGCATATAAAGTGTCCCTGTTATTGATTTTTCTGTTCAGTTTAGCTGTTTAAATCACTCAACCATCACACATCGCATTGAGTTTCTCCATGTTTACCGCATCCACCGGAGTAGACCGCACTGCAAATAAACCTAAACTTGGACTGACATTGTTCTCTCTGTGTTCCTGTCTGAAGTCAGTGAGAGACTCGTCCAGGTGTAAGCGCAGGGAGGAGCAGGAGTGTTTCAGACTGGCCAACTGCAAGAGCTGCTCTCTCAACGCCAACTGCCAGTGGGAGCCGCAGCAGCAAGAGTGCCAAGCACTGCCCGGTGAGGAGACACAGACAGAGAGCCTGACGTGTCCACGCACAGCAGTGGAGAAAACATATTTTTACATTTGATAATGGTCTGATCCACACAAACATACGTGTGACAAATATGAGGATTATTCCATTTAGCGTCCCTTTTGTAGAAGATTCTCTGGATATTTCTAAAGGGCAAATTCATGAAACTCATTTCAAATCGCAGGAAAAAGAACAAGCTGCTTCTTGATGCAGGCTGAGGAATAATGCAACATTAACCCAAACAGCTTGAGGGTCTACATACACGTATAGTAAATGTAATTATACTTAAACAGTAGTTTCATGAAAGCTGTGTGGATATTTTTGACTAAATGTATGACATTAACATGAATGCAGTGTAGCGTTCACTGTCATTGTGATGATCACTTAAAGTGATTTTTTTGTCAAAGCTGCAGGAAGGAGTGCTGTCTTCTGTCGTACTTGCCCAACACGCACTCCTGTCTCTCAGCCTGCACAACATTTGCATGTTCCCACACTATGGCTGCATATTTTCAATGTACTTCACAAATAAACGCGCTCATATGTCCATGCAGGCATATACAGAGACAGGACAGTCATAAACGCATATTCTGTCCACTCAGTTGGGAAAAGAATTAGGCCAGTTAGAAGTGTTTACTGGATGCCCTAAATATGGATCCTTGGTCCGTAACAAACTGAGGACAAAATGTACAAATGTCCTCCATGCTCAACTCTGCTGTGAGCCTTTGGCTAGAGCTGCTCCCAGTTCGACTTTGGTTCTGCCACGGCTTAAGGCAAATGAAACACCTGTCCTTTTTGAACTCACAAATGATCCTGTTTCATGGTGTGTCATACTGTGCTAATGCTTTGCTAGCTTGATGGTTCTGTTTTGAACTGAGAGCTTGCACTTTCTTTACGTAAAGGTTGATGAGAGGTTTCATTTTCTTTTCTTCTACCCACAGCTCAGTAAACAATTGAGTTTGCTATTAACTGCTGATATTAAATCAAATGGTGCCAATGCAGTTTGATCCAAATCTGAGCTGGGTTGTTAGAAATGTATTATGTATTAGATTAAATCCTACTAGACCTACTTCTTGACTCACTGTGCAGTTTGTTGCTCTCCCTGTAAGAGGCTATGTTTGGCCTTGGTCCAGTATCCAGCAACTTGCAGCTTTGCAGCTCAAATGTAAATCTAGATTTTACGATTTGTCCTATTTCTGTTTTGTGTTCAGCAGGAAGGCTCCCAAGTGCTGCCATGAGCCCTGCATACTGTATTCACTTTTGGAGACTTGAATAATTCATACTGGTTTGTTTATTAACCAAATACTGGTCACATATATATGTGTCAAAGAAATAGTGCAGCGGCCACAAAACCTGGCATTTTCTAATTTTTTTAGCATCAACTAGGGCTTTGATTTTAGATTTAGATTTAGATTTTCTAAAATAAACTGTCACACAATGAAGTGCAGTATTTTATAAAGGTTTGGTTGCACCATGCATCAGAGGACATTTGTATGAAGTTTAAATCTGTTGCTCAGTGCTCATGTTGAATTGTTGGTTATTTTTGGTTTTGGCAGCTGGTGCCAAAACATGTGCTGTGGCTCTGTTCAAAATGACAACAACTCGTCTCTTCCTCAGACAATGTATGCGTAAATAGGAATTAATGGCACCATCTAGAACAGAACCTTTCAGTAAGCCCCCAAAAATGAAACGAGCATGTCTTTATGTGCATTTCTGTGTCCAATAACGTGACAAGGCAAGACAGGCTTGTGTGTGGGCTATTTTCTGTAATTTTCTGTGAAAAAACATTTGCAGTAACATTGTGGAGAAGTTGAACTGGGTTAGTGGAAACTATCTTCACCATCATGGCAGCTGTGGCCTTTCCTTTTAGACAGCATGTTATGACTAATTATCCTAAAGGCTCTGACATGTTTATCTCTGCTTTTACACAATGACGGTAACCTACTCTTTATTTTTGTAGTCCTCTCTTTTGCCCCCTTCGTCTGCCTCTCTCCTCTAGTTTGAGTCAATTATTGTACTTTTATTTTGCTTGGAGAAAATAAAGAAAGAAAGCAGTATTTTCTTTCCTTTAGCATGAAAAGGTTGGTGATGGAAGTCATTATGGGGCTGTCAATGTAATCAGTCTTGGAATCCAGAATAAACAGTGGTGTTTAGTGAAGGTAGAATTACTTTTTCGTTCCTTTCATCCTGGCTAATTGAACAGTCGTTACTATTATAGTCTCTCACAAGATGCTACTAAGTGACCCTGATAAGAACAATGAGTGCATGCCTGTGTTTTTTTGGGTGAGCTGTCTGCCAATCTCTCTCAAGCTCTATCACAACAGATAACTCCCTTTCCCTCTTTATTTTGTGCGCAGCACATTTTTTACTTTAGGTGATTCTTTTTCTCCACCGATGATTCATGTCAGTGCAAAAATGCGATGCTATGATGCTAAATAACATAAATCTTCAATTACACCAGCCTCTAAATTTAGTCCAAGAAGATGATACATTTGCAAGATTTAGATAGAAGATAAAGTTCTCTTGATTCTGGCAGCACAGTTTTCCCAGGCCATTAAACCTCCATATCAAATTCCAGTGTCCTATATCCTCTTTTCCACCAGTGAATTTTTATACCTGTCCCAGTTGCCTGAGGCTCCACCTCCCTTCACACCTGCTGCTCCTCATTAGCTTCAGTCCTTCTGCTACTGGAGTGGCAGTCACACTTTGTGTTCATACTTTGTGTTCCAGGTGTACTCTGTTTTGCCAGCTATTTTCCGTCCTGTGTTTTTGGAAATAATTTCTGGTTCAGTATGACTGTAGCCTACTTAAAGTAAAGATTCTTCTATCCTGCATTCCTATCACTGAGTTCAACTATTTGCTATAAAAAAAAACATTTTGCCTTTGCATTTGTGTGGTCAGTTATGCTTTTCTCAGCATTTCTTGATATTGAAAATGTTTAATATTAACGTGTCAGTATACAGTTTGTTTTCTTAGCATTAGCTTGCTAGCATCCCAACCAATAACAAGCAGGCCAAGTGTGTTGTTTCACACTTTAGTGAACGTTGCATGTTTTCATGCTCTCTGCGGATTAAGAACACACATGTATTCAATGTGCGTGTGTTTGTTTGCAGGCCAGCTGTGTGGAGAGGGCTGGAACCATGTTGGGGAAGCCTGTCTGAGAATCAACTCCAGCAGGGAAAGCTATGATAATGCCCAGCACTACTGCAAGAACCTGGGGGGAAATATTGCTTCTTTGCTCACAGACAAACAAGTCAGTTTTGTTCTGGAGGAACTGCAAAAATACCAGCTGCAATACAAGGTAGGTGGTGTAAAAAATACTACTACTACTAATAAAAATATAACAAATAATAATAATATGAAGGGAAAACTGAGAAGAATCCCTTTAGCTGGAGAAAGTTAATCATTATTTTACAGAGTGGCTTTTATGCCTTTTACAATTGCTTTTGCTTTTTAGCCAAACTCCAAACATTGGTTTAAAAAAGGAGTATCCATTACATTGGTGTGTGAGCGTGGTGAAAGAGAAGAGCTTTTTGTTACTGTTCTCCACTGCAAGGAAACGGTCTGTGAAATAACATTAAAGGATTTTGATTCCTAAGTTACTTTACCTTTGAAGAACATCTACTTAATTTAACAGTCTACATTTTACGATGCACTGATTATTAATCTGAATCATAATCAAAAGTAGGCAAATAATAATTTGTGATTATTTGCTTTTCACAATACATACATAAATATATTGTAATTAAATAGTAGAATTTGAATGTAATTGTAGCTTTGCTGTTAAGAATGAGGTAACGTCTGGCTGATTAATGTGAACAACTGGACTGATAAACAGTTTCCCATAGTTCATTATGATATAATACAACTAATACTGCTCCAGTGACAATTTATAGAAAGTGGCAGCCATTGTGTTACCCTAACCCCATAAATATAAAGTTATTTCTTGCTAGATGCCTATAAATGTCTGCTCTTACCATAAATCAGAGTAACTGTGTTATTTACCATGAGTGTACATCAATTAATCAATAAAAGAACAGTGTGCTTTGCCCACCAGCATCACTACCCAGCAGCCAATCTCGTCACATTCCTGTAACAGCAACGCTTGCGTTATATTAAAATCATAACTCAGATGTGGAGAAAAACATATGGTCTTGTTGTTAATTTGATATGCGGAGTAAAAGCAAAGTTTAGGTACACAGAAGTGAAAGTTCTCACTAGGGTACTTGATTTATGCTGATTTATATCCTACGATAGGGAACAAAAACCTATGTCATCATCTCTTCTCATTCTAAACCCAAATCTTTGGGGAAACAACTAGAAGCCTGCATGTGAATGTTTTTGGGAATGTCTGCTTCCAGTGAGCTGATCACTTCACCTCTCACAAATGTCTCCTTTGTAGTGTTTATTGTGAAAAGCGGCCTGGTAGCTCAGTGGGTTAAGCGTCAGACTGGAGTGTAGAAGGTCGCAGGTTCGAACCCCGTCTGACTCCTAGTCTATCCCCTACCAGGTGTGTCCCTGAGCCAGACACCCAGCGCTAGCTCCTTGTAAGTCGCTTTGGATAAAAGCGTCTGCCAAGCAAAGTAAAGTAAAGTAAAATGTAATGTGAGAACCACATGTTTGACCACACACAGACTTTTTGATAAATGTGCAGCATCAGAAGAAATGTGAGAAAACATTTAGACTGGTTAATTTTCCTATTCCCTCTTCCCATTTAGAACATAAAGGGGTGTTGATTCTACATGTTTTCTGCTGTCACTCCTCTCTATGAAGATTGTTACCCTAAGCATTAAATTATATTTTGTGCAAAAATGTCTTCACCAAGTCTGCAAAGGATTTTCCAAACGGAGGCTGACTAGCAGTTGATCTGGGTGTATGTGCAGGCAAAGGTCCAAGCTTCCTGTGATCCTAAAGTGTAAAGTTGTTTGCATGCTTTAATGGAATAAATTTGGGCCAATACCTTTTGATTTCTTTTATAGTCATCATGTGCTATTATTAAGCCCATCACACTTGTTTTGTCAGCAACTAATTCCAATGCACTTGCACGTGATTGAATTACACTTCAATCACGTGCTGTAATTAAAGTCCCTTTTGAAAATCTTACCTCAAGTTAATTCTCTGAACCTCAAGTGCTTCTGCTTCTATTATAATTACAGTAATTTGAAGAAGGTTAGATTTAGGAATCTCTTTCATGTAAAACACACTGTTGGTGCTTTCTAGCTGTTGCACTATGGTATTGGGACTCAGCCGCAGCCGAGCTGTTAATTCTGGTATTGTGCTGCTATTGATCCTGCATTGTTTTTTGTACCCCTCATTCTTTATTCCAGTGTCACGATACATAACTGAATATCAGTTCCGACTCAAACAGAACAATAGCAGAGAGTATTAGATGGAATTGTCCTTGTAGGTGTTTTAAAATTTGGTGACTCTAACAGCACAAATCAGCCCCATTTGCATGTTCTCCTTTTTCTGTGTTTCTGTTACTGTAAGGATGGAAGTTTTAAGTAGGGATCGCCATGTTTGGCCTAAAAATTGGTAGTTGTCTGCATTTCTGTGATTTTTCTCGGCTATAAACTGTGGTTTCTTATACAACATGTGATTTTGATTCACTTGGTGATTTGAAATTAAGAAACAGAACAGATGAATCCTGCATAGAACATGATGCCTGAATATTCTCACACTAATGGACAAGTAACAAAGAAAATCAGTCAGGCGAACCAGGTATTAAACCTATGTCTAATATAATACTTTCTTTTTCTCTCACCCGTGTCTCCACCCTTGCAGATGTTATCTCCCTGGGTTGGCCTCAGGAAGATTAATGTGTCTTACTGGGGTTGGGAGGACATGTCACCCTTCACCAACAGCAGTCTGCAGTGGTTACCAGGAGAACCCAGTGACTCAGGCTTCTGTGCATACCTGGAGCGGACACAAGTGGCTGGACTTAAAGCCAACCCATGCACAGCAACCACAGACGGCCTGATCTGTGAAAAGTCTGCTGGTATGAACCTGGAACATGTGGTTGACACAGAAATGATTACTAATGATTTTTATTATTTATTTTATTAAACGGACAATTAACAGGTGATGACAAATAAGCACCGTTACTAGTCGATGCTGGAAATGTATCTATAGCTGTTTGTTGCAGCTAATTAAATTATTCAGGTAGATAACTAAATGAATAAACAAAACACATTTAAGGCCTATACGGGAATCTCCTAACCCCTTTCCCACAGTTTAATTATGATTAAACCTAATTCCACAGTGATGAAGCTTATCTGGCATAATTAGTTGTTCTCACCCAGCGTCTAAATTTTTCTTTCCATCTGTCTAATTGCTCAGGTAGTCCACAGAGTCAGAGTGCTCGTCCATGTAAGACGCCCTGTGCCCTGCGCACCAGCTGTGCCAACTGCACCAGTCAGGCCATGGAGTGCATGTGGTGTGCAAGCACGCAGCGCTGCGTCGACTCCTCAGCATATGTCATCTCTTTTCCTTACGGCCAGTGTCTGGAGTGGCAGACCCAGGACTGCTTTGGTAAGACTTAGTGTGGGAAATCTTTGATATTTTACTCCACTGTGTTTCACAGTCTAGGGTCTAGTTACTGTAGTAAATGTAACATGTACTTACTTTTACTTGGTTCTACTGTGATTGTATGACTGCTAATGTGTACATGTTGGTGTATTTACCAAATTTTACTTTTACTGAAGTAAAGAATTTTGACTGTCTTGAAAATCTATATAATTAGCTTGGATTTAAATTTGCATCCTGCTATATTACTTATTGGCAGAGCCATTTTGTACCTTTTCCATTATTTAAAAGAAGATGAAGAATCCACTTTATTGTCATTGATACATTTCTGCCTGTTACATAAAAATGTATTCTCTGCATTTGACCCATCCCCCCTTGGGGGGAGCAGTGAGCAGCACCAGCTGGGTGTCTCACTCAGGGACACACCTGGTGTGGGGGGTGGGCTGGGCGACACAGCTGGGGATCGATCACACTATTCCTGCATACCAGCCCTCTGCCTTAACCACTGAGCTACCAGGCCTCTGGTAAGGGCCGCTGATAAAGGTATAAAGGCACCACGTGAGTTCCCTGTGTGCTTACGCAGATCTCTGCAACCGTCAGCAATCTCTCCTTTTATTCCCCCCTCAGTATTAATAGTTGGAGACTCATTAGTTAAAAATGTTACCCACTGCATGCCAGGGGCTAAAGTCACCGACATTATGCAAACACTTACTGGTATCTTGGAAACTAGTACACGTCCCACCCACTTCAGCTGATTTGGACCTAACATTCATCAGGATGCGCTTGGTAAATGCCAAATCTGTAGTGAACAAGACTTTTATTCTTAAGGAATTCCCTACCTCACACTGCCTGGACTTTCTCTGTGCTACGGAAACCTGGCTGACTCCAGGGGAGCTAAGTCCGCTCTCTGAGTTTCTGACACATGATTATCTGTATTTTAATTCTCCACGACTCTCGGGCTGTGGGGGAGGACTACTTACTATTTTTAAATCGACTTTTACCTGTAAGCTCCATCCTATAACTGTTTACCCAGTTCCCCATTTTTTTGTAGTTTCAAAGGGATTTTTGATTCTGGCTCGTCCCACAACACCGAAGAGCTTATCCTTCAGTTTAACTCTACCTGTCAAGTTGTTCTAGATTCTGTGGCACCACTTAAAACCAGGAATCCAAATCATAGAATAGATGCTTGGCTTAATGCTACTACTCGTGCTATAAGACAGGAGTGTGGAAGTGCTGAACAGAAGTGGAAAATGGACAGACTACAGGGATCTTTTGATAGGACGTATGGAATCAAATCACCGCCACAATGATTTTGTGCGTGTGTAAAAAAGATTTGTGCGTAAACCGATGTTTGTCCGTAAAAAAG
>JAUMHF010000007.1:17950227-17965261 GCA_032359275.1 Microctenopoma steveboyesi | reverse complement strand
ATCGTTTTACACACAAATCTTTTTTACAAATCTTTTTTACGGACAAACATCGGTTTACGCACAAATCTTTTTTACACATGCACAAAATCATTGTGGTGGTGATTTGATCCCATAGGATGAGAGAAAACCTGCACTGTTACCACATTGCAGGAAAGACTGCAAGGTCACAATACTTTTCCAGCATCATTACCTTTACCTTCCATAAACCCTGTGTTCTTTTTATCATATTTAATTATCTGCTTAATTAGGAACCTGTACATTGGAGCTCTTTTTTTAGAGAAAGTTGAAAATAGTAGGGCCCTTATCTCACCAACTTCATATGATCCAACTATTTTACTACCCTGCCTGCCTAAATTTGACCACTTTTAGCCCATGACCCTTGCCCCTCTGGAGCAGGTTGTCAATCAACCTGTGTTAAACACCCATCGGTAATATCAAACTTTAGGTCAATTTCAAAGCTTCCCTTCCTATCTAAACTCTTGGAAAAAATTGGCCACACCCAGCTGAAGAGCTACCTAGATGATCAGACAATCAAGGGGTTTGAGGCTTTTCATAGAAACACTTATTTGTTTGTCACATATTTAGACTGTCAGGACTGAAACATCTGCACACATGTTATTTAGTGATTTGAGAGTAATCTGTGAATTTACAATCTGTCTTCAATCTGCTTTTTTGATAAATCACAGCCTTTATTTTGTAATAGAATTGATCTCCACAGTGATTGAGCTCCACAGACTAATAAATCAAAATATTCCAAAGAAAATTAAAGGAATACTGAATACCGGTGAATATCATGAAACCATTTTCACAATTTTGGAAAAAATACTGTGATAGAGAATTTTGGTCAGAGTGCCCAGCTCTAAGAAGAGGCATTAAACATTTTCTCACAACTGAACAGCGCTGCTCTAAAATCAGGTTTTAGATGTATAACAGGACATTTGGGTTTATATAATGTGGCACTGAGGATGGCACTTTTGAGGATCCTCTGTAATAAATGTGTGGCAGGGAGCAGGGATTGACCGATATTCGGATAAATGAAAAGGACGATGGTTCTCATATCTTTGAAGTGAATGTGTGTGAACACGGTCATTATAGGCTCCTATCGACTATTTTTTATCAGGTCTTTGGCGCGCTCACTCACACACTGACACAAACACACTCCAGCATCGAGGCAGTGGCATCTCTTCGGTAGCTGCGGGGCAGAAAATCGATCATCTGCAGTGACACACGTCTGACTCGATATGAAGTCCTTGCTGCCGACACTTAACATTCTGCTCATATGTAACACCTCCCTGTTGATGGTGGATGTCCCCTCTACTCACTAAGCAGTTGTTTTTTTTCCTCCCATATATCGTATTTTGTAATCTCGTCCAGGAGCTTGGATTTCTCCTGCTGCCACTGGACACCATTGTTCATCAGAGTGTCGATGTCCATTTTCACAGCAGCATCAAACTTGGTTCTCTCTTCTTTCCCCCTCTCCAACTGTGTCATTATGGATAGCTTCTCATCATGCCGCTGGAGTTTCTTAGTAGTCAATTTATTTTTTTAGTTTTCTTTTGTCTTCGTTCAGCAGAGTCAGAAAGGAGGCTCTGGCTTTCTCCATCTTCTCCTTCAGAGATGTTTTCTCCTTCTTGAAGAGGAGGCGCTCAGTTATCAGCTGATCCTGGGTGTTTTTCAGGCCAGCTGTCATTTTCCTGGTCTCAACTTTGTGTACTAAGATCTGGGCATGATGGGAAGCCTGGGCTGTTTCTGTAGACCTAGAGATAGTCGCTTGCTTCTGTTTCTCAGGAGCCTCCTCTGGCTTGCTCAGCGTCTCTCACAGCTTCTCTGTCTGAGTCAGCTAAGCAGAAGGTGTCTTTTCAAATTTTCTGCTTGTTTCTCCTTCTCTGCCACTGAAGTTGTTAATCATTGGCCTCTTTCAGTTTAACCATCAAATTTCTTTTCTGTTCTTCCAGCTGAGCCACCTTCTCCTCCATTGAGCTCTTTTCCTTCTTGAAACAGAGGCGCTGAGTCTCCAGGTGACCTCAATATACTGTAGCTTTGTTTTCTCTCATCTGGGCTTGATGAGAAGCCTGGATCCTTTCTGTAGACCTTTTACAGACAGGAGTCTGCTGTGCCTTGCTCAGCCTCACATGTTGCTTCTCAGTCTGAATCCGCTCAAAAAGAAGATCTCTTTGCAAATCTTCTGCTCTGGATCAGGCTTCAAACTCTGCATTTTCCTTGTCAAAACCTTGCTACACTGCAAAGAAGTTAAAGTGTATGGAGGTTTTCCAAACACTTGCAGTAAATGTTTGATATTTACAGGCAATTACATAATTTTCATTATTGGTTTATTTTGACTAAACTAACTGTCTGAACTTGGATTAGGATTTGGATTAGTCCCTGTTCTTCAAAAAAACACCTGCTAGTAATAGTTAAATAAATGCAATGTATGTACCTTGTAATTGTTTTGGGACTATTTTAAAATGAGGAAAAATGATTTCATTCAAAGAGATGGCAAGTTATGTTTCTTAGATCTTCTAAACTGAAATCAAATAATTCATACAGTATATTTATTGGAATGACAATAAAAAGCTAAACCATCATTAGCTTTTGATATGTCTGTAAGAACAAGGACGAATACATGAGACGGGCTAAAAATCTGTTTCTTGCGTAACTTGTTCACTGTAGAATCACCTGCTGGTAAGTTGCATAATTTATGACAAAGGAAAATGATTAATTGGTTACAGTATTTTATTTTTTAATATTCAAAGTTTTTCTCCAGCTCAAGTTTCTGAAAGGAGAGGAAGTAAAACTGTTTTAAAGACAAAATTTGTTTTATTGGCGATTTCTGTCTCTTTGCAGCAAATTGCACTTGTTTTTGAAGAGTTAAGGTAATTACATAACAAAACGTTTGTCTGGTAACTGGTGAATATTATTCCTTGCTGGTGCTAGTAGTGTAAACTCTCCAGCATACTGTTAGCAAACCAAATTGTTTCTCTATTTAGTTTTACCTTTTAGTGCTTATGTAATGCCACCTTTTCCTCATCTCTTTTTCTCTTTTGTTATTTGCATCTTTTTTGGTGGCAGGTGGTGTGTAGGAGGCTTTTTTACCTATGTTAATCAGAGTACAGCATGTATTGTAAGATATGACACATTATATCTCTCAAATCGTCAGACAGAGCATTGTTGTTCTTTTGGACTTCATCATATAACTTTCTGCTTCACTTCTCTTGTTTATGGATTAATCGTGTTATTTTGGAGACCGGACCTGCAGACTGCAGCCGACGGATTCATGACCTTGGTTTCACAGAAAAGCGCTGCCTGTCGGAGAGTCCAATTTGAACTGGGCCTATTCTTTATCAGATTAATTTGGCCCAAAGCTTTGTGTATCATTCTCATTTTTCATGTCTGCTGGAGGCTAACAGCACACTATTCAGCTCAAAATAATTAGCTTCAGTGTTGCCCCTCTAGTCAGATTTGGAGGTTTAATGCACTGCTTTGTTTCTTCTTATAAAGTGGACTTTCTCTGGCTTATGTTGCAATTTCAATTTCCAATGCTTTATTTCAGCCTTTCAGCTCTCTCCTTTCAGCCTATGGTTCGAAGGAGAGAGGGCTTAAGGTCTTATATTTGAGTCAGTAAATGAGTCTGTAAATGTACATTTTTGTTCTAGCTGTCAGCTCAACAATGCTGCTTACTACATGGAGCAGCATTCTGCTGGACCCCTGCAGTTTACCTGCTCTGCTGGCACAGCTTGTGGCTGTTTGCAGCTGTTGTGAAATCACATGCTTTTGGGGATGGGGATTTACGGTCGTTTACAGCACTTGCATAAGTTATCTCTCAATAGAATTGAAGTCTGCAGCTTTCAAAAGTCAAAGAACTTTATTAATCCCAGAGGGAAATTTTGCCATGTCACATCAGCTCTCAGTTCCAGAGAAGGAAAGAACCATAACCAGAAAGGATTGCCACCAACACACATACTAAAATATCCAATAAAATAAAATTAACAAAATAAAATAATGTAATGTAGAGGATATGATAACAAAATAGTATCCCTTGTTGACTTGGTATTTTTCACATATCAAGGAAAAATCTGTCATCAATAGCAAAATAGATATATCAGAAACTATCTTTGACACAGAAGCAGTGGTAGAGCGTTTCAACACACTGCTGCACTGGCAGCACTGGTAGCACTGGTGCTCCACCCGCTGATTATCCAGAGGACTGGAGGTTGGAAAAACTGGACAGGTTGTCAGAGTTGACACAGAGTTAATATTCCCTGTCATATTCACACATATTGGCAATTTCAGAGTTGCCATTTAAAAAACACAGTATTACACAATAGTCAGCGTTCCAAACTCATAGTCATTGTTAATCTCAAACCTGTTTTGCTGTATTGTTGATACAAAAATGCAGAAATGTCTCAAGATCTCCTACTGTGTACTGTAAAAGGTGCATAAACACATACACAGCAAAAACTGCTATAAACTACAGAATGACTGTAGAAATAAACCCATGTTCCCTTCCACATGGGATTTTGTGCTGGTGTATTGGATTAAAGTGTACAGGACGCACACAGCCCAGATGCTAGTTATGATGTTGTAGCTGATATTGGTTTTGCTGCAGGGCAAATAGCCTTGTTTACTGTGAAACAATCTTCACAAGGTGTGTGTGTGTGTTTTAGTCTTCTGATGATGTCTGTCTGCTGTTTCGGAGGTTCACATGCTAAGAGAAGAGCTCTTATGGTTCTTGCACTTGATGTATTATGTATTGAGCCTCGTAGACCTGTATACCGCTGGCTTGAGCAATGCTAACTGTCAACTACTGTAGGAGCAAATGGATTACGCAAGATGAAGCCAGATGATACGTGCTATCCAGGGACACCAAATATCACACCCAGTGTGATGAATTGAATGTGGCACTGAGATGATTGCTCTGAAAGAGTTTTTGATAAGATGAAAATTCCCTTGATAGGAACAACCTTTTTTTTGCTGCAAATAATAACTTAAGTTCTTCAGAACTTCTTTCAGCTGTTGTGTTTAGGTATCCTCCAGGTTATTTCTGTCAAAGAAGTACTATCCTGATTTTACTAGATATTCTGGGAATGTTTCGAGAAGGAGCACACAGTAGAGTAGAGATATGTACCGTCTGTACTGTTCACAGCACATGGAGCATATATTGCATTTCATTTCAGCAAGCTAAAGCAGGCAGCCAGTATTTCCCATTGACAGAACTTTAAAGATGCTCGTACTCTCGGTCTCTGAGTGACATCAGTGACTTGTGATGTTTCTGAGCGACTGATGTTTTGTGGCTTTAGTTGAGATGCAAACCGATATCCTTTTGGACTTGACCTAGTTACATTTATATCTTTTTGTTCATGCTAATTCGAAATCTTAAACATCAGCTGTCACCTGAGCAAAATGTGTTATTAAATTTAAATGTACAATACTAGAAAAAGCATTTCACAAATTTTAATATCTTATGCCACATACTTACATTAAGGTTCTTTTGGGGGAAACAAAGAACCCTGGTCAGCTCTCCACTTTCACCTAACTTAGCTGAACAATGTGGGGCGAATGTGTTTCCAACTGGCAGAAAATCCTGTCTAAACATTCATGGTTCCAGAGGATGAACTCTAAAGGCCAAAAGAGCCTTAATGAGACTTTCTGAACAGTTTGGTCCAGGCTGAGATGTGTTGTCATTAAGAGAATCAGTTCAGTTGTTTGAGTTTAACAAAAGAGTAATGTACCATCACTACACGCTAACACTGCTCTCACACACTGTTCCTATTTCTGACACCACCTGCTAATGAAATGTCACATTTCTCTCGCCACATCTGCCAAGGAGTCAAACAGAACTTAATAGTTAACAGTTGGTGTTACTGTGTATTTATGGCGTCCATCCTCAGAACTTTCATTACTGAAGCAGCACGAGGTGCGTCTGTAAACTCTTAACCTTGTTTTTTTTTTATAATTTCCCTCTCAAGTTAATCAGTTTTATAATGTCTCACAGATTAGTGGAGCTGTTGTTCACGTTTGAGTCACCAGCTATAACTCATATTTTAGTTTAAGTTACGTTAAGTATTCAGAAATAAAATTAGTTACACCTCTGTATATTTATATATATTTTTTTAGCATTAAATATGTTTTCAACCCTAGAGAGACATTAGCTGCATCCAGAATGATGTTTACTGTAGCTGTTGATGTCAAGTACAGCAAGTAATGCCGTTTTATGTTTATGTAGAATTTTATTGTTTGTTTTTTTCCTACCATCTCTCACTTTTGCATGAAGTGCTTTTGTTTACTTGTCTTTTAGTATCCTCGGGGCCCTTTTGCATCATATTTGTGGCATGCAGACTTCTGCCTGAAATATTTAATCTATTTGCTGTCACTGATTTGGACGTGTTTCTCAGATGAATTGCAGTCAGAGCCAGCAAAGCCACATTGCAATGTGTGATCAGGGAGGCAGTCTGTGCTGAGATTGACTCTGCATCAGAATGATATTTTAAGGTATGAGAGCAATCGTGTAGTACTCTCTGGAATGACTGTTGTCATTGTTTTTACAATCATTTCTATTTTGGTGATAAAGAATTGCTGTAGAATAAAAGATTTGCCCATTTAGTTCATCAGTGATGGAGCTTAATATGTAACTTTTGATGCTGTTGCTGCAGATTTTAAACTTGAACAGAATATATTTTATGAAGTAAAGCTGAGGTAGGTCGTATCAAAATACCTGTTTCTCACCTCAGATATGCAATGCAGCATTTAGATCAGGAGAGAGAGTGAGGTACAGCACAGCCAGACACAAACCAAAAAAGGGCATCAAGGGGGCCAAAGCAGCTTACAAGGAAACCATTAAGGAGCATTTAAAAAATAACAATCCAACACAGATGTGAATGGGATACAACACATAACAAACTACAGACGAATCCAGATGACGTCTACTGACAACTCTACCAGTCTTACAGAGGAACTTAACAACTTCTTTGCACGTTTTGAAGTCACAGGAGGTGAAAACAGAGAGGCACCCGTAACCACTGCCTCCGACCAGCCCCTGATACTGCAAACACATGAGGTGAGGGGAACCTTTAGCTCTGTAAATGTTAGGAAAACTGGAGGGCCACATGGTATTCCAGGGTAGGTGGTCATAGTATGTGCATACCACTTTGCATTCACAGATATTTTCAACCTTTCACTGGCCCGGGCTACAGTACCCACCTGCCTCAAAACTGCTACAATCCTACCAGTGCCTAAACAGACTAACTTCACCTCCTTGAATGATTATAGACCGGTAGCACTAACTTCTGTTATCATGAAATGTTTTGAGAGGCTCGTTATGAAACACATCAAAGCTAGTCTGCCCGATAACCTTGATTCATATCAGTTTGCATACACAGCACATAGATCAACAGAGGATGCTATAACCACAGTCCTTCACAGAACCCTAGCACACCTTGACCAGAAGAGGACATATGTCAGAATGCTGTTTATTGATTACAGCTCTGTGTTCAACACCATTGTCCCCAGCAGACAGGTTGCCAATCTGCAAGATCTGGGCCTAAGCAGCTCTCTGTGTACATGGATCAAGAGTTATCTCACCAACCACCCACAGACAGTTAAACTTGGCCCACACCTCTCATCCAGTCTGGTTCTAGTACGGGTGCACCACAAGGCTGCGTGTTAAGTCCCCTGCTGTACTCCTTGTATGCTTCCAACTGCATTGCCACATACTCCTGAAAAACCATAGTAAACTTTGCTGATGATGGTTGGGCTTATCACAAATAATGAAACACTATACAGAGAGGAAATGGACAGGTGTTCACAAAACAACTTTACACAGAACACCCAAACAACAAAACGACTTATAACTGACTTCAGGAGACATGGGGGAGTCCACTCGCCTCTCAAAATCAAGGAAGAGAAGGTTGAAAGAGTTCCCAGCTTCAAATTACTTCACAAAGCGCTATCTTTGCTAAAAAAACATACATCCTGGCTGAAACAGCTCATTCCTGTCACAGCTGCTTCTATCTGCTGCCGTCTGGACGGCACTGCTGTAAAAGCACGTACCTCCAGACTGAAGAACAGTTACATACCAAGAGCTATAACCGAACTGAACTTGATGAAATGGGGCCCTCTCAATGCACGGCATCAGCAAATTTCATTTGATTATTTGATTATTTTTAACATTTCTTAATGGCTAGGGACACCGTGCAAGGTTTTAAGTTTATTTATTATCTTTCTCCCCTATGGGTGTGTGTGCATGTGTGTGAGTAAGAGGAATGTGAATGTTTTATCATTTATTACCCACAATTACAAATTTTGTTGTACAAGGTGCAGTGACAATAAAGGTGAATTGAATTGAATACATCCAAACCTAATTTGGTCATAGGATTATGACTATGACGCAGATGTGTTCCTCAAGTGGTGCAGTTTCTTTTTGAAAGGGGAGTGAGCAGTCATCATGGTTCGTGTTAATGTGAAGGGGAGCTCTTTTGGGAGCATATTGACATTGGTCAAAAACTAATCAAAGCTAAAATCATGGGCTGGCACTGCAAGTCTAATAACCTGACCTGTGGGGATTCAGAATGCCTGCTGAGATGGGTGCACATTGAAAGTGTTAAATTGAAGAGATGCAAAGAAGAAATGCAATTTGAATCTTATTTTAAAATGATAAGCAGGCTTGGTATATTTATTGGATATTAAAATCTGCTCTTGGGAATGTAAATGTGGGCTTTTTTAGCTGAGGAAGCCCGACTGAGTGGTGGATTAGGGATATTTTGTTGAACTGCCTTTCTTTGAACTATTTACTATAGTGGAGATCCAATGAGTCGTCAGAAGTATGAGAGGAGACGGAATATGAGAAGGTTACAGTGAAAAACTGCAGGGAAGAGCAAAGGAGAGAGATGAAAATGGAAGATGAATAAAAAGTAGAAGACCTCCATCCTTTTGGATTTAATTTCTACCTAAAGTGTTTTAGAGTAATCCAGAAACAAATAAATCAAAATGAGAGGTAATAAGAAGGAGAGTGTGTAGGAGTGAAGAAAGCAGCACTGAATGGGTGCAATAGGGGAAAGTGACTTAGTGAAAGAAAAGGGGAAAATAGATGCAGAAGAGGAGAATAAACATGTGGTAGGGAGGAGATAAAGAGTAAGGGAGAGCAAAAGTTTGTAATTATAAAGAAGGAAAGAGAATAAATGACTCAGTATCGCTGCACTTGAATAATGCAGCAGGGAAGCTTGCAAACACACGCAGAGGACAATTGGTGTATTTCAAGCAGAGCAAGCTGGCAGGGACAAAGAGAAAGGTACAGATTCTCCTAGAACCTCTGTGGCTTATGGAAATGGCTCCTGCTCAAAAGAGAAGCAACTTATGGTTTACTAGATGCTGCATTTGAATTGTCCCACAGGGCAATAAGAAACAACACCTCAGATTACTTCTCTCAACCTTTGGATACCCACAGAGTCTTCGTTTGTGTGTATTGAGTGTGTATTCATGTCTTCCCTTTGTAGACTAAAAGTTATTATGGCAGGAAGACCACTTGACGCTGGGAACGGGAGCAAAGCAAGACTGAAGGGTTCAAAAACAAGCTGTAAAGTTATCTCTGGAAGGCCAGCTTCTCCAGAAGAAAAACGAAAAAAAAAACACTTGATTTCTTATTCTCTGCCACATGCAGTAAACAAAATGGGGTTCTGGTATTGCGATTTTAGTTTCCTTTTACAAATATTGAATGCCATACTATAAACACTTGTCACTTTTAATTTGCACCTGAGAAGTGTTTTTGAATGTCACATGCATAAGATAAATACAAATGCTTCGCTCAACACGTGGAGAGGTTTGGAAATGTCAAAGTCAATTTTTTTGTAAATGTTGAGGGTCAAAGTGAAGGTGAAAACCACCAACATAAAATACATAAGAGAGTAGATTACATCACTAAAGGGTTGCATTGTGTTTATGCCTCACGTTAAAGCTTTAGCCGATCACGAAGGGCAGACCGTGGTCAGACTATGACTTCCAACATGGATCTTTTCCTGTACTAACCATCAACCATCTACACTGTGGATTTAAGGAAAACTCGGACTCTACGATGACAGCAGCTCATTCTTTTTAATGTCTTATGTTGATTTATGTCTACATTTTGCTGAGTGATTGTAAATTAAGTTGTCTCTGAAGTAAATGTCGAAGGACAGTGATGTTCAGGTACATGAAAACTAAAGAGTTTATATAAGTATCAGTTTGTAGAAAAGAGAAGCCTAACACACTGACGCTATATATATAAAACGCTGAACTGATTCCCTGTCTCCTTTCTTATGTTCCTTCTCTCCCTCTCCCTCTGCCTCTCTCTCTTCCAACCTCCAGCTCAGAACTGCTCAGGTCTGAGGACGTGTGCAGAGTGTCTGGAGAGAGCAGAGTGCGGCTGGTGTGGCGATCCCAGTAACACTGGGAGGGGTGTTTGCATGGAGGGTTCTTACAGAGGCCCACTAAAATACGTGAATGCCAGAACCGGGCCCAGAGACCGGGACAGGCTGCGAGACAGGGACATGGTTCTTGATCAGAGTCTCTGCACATCCGAAAAAGGCTACAACTGGGCCTATATCCAGTGTCCAGGTGAGCTAACGTTACCTTGGCTGAAAGAATGATTCAGGTAAAGCTGTTTGGGGGGTGAGGTGAGTATACACCTTTTAACTTAACATCTGTGTGACGATGATGATGTGATGAAATGAAAAAAGGAGTGATGTGACACCTGAGTCTTAAACATGAGCTGTTCACATGAGAGATTGTGACTGAGTCTCCCTGTGGAAATTTAAAAAGAGCCATAACACACCAACACCTGTCACTATAGTTCATTAACATTCACCACGCTACAAACTACTCCACAATCAACATTAGGTTGAATCAACACATCAATCTGCAGAAATGATTCTAACCTTCATCCATGTAAAGTTTACTGTGGAACGCTGTGTTTGTGTTTGTATCATTTGCTCCCAGCGTGTCAGTGTAATGGCCACAGCAGGTGTGTGAATGGCAGCGTGTGCGAGCACTGTGGGAACCTGACAGCGGGGACACAATGCCAGAGCTGCATGCCCGGTTACTATGGCGATCCCACCAATGGAGGCAAATGTAATGGTGAGTGCAAAGGTCACAATTGTTTCCTCTTGTTCTTTTTTTTGTTTGTTTGAGAATCAGCAAACGGTAACTTATGACTTCTGCTTGCAGCCAGCGCTCTGAGTTTAACTTCATTCGAAGTTATTTTTTTACCTTTTATTAGTGTAGATCATCTCCAGTTCTTTCTCCTCTTTGCTTAATATGGAAACCGTTGCCTTTTCTTTTAACACTGCAGTGAGCAGTTTAGGATATTGTAATTGGTACAAACAAGCTGATGGGGGCAGTGTTTAGAAGCTCCTGCGATGAGCAGTGGATTGGAGCAGGCAGAAGAAAATGGAATCACAGACTTTAAAGAGTATTGTGGTTTGCAGCAGTAACGTCCTGTAGTTTGTGTAGTTTCTAGTGAACTGCAGTTTGTCTTAAAAAAAGATGGTGTTCATGCAGGAGGCACACATGCTTTGTGTATCCATATTTGTCTCTCACCAGTGAGTCCACACTTTGTTTAATCAATAGAAATCTCATAGTTGAAGCAGTGAACAGTGATCAGATAGGAAGCAGAAGCCATGTGAAGGCGGGAGTGTGCATAGGATTTGTGGGCTCTGGGGACTGGATGTAGTATAGATATATGAAGCTACGTGATACAGACCTAGATGGGGGGGAGGTCATCAGAGATAGTAATGAATGAGTGAGTGACTGGTAGGGTGTGAGAGGGAGGTGCCGTAACATCAGTCTTGCCGTGACAGATGTGCGTTTTGGTGGCAGCGTCACATTAAATCACTCTTAATCATTTTCTTATTTCCTGAGTTGACTGGTGTCTGCGTCCCTGACGGCTTCGCAGCGAGCGTGCTGCTGATAGATGCGTGGCTTTCATACAGGACAGCCTCCGTTGCACTTTTCCCTTCTACTCTGTCTTTCTTTTTCATTTTGTTCACTTCATCTTTTGGTCTATGTGCTCATTAACATCGGATGGTCACATGTTTCCCGGTTTCCTGTTTCGTCTTGTTTTGTTGTCTTGTTCTGTGTCTTTAATCCAGTTTGTGGCCCTTGTCCTATTGTTGTCTACAGTGCCCTGCACTGATCATGTAGACAATCATCCATTCACCTCCTTCATATTTCCACATTTACTCTGCCAATGCCTGTGTCATGACCTCTTACAAAAGCCCTCCCACCACCCACCTGTCCATTAATCTATTCATCCTTCTGTTTCTTTCTCTCTTTATTAAAGACACTACTAGATTTACCTTGGGCCTAAACGACTAGAAGGCAATGATGTGTGACCGCTTAGAGTCCTGGGTGATTGAGAGACAGTTTTGTCCCTACCAGCGAAGGGAGGGGGAGGGCCTTGGCTCATGAGGTTGTAAAGAGTATTGGAAAGTCAGTCAGTGGTGGAGGTAAAGTGGGAAACTGTAAAAGGGAGAGGAGGGAACATTGACAAAGACAGGCAGGCGGAGAAAGAGATGTAGAAGCCTATACTTAGAAATACAAGGTTAATATCAGTGAAAGGGTTGAAAGGACAGTTGCCCTTGAATAGAGAGACAATGAAGTAATGGTGGTGGAGACGGAGGGAGATAGAGGAGGAGATGGAGGACAGACAGAGGAGAGGGGACTCTGTCTGTTCTTGTCTTTGCGACAGATGATTAACTAACCTTGTCAAATATGGTTTGTGTGTGTGCGTCTATGCGCGAGTCCTTTTCTCTGACTGTACCATTCACCTTGTCCTGTGCAAAATCTAACCCACTCACAACAACAATCAACACTAAACATGTCTGCTCAGGCCTCAGAGGAGAACATACATTTGAGGAAGTGACAGGAAATATGCATTTTTATGGACATCCTGGGAGTCTTTGTTAGCATTATTTCTTTCCCTTTTTTATTGCAGCAGCAGTGATAGTTTCTGAACACCTTTGCATCCATATAGATCAGGAGAAGTGTCGTGTCGCACACAGAAACTTCTGCACCTGGACGTTGTGTAAAAACAGTTGTGTCACAGATGAGTTTGTGGTTTGCTTAAAGTCACCTTAAGAATACTGTTTGAGTCAACAGACTCTGGCACACGTTACGCTGACAGTGTTGACCGCAATAATTCAGAATAAATGTATCCAGTGAATGTGTGGAATCCTAGTAAAGCATGCAACATGTTAATGGAACTCAGGAAATTAGACATGTCATTCTAGTGTTGAGACCTGGACATCAGTAGGTTAATTGTGATTGTTTTGGTAGTTCATGATACATGTTTACTGACCGTTGTACATAATTTAACGTGTCTCTAAAAACCTTCAGAAATGAAGTATCTCTCTGCTGGTTCTCAGGTTCAGTGAGGTATCAGCAGTAGGCAGCACTGTGCTCCTCTGCCGCCCTCTGAATTGTGTTCCAGGCAAGACTTCAGCTTGTATTATTTCTTCTTGTGCTTGTTATCTTTTGCTACCCAGTGCTTCAGCGCATAATGCTCCTCTGCCAGCGGCACCACACGCTGAACAGTTTTATTGCCTCCATAAATTTTGCATGATTCACATCAGTAGCTCCCCGTCTCCATCTCGCTCTGATACTCTGTCTCTCTCCACACTACTTCACTTTCACTTTTTCAGGCTGTCTATGAAGACTCTCAGTCATGCTGATAGAGTGATACTTTAAAACACTGCACAAGTCAAAGGGTACTGTTGGGTCTTGAGGACATTTTGTCATGAGTTGAAAGGGTTCATCATTTTCTACAGGTTCACCGTAGTTCAGCGTTTGTGCCTTGTCAAGTCACACGAGACTCGTAGAGCCAGCAGCAGCAAAAGAGTAATATGAAAACACTAAAGCAATAGATTAGTTATCACTGGATGTGTTAATTATATAGTGAAACTGTAGTTGAAGGGTGTGTTTGTATGTTTATTGTTCAAATATGCATTTCTGCAAAAAGTCCCTTATCAGAAAAACCTAGTACTACATACTGTAGTACTGTACTGTTATCCCTTATTTCTGAGGTTTTTATGTACAGTCTCCAAGCAGGATGCAGCAGCAGGAGTTCTTTGTGTATTGTAAATATGTGTTCAGTTCTGGAGCCAGTTCTGGGGATGTTGAGTCCTGTCTCTGCCAGAGACTGGCAACTCGGCAGCATTAACCAGAGACTGGGACAGACGGGACCGCAGCAGGATTGTGTGTGTGAGATGGATCAGACAGAGCCAACTGTTGTTGAGCTTTAGCCGCAGCAGCAGCAACAGCGGCAGAGTAGTAGAGGAGAGATGCTGCCTGCAGAGTCTTCACTGTGTATCCACTCTCACCTTCTGTCTTATGCGTGTGTGTGCGCGTGCATATTTTTGCTTTTAAAAATGCTTGTGTATGTTCATGTACCTGTGGAGCCCTGTAGTGGAATTGCAAACTACCCAGCATTCTTTGCGGTATCCAGTCATCTCCCCCCTGGCAGCTCTATTCCTGGCGTCTGACTTGTCTACATACTGCCACACAGACAAACCAAAATGTACACACATTTACCCGCACAGCAAACCACACACATGCAAACGGTTCTGTAAATATGATTTTAAATGGCTTTTGAATCCTTTTTGATCTCCAGTCAGTGCAAATAGTGTTTTTGAAGTCTTTCTGCTGCTGTGACTCATGTCTCTACCCTCAAATAAGCTGCTTTCTTTGAGACTGTGTGCTTTCGTTTATGGCTTGCAGCTCAAACTGACATCAACCAGTATACATTTTTCTTTATAAAACTAGCATGTGTGCTGTTATGTAAGACGAGTGTTAGTGCTGACTGTAGTAAAATAATGGTTCTTATGCCACACTCAAATTAACTCGACAACTTGCGGTAACAAAACCATATCACATCTACCGTATTTTACGCCATATAAGACGCACTTTTTCTTCACCAAAACTGGGGGTAAATGTGGGTGCGTCTTACACGGCGAATGTCCATCTGGGGGTCCAGGCTCGGGCGTATTTGCACCCGTGCCCGGACCTCCAG
>JAUMHF010000007.1:17930023-17950099 GCA_032359275.1 Microctenopoma steveboyesi | reverse complement strand
CATGGTTGACATAAAATTGTTCTTAAACTGTTGTTAACCTTATACAGTTGATATAAAATATTTTACTACAGTATTTGTTTCAGAATCTTTTTTTCCTAGATTTTCCTACTTAAAAATTGGGTGCGTCTTATATGCCGGTGCGTCTTATATGGCGAAAAATACGGTAGGTTGTTTGTAGAGAAATGGCGCTCTGAGTCCAAGCGTGGCAATCGTTTTCTGTTCCCTGTTTATAGATCAGGATTTACATTACAAGGCAGGGTATTAATATGTAATATTAAGTTTGCAGTAATCAGGACCAAAAAAACACCCATGCATGGGGAGCCAAATTACTTAAGCTTTCACTTTTAAAGGTCGACGGTACATTTATCAGATTGTGCTGAGGGAAGTATTTTCACAGGGTCTTTGATGCCACTCAGACATGAAAATCCTTTTTTTTCCTGGCATGCAAATGTGTCCCCAGGTATTTTACAGACTTCATAGTTTGCTTTAATTCCTGTTTGCCCACTTTGCTGACCTTCCACGACCCCTTCATTAAAGCAGTAAGGCCTTACCCTAACCCGTCAGCCTAGCTCAGGAACGTAAAATGAGTCGGCTGAGTTTGGGTATCTGATTTGGGTATCAATCGTTTTTAAATCTTTGGTCGTGTGCCATCTGTTCATCCTGCAAGGAACAACGAGAACACCTAATCAGCAGCTTTACTACACAGACATGCAGTCACACTGTGATAAGCTCATACATGTTTTATGTATAGTATGTCACAGATGATTTGCTTATAAAACCCCAGTCAAGTTATTTTAGAATCAGAGTTAGATATCATATAAAATAAAACAAAAAGATGCACTTGTGATGCGGATAGACGCTGTCACATCTAACTGCACAAAAAACCCTTTGGCGTAACGTTTAGAACCACAGGGGCCCTTGGTACACCCCAAACCACACCCCATCAACTTATCTTTACGAGATCCGTAACTGCACCCCCTTTGGGACTAAGACAGAGCCGACTTTAGAAGCAGATAAGAGCTTCAGCGAGGATTATTCGCTGTTTTTTAGTTCCTCATCTCTACCTATATCTGACTCATACAGACACGCGGATAGAAAGACAAACACATGCACTTGCACAGAGACGCTTGCTTTTTCACCTACACACGCACATTTAAACATCAACAACAAGCGTATTTGTACTGTCTGTACATGCAGAGGCAGTGGGCTGAGAAATTGTGCTCTCTTCAGGGGGCTTGCTCAAGTCATAGGATATGATTTATATCAAATCAGCCTTTTTTGCTAAGAGATCAGGTTTCTTTTTATTGCAGCTTATTTTTGTGTTGTCAGCAAGTGTGGTGCGTGACATGCTTTCTCCTCCGTCCATTTCATTCACTTCCTTCTTCTTTATGAATCCCCTGCTCCTTCCACCTTTTACATCCACTTGCTCTCTCTCACAGAATTGAGTTCACTTCCCCCCAAGCCCTCGAATGCAATCGTCTCCAGACTGTTTGTGTGAGTTAAGTGCTAGTTTTACGTGTAATTCTCCATGTTTAAAAGTGATTGATTAAACATTTTGAAAGCCAGTAATGCAGAAGTTTTTTAGTTCAGGTCATTATTAAGTCACTGCGACTTCATAGGACTCATGCAGTACACAACTACATTATATCTACATATGCATTGTCATAACTTGAGCAATTCAGAAACATTTAGTGTTTGTTGATTGAAATTAAGAATATTAATTTGATTGTTCAAATGAGTGACAGTTGATTTACTTTGGATATTGTCCATAGAACAATGGCTGCAGCTCTCACAAATAAACATCACAAAACAAATCTACACCACATTGGCAGGTGAAAACATTTGTCTGTGCTGTACTATG
Source organism: Microctenopoma steveboyesi (assembly GCA_032359275.1). Lineage (NCBI taxonomy): Eukaryota > Metazoa > Chordata > Actinopteri > Anabantiformes > Anabantidae > Microctenopoma > Microctenopoma steveboyesi. The sequence goes on along the minus strand of JAUMHF010000007.1, from coordinate 17,948,238 downwards.
ACTGTGCTTTGGTTCTAAGTGGATTTGCTGCCCGAGTCCCTGTGTGTGTCTTAGCCAGTTGCTCACAGTTAGCAGTGTAGCTATTCTGAAACTGAGGCATTAACCGTGACTGTAGTTCACCAGCAGCGTCTTTCTATGACAAAGAACTGCAGTAACAAAATGCCCAATAATTTCTTTATTGTTCTGATATTTGAGTTTTTATAAGATGCACTGTTGCTTAGAAAGAACTGCGGAGCCGTGGATGGAGGCACTCTCTAGTTTGTGGATCTTTTGTGAAAGTTTGGCACAAACTTTGATTTGGGTTTGTATGTATGGGTATTTTAGATTAGGATTCGTCCTCTATACTTTTATTAGTCAACTAGCAATGCTGCATAGCAGTTTAATGAACCATCAACAACTCTTTCAAACTAGCTCCTTCAAACTAAGCTTTATGACACTTATGTTTATAGCTGGAGATGAAATGGTAAAGGAAATGTATATTCACACTCATCAGCGCACAGAGCAGGGAGTTGGTCAGTAGCCGGGCTGCTCTGCTGGAAGCAGGATACTGTTTACTGCCAGGGGATTAGGGGACTAAAGTGGCTTCATGTTGTTTGAAGAAAGACATAAAGTTAACGCAGACGTACGAGTTACACTGGGGGATCTGAAGTTATTTAGAAGCTTTATTTTTGCCTAAATGTATGTGTATATTTTATATATAACTAGGCCTCTGAGATAACAGTTAGGTAGTAAAAACAGGGGGCAGTCGGTTTCCGTGGTGCCTGTTGTGACTTGTAAGGGTAAGATATTAATACTGCCTCTTTCTTTCTTTCTTTCCTCCTTCCTTCCTGTCATCGCTTTTCTCTCATTGTATATTCTCTCTTATTTCTTTCTTTAAGTGCATGGATGTGGATTTCTCCCTCCTGACTGTGTCCTTTGTATGTCATTGTTGACTGTCTACTAAATCAATATTGTATGAACAGCGGGGTGACCTGAACCTGCGCCAACACCTGTGATTTGTCTAAAAGCCACTTTTTGCTAAGACTCTGTTATCTCCCAAGCTCTCGCAGCTCACTGTGCATGTGCATGAAAAGGTTTCCTTTCTTGTGGTGGGTCAATGTAATTTCAAATAATAGATTGAAATGTTACTTTGTTTTTGTTGCCGCCTACAATGTCAACATCTCTACTTTTCAAGTTTAAGAATGTCAGCTGAACATTCAGCCCACTGACATTTAAATGCCCCACTGCACAACCTTGTTTTTCTTCTGAGTGCATGTGTGTTCTGTAAAATGTGAATGAAAGAGGTTGTTTTCTCCTCATTATCTGTCAGAGCCTTGGCTTTACCTTGACCTGAACACACCACTGTTTTATTACAGGGCCTTGCTCTGTGCCAATTGGAAAGAATAAGAACAAAATACAGTCAGTTTAGTTGGAGAGGGACACGGAGAAGAGTGTGGGCACACGCCATATCACAAGGGTATAGAGAACGTTCTTGTTTGTCTGCCGTTAGTCGCCCCATGCACAAGTGATTTAGTGTCTAAATTACAACCTCGGCTGTGTGAATCATCTGGCTACATCATTGTATGCTTTTACATAACGAAATGATTCAAAAGATCAGACTCGCCCAACAGCTCCAGCCCACCTGGCTCTGATCTAAACTGGACTATGTACAATAGCAGCTTTTCACGTTATTAACTTGGTTTGTTTTTCCTGGTGCACAACCACTATTACAGTTTGGCATAATCTTTAAATAACCAGATGTTTTGTAGTGTCTTTGTTGCTAGGCTTGTGTTCTCTAGGTACTTTACACTTATCTTAAAGGCCCATAGAGACTTGTAATCAGTGTTTCTATATTGCATTAGCTTCCAAAATAATGTGACGGTGTGATAGGGGAAGCTGATAGAGAAATATCACCTTTAGCTGAAGCTTTATAGTTTTAGTACCACTCCAACTGTGCATCATACACACAGCTAGGTAGCTAAAATAGCTGCTGAACACAGTGGCACATTCAGCAGCTGTGGAGCCTCATTCAGGCTTAACATTCAGCAGGTTTACACTCATACCACCATAACGAATTAAACGCAGGGGAAGGAAATGGATCAGATTATCTCTGTATGCCTATTGTGACAGGTACAGTCGTTTGGTAATATTCAAGAGACTCTAAGTAGGTTTGTAGTAGTAGTAGTAGTAGTTAGTAGTTAATCAGTTTCAACTTGCTGCTCTTAGGTTTCCTTAAAAAAATGGTGACCTCCCATTTCCCAGAAACATTTTCTGCACTCACATCAGAAACTTAATGCCTGTTATTGCAGAGCAGTGCTGTGTTTCTCAGAAAATTTGAGATTTGTCCTTTTTCTGTTTCTTACTCCGGCTCCATTGTCTCCTCCTTACACACACACACATTTCCTATGCCTCCTCTCATTGTCTGACAGTGTGAATTTGTATATATAAACAGTAAGTAGATTTGAAAATTTCTAACACATCTTTCTCTGTCCCTCTATCCAACTTTCTTTTCTCTGCAGCGTGTAAGTGTAACAGCCATGCTAATGTGTGCCACATCAACACGGGGAAGTGCTTCTGTACTACCAAGGGCATCAAGGGAGACCAGTGTCAGCTGTGAGTAGACTACCATATACTGTTCATTGTAACCTCATTACTACTCAGTGTAGTATTGTACCTGATGGTCATTGTGAACTGTTTCACACATGGAAAGCGAGGTGTGGGGTTGGTAATCTGCAGATGTGACCAAGTCCTACGTACTGCACCTTTTGTGCCCCCTCCAACACACACACACCCCTCTTTCCTTGGTATTGTCTCTGTCACTGATGCAATTAAATAATGCAAATGCAGTGTTCAGAAGACGACTGAACAGAACCGTCTGTCTGACAGTGAGCTGGGTCTGGGATGATTGATTATGAAACGGTTAAAGAAAAATTGGGTCAGTCATTTTTACTTATTTGTTTTTGGTAGAAAAAACTAAGAAAAGTCTGTTTTTGGTTAGTGAGAACCTCTAAAAGGTTGTGTGTGTGTGTTTGTAAGTGTGTGTGTGCGTGTTTCTCCTGACTGCGCCAGACTTGATTGCTGCAGCACTGCAATATCCTAAATGGCTTGGCAGACCAGAGCACCATGGAGACAGACTTAAAATTGCTGCATCTATAAATCTACCAGACGTGAGTGTGTGTGTGTATGTGTGTGTGTGTGTGTGTGTGTGTCTGTGCGTACATGCAACACATATATTTATGTCCTTGTATAGACAAATACTTTGGTTGTTTGGCAAATGCTGGTTTGTGGGTACGTCTTAAAGTTAAGTAAAGTAGTTGGTGTTTATTGAGAGCTGTTGTCTGTGACGTCTGTCATGAAGTCTGTGGCTCTGGAAGTAGCGATGACACAGTTCGCTGTATTACAGTTGTTTGGTGCATTTGATGAGTTTCTTACATTTACAGAAAAAAAAATGGACACAAGTCCGACACAGTTTTAACTGTGCAGCATTACTGGCAAATAAATCTTAAATTTTTAATGCACTTGCAGCCGTTTTGCTTCCTCACCTATATGCACGAAAAAGCAAAACTATGACTAACACATACAATCAACATCCGTAAAATAGATATCTTAGAGTAAATCAATTGAAGCCGTTATTTTTTACTTTTCTCCATTCGCTTTTGTTTTTTGGGATGTTGATGTAAAGGCTCGCAATCTTTCAAGTGACTTCAAGTACAACTAATTTGGCTAATGAAAGTTACTCATTAGTCCTACTGAAACACACTATTATATACCTTTAACTAGTTATCTGCATCTTTCAACCCTTAACTAAAACTTTGACTCTAATCCCTTGTAGCCTTTTGCTAACCTCACCATAAACTTTACCTTCCGTCTGCTGTTCCTGAGACATGACTCAAACTGCAAGTCAGACAACCTGCCTCAAACATGAAGATTCTCTCCACATGTCCCCCCTCAACTTTAATCAGTGTATTCCTACTCTCAACCAGATTGGACATATACACAAACACATGTCCTCCTGGACGTCCCCTGGACATAACAAACATTGTTTCACATTTTCAGTCTCAAAGCAGTATTTGACAGTACTTATTCTAAGGTATAGCGTTCGTCTGGATACTGAACCTTAGTAGTCTCTGATGACCTGTCCAAAAGCTGGTACAGGGTGCACAGTGGTGAGATTCTATGATATTTTATGTCTGTGCAACTGTGCATGAAATTCATGCTCATCTTAATTAGTCTCTGTTGTAACCCAATACTTGAGCCCTGAATCTAGCTCTGGAAAGTTTTCATTTAACTCTTTCATTGTAAGATTCAGCAGCAGCATTACGCGTTCACAGTTGCTGCTGTAGTAGAAAACATTTTTAATTCCGTATTTTTCCTAGTGGTTTCTACTGGACTCAAACCAACTCGAGCCTCCACGAATGAGCATCCAGTATTTCTTTAATGTGCAGTGGGACAGCAGTCGCTTTTATATAGGGAAAGCTACAGTTTTTATCCAAAAATGTGTTTTAGATTACAGCATACAACTCTGGCAATACTTCTGCTTGGTGCCAGTCTCTTTAAATTGTTGGTAAAGAGACATGTGATTGATGCAAAGCAACTAACACATAATGGTTAATATCAGTGTAAGTGAATGCTAAACTGGCCTCACAGCACACATCAAAATTCAATCTCAGGTGGAGAATGTTTTTTTTTATGTGTGATAGCTTGTGCATCCCTGAGCCAGTGTGCCGCAGTCACTTTCACCTTTGATTTGCTTCGACAGCCTCCTGCTCTTCTCTCTTTCTAAATGTCTCTCAGTCAACGTGCTTTGTTTAGCTTTAGTCACCCATGAACACTACACCAAGTAGAGGGCCGTGTGTTTGCTGTGTGATTATGAATGCCCAATTTCCCTCAGGCAGAAAGTAGGCACCCGAGGTTACAACTGTGTGTGTGTGCGTGTGAGTGAGTGATTGAGTGTATATTCTATGTAGTGTCACTAATGTGAAGAGTGAAAATTAATGGGTGGGTTTTTTTGTATGTGTATTTGTGCGTGCGTGCGTATGTGCATATTCTTGTCCCACTTTCTCACGATTTGTGATTCTTTCTTTTTAACAGTTAAGTAATTTCTTCCTTTTTAGTTCACACTTCTGCTCCATGAGTGCATCACAAAATATTCTTTCCACAACAATTATCATATGATCTATGGATTGTAGACACAGCAAATATAAACACACACAAGTGCCTGAGACTCTTATTATGACTCAGGGCTATAACTCGGTTATCTCTAACCGACAAAGAATACAGGTCTGACTGGGCTTTTAATTATGATTTTTTTCTGTACTTCAGTTTTTAATATGTTCAGTCTACACATTAATCAAATAGAGATGGCCCCAAATATCCAGATACCCTCTTATTAGATAGATTTTATTTTTGAACTAAATGCCAGATAGCTCTGGTCATTTAACTGTGATCACTCTTACTCGCAGCAGTTAACGTGAAAACACTCTTAACCACAACGAGTCAAAAGCTGAGTGCCTAATATGCCATTACGAACTGGTTGACCACGGTGGCACGGATGGAAATGCAAAGCTTTTAATTCCAGACATCTGATAAACATGCAATTGAGGAATTGCAACCAGAAACTGTACACGTTACACAAGTATAAGGACTACACTTACAGATTCAGACAAATGGTACAAAACTGTTAGGATTCCCTTTTATCGGGGCTGCACAATTTGGGTAAAAAAAATCATAATAATTTATTGCAATTATTAATATCGATATTGAGATATGATAAAGGGCACTTTGCTTGCAAAATTACAGTAAACACATAGTTTAATTGAAAGCTGGTCAACTACACCATTTGGTCCTTTTTACTCTGTGTGTTAGTAAAGTTTTTGATAAACTGCCGAAGATGTATATCATAGATAGACCTGAGAATCAGAGAATGATGAGAACAGTAAAGAGCATCTTTACATATACCTAATTTATGATTATTAGATCAACAGGAGGTTGTTCATGTATGTTTTATTTATTGCCCAGGATTTACATGGACATTAATCATGTTTCTTTCCTTGTGTCGATGAGTCAGTGTGTTTTAAGTGATGAGGCAGTCCAGTCCTGTGTGGCCCTTATCTTGTCCCCATTAGGCTGTTGTAAGCAGCTTAAATGACTGTCCCCATTTAGTTGGAGGTCTGCGTCCAGGACTTTAGTGCCCCCCCAGAGAGAGAATAGCTCACGTTTGCCCCTTCCTTAGCCTCTTTGAAGTCTGCTTATACCTCTTGTCTGCGGCTCTTCAGGTTCCATTCAATGTAGCTGTAAAAACCTTTGCTTAGATGGGATTGGCCTCAGGACACAGACAACACCAAAATAATAATAATAAAGTTAATACTTAGGTGATTTATTTATTCATATTTATTTTTGTGTTCAATACAACAGTGCTGGAAAGTTTCTGAACCAAATTTTTACTGAGATCCTGCAACTAGATAAATTAAAAACAATTTAGGAAAAAAGACATGAATATACACTGACCGGCCACTTTATTAGGCATACCTGTCCAACTTCTCGTTGACGCAAATTGCTGATCAGCCAATCACATGGTGGCAACTCAATGCATTTAGGCATGTTGACATGGTCGAGACGAACCGCAGCAGTTCAAACCGAGCTTCAGAGTGGGGAAGAAAGGGGATTTAAGTGACCTTGAACGTGCCATCTATTTCAGAAACTGCTGATCGTCTGGGATTGTCACGCACAACCATCTCTAGGGTTTACAGAGAATGATCCAAAAAAGGGAAAAAACTTCTTTTTAGCCTTGTTGATGCCGGAGGTAGGAGGAGAATAGATGGAGTGGTTCCAGCTGATAGAAAGGCAACAGTAACTCAAATAACCACTCGTTACAAACTGAAGCTACAGTTCACACAGGCTCACTGAAATTGGACAATAGAAGATTCAAAAAATGTGGCCTGGTCTGATGAGTCTATTTCTACTGCGACATTCAGATGGTAGAGTCAGAATTTAGTGTGAACAGCATGAAAGCATGGATCCGTCCTGCCTTGTATCAACGGTTCAGTCTGGTGGTGGTGGTGTAATGCTGTGGGGGACATTTCTTGGCACACTAATTGATGAGCGTTGCAATACCACAGCCTACCTGAGTGTTGTTGCTGACCATGTCCATCCCTTTATGACCACAGTGTCCCCATCTGATGGCTTGTTGAATCTATGCTACAAAGAATTAAGGCAGTTCTTAAGGCAAAAGGGGGTCCAACCCGGTACTAGCAAGGTGTGCCTAATAAGGTGACCTCACTCACTTAGTTATTTACTTAGCAGAATTATACAATCTGAAATACATGTATTAACCAGAAAGTTGAGCCTCTGGGATTATCACTGAATTTGAAGAGGAGATTAGTGTCAAGTCTCACAATTAATAGGATGGGGAGGGCCTGCCTTATTTAAACTGACAGCACTGACATCATTTCTACAGTGTGTGTGCTCCACCGATCATCTGCAAACACACTACATCCACAACCTGGATTTTATTGTACAAACAGGAAGCCATAAATTGATGAAGAAAAATGTCTGAAAAAAGTTGGAAGTTTTGTATTAAGCAAGAATTAATTACTAGAGGGCAGGGCAACCCATGGTACCTAAAATGCAGCTGCTGGTCCACAAGAACTTCCTCAGATAATGAAGTATCAACTAAAAGCAGAGGTGATGTCACATAGTATTAAGAGTCTCTGTCCTACTATTTCTTTCCAGCACTAACTTTAAATGTTCACATATTTATAAAATACAGTTAAGATTGTTTGTGAAAACACTGGAAATCCTTCTTTGGGTAAAGAACTCCACTCAGTGTGGGCGGCCATCTGCCTTGACTGGTTGCAGTGAGTCGAGAGCAGAATAAGAAGAGAGCAAGCTGTTCTGAAAACTCCGGGCAGGCTGGTTGAAACACAGCTCTGAGTCCAGGCCTATAACTGGAGAGAGGAGAGGAGCTCGGTGAAGCCTTCTGAGTGGAGCGAGAGAAGAAAAAACTACACAAGTGAAATTCAGAAATGTGAAGTATTGTTTAGATAATATTTGCCTTCAAACAGGGCCCTGGGCAGTTTGACATCACATTTATCACAGTCAATTTTCCTGTGCTGAAATGGGCTTAGCCCTCAACACGCTCCTTTTTGGCAGTCGAGTGGGACAGGCTCAAAGCTTTTAAAGTCCCAGTTCTCCTGAGATCCTGCTGCTCTCTGTCTCTTCTCTGGATTTCAAAAGGTTTGTTTAATTAGCCTCTTTCGCTGTTGAAGAACAGTCCTTTTTTTTGTGTTGGGTCTTTTTTCTGGTTGTTCAGTGTTAATCTTATGGCTTAATAGTGTTTCAGAATAATTAATAATGGAGGTTTTGAATATGATATTTGAATACTCTGTTAATACATATTAATAGTTGTTTTCTGTGGACTATGAATCATTACATTGCATACAAAGTGATGTGGTTTCTGATAGCAGCCTGTTTGCTTTTCTTTGACTCTTTGACCACTTTGCTTACATTAGGTGCAGTATACACAGATAAAAAAAATGAAGCTGCTGGTTTACAGAAAAAACTTTAAATCTGATTTGTATCTGCCTTTGTTGTTCCTGCTCCTGATGTTCATCTGATTTAAAGTTTGTTCACGACCAACCTGTAGCTGTCAGCTGTAATCTCTCTCAAGTCTTTGTCTCTCTTTGTTTTGTTGTTATTCTCGCCTCCTGCTTCAGGAGAGAAGCTCTGTGAGGCTGCCACGGTTTTAAGACTGCGTCCTTGGCCAGGGTTTATAGAAGGATGAAATATTCAGTATCCATCGCTGCTCTGTGACCTGCTGCGTCTCTACAAGAGAATCCTCAAACACTTTGGCTGTAAACCTTACCTGCCCTCTTGTTTTCGTCCACTTACTCCTCTTCTCGTTGCCTGTATGTGCTTTTTAATGCTCTCTCTGTTCTCTGAGCCCACTTTGGAGTGACTTTCCCCTTTCTTCCTTTGATAGCCTGTGAAACTGTGTAGACTTCTTGGTGCTTGCAGTGATTTATATTTAGTAAAGCTCGTTGGAGATCTGCACATGGATTTAATTTTCTTTTTCCTAAATGACCATGATACAGAGTTTTGTCAAGCAACCACTATGTCAATAAAAAGATAGTTTTACAGATGAATATCATAGTGGTAAGTCACATTAATGAGTCATTGAAAGCCTTGGCATTATAATAACAATTACGTTTAGACCTCAGATCACATTTTTTAATCTTTTTTTTCCATTTGACTTGCAGTGGAAGTTTTATAACTTAGTCCTTTGTTCTTAACTGCCAGGCAATAATTTTCTTATCTGTGGTCTGAAGTACTTCAGCTACACGTCATCCATCTTGACAGTTTAATAGCCTCAAAAGAATGCACATCATTTCTTTAATGATATTGAAAAGAAAACTCAAACATTTTTTTTCTTTAATTACATTAACTGGGTGTTAAAATTGACATTATTCTGGACCACAGGGCTCTATGAACCCGGTGCAAATCCCATTATGTAGTTAGAAAAATTCATTACATTTCTGCTAGTAAAAATCAATTAGTTCTTTACCTAATTGTGTTGCTGTGGAGCTTGCTGGTCAAGAGACTGTGCCTTGACCTGAAGGTCACATTTTATACCACAGCCAATTACTGTCCATCAACAAAACTGTGCCGGTTTAAAAGATAGTCGGCTCTCTCTGTGTGGTCACAATGAATCACAGATTAGTGGCAGAGATGCAAATGAACAGCGGACGTATATAAAGCATAATTGTTATTTTTAACTAACACAAATTCATGTCAATTCAAATAGAGATCAACATCTTAATGATTGGTGGCTGCAGAGTATATACTGTAGATATATGATATTATAATACTACCTCTGTGTTGCACTGCTGCCTGCTCAGCATACGGAAGCTGTTTGCTTGAATCTTTTTTTTTCAGTGCCACTAGTCAAGCAAGAAACAAGAAGGATCAGACAGTAAGTCTGCGTCGTTCTCACTGATGCACAAAAATCCGTTTTTGACATAACTCAGAGTGTCTATAAGCTTAGTTTTTCCTTTCGCTCACACTGTTGTTCAAAGTGTTCTGTTTGATAATTATCTGTCTCTGTTTGTGTGTCTGTATGTGTTTGTGGGCCCCTGGGAAAAGAGAGCAGCTACAGCTAGACAGGACTGTCAGGGGAAATCACCTTGCACAGCATTGGGGGAAGAGGATAGGCCCAGCTGACACCCACACAACCAAGCACACTTTAATACAAAAATGTGTCTTTGTAAAAACTAGACCGTTGATGAATTCTAATGCCTTTATTCTTCCTCTCTCTCTCCCTGTGTCTCCTTACCTGTGTCATTCCAGATGTGACTCAGAGAACCGTTACCTTGGTAACCCACTCAGAGGAACATGTTATTGTAAGTATCCTGCCACCAACCCTACACTCACACATCCACACAGCTAGTTTGTCCTTGTATTCCCAGAAATGGAGGTACCCAGAAAACAGATGCTAATTCTTCCAGCCTTCCTGGTGGTTTCCCTAACCCTAACCCATTACTTTGACTTTTGAAGGTTGCAAATCAACTTCTTTGACTTTCTAGTGACTCGCCTGTTTAAAGGCAACCTGCTTGCCTTCCTTTTCCCAGCAGTTCCCAAGCAGAACTGCAGCTACTGATGCTGCCAGCGTTTGTGTCTTTATAACCACCTGAATACCTAAAGCCCTGTGGCTGTCACTCTATTTGTGATCATGGTAATGACAGTTAGATGGTTTCTGTCAGTTTCATTAACAACAAACGTCCATAGTGGGAAAATCTATTGAAACTGTTTGTGCTATTGATCCATAAGTTAATTTGTCCCAAATTGTATCCATAAAAAACAACTTTGACAGTTCAGAAACTCTGAGTAAGGTATGACACCAACACTCTTTGATTTAAAAAGTCTATTTTTGAGAGAAAGGTGGACACAGAAGAAGGAAAGTGTTTCAGTTCCCTTTCCTTTCTTTGTTCTACCATTTCCAGATGCTAGCGGGGATCCTATTGACCTTTCTCATTTGTTACAAATTTGCAGACGAATGAGAAATGGTGCAGTCAAAGCAGATGTTTTGTGGTATACATAAGCGCATACACACACACAAACCTACTCAGCAGCTCTCTTAAACTTACAGCCAGCCTAAAACACACTCATTCCGTCTTTGTAATGCCATCACAAATATTGTTCTCAATAATCTAAATAACCACCTAGTTTGAGTGGGGCTATTTTTTTGTATTTGTCCAGAGAAGTGAGCCTTGTATGAATACAGCAATCAGGCAGGGTCATGCAAAGACAATTACTCTGGTCACCTCAAAGATGCCTTGATCACAAAAGAAGAGGGTAACGTGGATATACCACTGTTGCTGCAAAGCACCCACTTTAGTGTGCGTCTTTTTACCAAATCAGAAAACCAAGACACATCTTGCTTCTTAAGAAGTTAGTCAGTTAAATACATCATTCTTGTTATATTAATAGTCTGTCACCCATAGCAGAATTCTCAGGTATGAATCTGTGCTATAGCTTGAAGTGAATTGTGTTTCTTAGTTCACAGTGGGCATGGTTTTGCTTTGTCTGCTGGCTTCAGGCTTAAGGTTTGAAGGCACTAGATGGCACCAATGCAATGCCCTTTCCCAGTACTGAGAAGGGCTGTTATGCACATGCACACAGGACAAGCACTGATTTATTTAACGGCTGTTTAAAGTCTGGGCCTCGTGGCTCCGTCATATCACTATGGTTGCAGCTGAAGTGGTGTGCGTTTTTTAAGATGTACTTTTCTTCATTATGCCATGTCATTAATGCAACATTATCTGTTCCACTGTCTATAAAACACACAGACAGACACACATAAATACACACATGCTCTTTTCTCACACACGTGGCGTGGGTGTGTATAAAGTGCACATTTCCTCGTGTTTTAAGTAAAGCTCCCACAACTGGTCAATATTAGCCTTAAATGTCACTGAAAGGAAAGTGCTGATAAAAAGCTTTATCTCCGTCATATAAAGGCAGAGTATATGAGAGGCAGGGCTGCTCTCCAGAGAGATTATGCATCGCCTGTGTTAATACTGCTCTGCTTGTCCCATTACATATGCTTCCATATTCAAAGGGGAATTTGTGGTTCCTAGAATCTGTCACAACATGCACAGTTCAGGATAATATTTCATCAGTCAGAGCTGGGACTGTGTGTGCGTGTGTGTTCAGGGTCGGAATCATGTGGAGATGTTGTGACAGACATTCATAAGTTAGGGTGTGGTTCGGGGTCAAAGCTTCAGGTAGACTGCTCCTGAACTGTGTGCGGTATGTTCCACTCAAACTAATATTTCAATGTGGCCTCTGTGTGTCAAGAGGGTGGATTTATTCCATCCATGTGGCAGTAAGTGACTGCTTCTCTGCTTCAGAGAGCTGCAGCAAAAGTCCAGGGAAGAGGTTAACACATTCAAAGAAGAGAGGAGAATTTCATTTACTAAACCAAACAACCACTCAAGGCTGAACAGCTGAATATCATACCAGGTTCAGCCCCCTCGACATCTGCTCTGTATCAGACGAATAGTCTTCTTCTTCTCTCCTTTTGGAAGTGCTGTTTCACAGGCCGTTCTAAGCAGAGCCATTGAACACGAACATCCAGACCATTCAGAAACGTTGTCTGGTAAAGCTGTAGTTATGAGGTTCCTACTGATGCAATGTTTTCATTTTACTGACCATTACGTGCGCAGCCACTGACAGCGATGTTCCCCATCTCACTTGGGGTTCAAGTGCAGGGAGTGGTGCTTTGGTTCAGCTAACACTGTCATATTGAACCACCAGTCAATTAATGAAAAACAACTGTGCGGTTTAATGAGTTTGCCTCCAGTCAGGCTAACATTTATGAGCAGGCATCACTAGGACAATACTTTAATGAACCACTGTCATATTCCATCACATTCAGCTACGAGCAACGTCTAATTAAAGATGGCCACCAAGTGTCCCACCACTTCCTCTGGAAAGCCCAGCAGTTGGTTGAATTACTGGCTTAGACGAGTCGCAGTCATTGCTGCTTACTGCCCTGAGGCCTGCTGGGAAAGCTAAGTCAAAGAGAAAGAAGTTCTAATATTTACTGACAGTCTCAAATGTGCAATTAAAGGACAATTAGTGAAAGACGGCATAGAATAGGACTGAGTAATGATGTTATGTCCAACATCTGAATTAAAGGTAGAGGGGGAAATTTTAGTAAGTTCTGATTTCAGTAATTTCTCATTATGATGTTAAAATTATAAAAACAAGTGAAATATCTTTTATATATTCACTTTAGACCTTACGATAGTTACATGGCAGTGATCAGTAGTCAACATTGTTCCTGGCCCAAGGCCGTTCATTAGACCATGATTTGGCGTCAGTCCAAGATGCTTAAATATTTGCTGACAGGCAGTCTGTCTGGACGCCTATCCAATGTGGATTAATTGGTCCTATCAGGCCAAAAACCCTTTTTACAATCCAGTAGTTATACTAGAGAGATTGTTCAATATTCTGTCTGTTTCTGCTTCTACATCGCAGAGTTTGATAAATGTAAATATAGTATGCAACGTTTTGTTATGCTGTTTCATAGTTTACTATTACTTTCTACTACTTTGTGTTTTAAAAATGAAACGTATGAGAGAAAATACTGGGTTTGTTTATTATGCAGATCAATATGACAGTTCTTTGAATGTCTAATGAACAATATACTGAACATGGTAATTAACAGTCCATGGTCACTTTGTTAATACAACATGAGCTTATGGATACAAAAGGATTCAGGAAGTAGTCTGGCCCAATATTCTGAGGTACACCGCAGAGGGACGTTCACCTGACAGCTGGGTCTGTAGGTTAAATCCCATCCTATTCTTTTATCTTTGAACCTTAGAATTTCAACAGACTTTCTTGAATTGTTTTTCTTGTTTTAGCTGTAAAAGTCAACAAAATCTGTTTTATGTGCTTGTGTAGTACTTTCTATCTAATAGGTGAGTGTGTGTAGCCCACTGTAATTCTACGGTTGACGAGTTGAGCCTTATCAGGGTGCTTTGTTGTAGTATCTCAGTGTTTGCGAGAACTAAATGGTAATTGCTGGCGTCTTCTCCTTGTAAGTCGCTTTGGATAAAAGCGTCTGCCAAGTAAAGTAAAGTAAAAAAGTAAAGTAAATAACAGACAGCAGCAAAAACGGAATTGAAATTTTACACATTACAGAATACGGCAAAATGTACATGTATACAAAAAATTGATCAATATGAAGTCTGAACTATAACGCACACAGCAGCAACAAGTGTGTGAAAGTGAGCAACATCTGACGTAAGGACCTGTCTTAAAGAGGAATGTGATATCAGCTCGAGGGAATTTTTCTTGAATGTGACTCAAGCATCAACTCTTGAAGGTTGAAAAGGTTTGATTTTGTGGTCAAAGTTCAAGGTCACTATGACCCCACACATGTCCCATTCTACAAACAGTGTAAACCTGGGAAATGCTCAACACAAAGACATGGCATAAACATCCAGGTGGACTCGGGAATAAATGGATTAGAACATAGGTCTGAAAAGGCACGCTCTTAAAGCTATGTTGGAGACATTTCACCGCAGTGTGGTAGCGCTTACTGGTTGTTGGCCTAGTTTGCTCATTGGACTGTTCGTGTGTAGGTTCAGGTTGTCAGTTCGTTGTGTTGATGCAAAATAATAGAATAATAATGGTAAAATTACTCGTAATAGTTTTACCTAAGGAGTTCTATTCTCTTAACTTTAAAGAAAAACTCTTAAGACTTACCTCTAGGTTGACCTCCAGTCAAGTGTGCTATTGAATTGATGTTGCATGTGTACACTCCCTGGTTCTATCCCATTGTGTCAGTGCGGTGTTGCTGTATGCCTGCCCTGTGCTGCATCAGGCAGGTGTTACAAATGGAAAATAATGAGTTGTTAACAAGCATTAAATGAAACCTCAGCGAGACATTCTGACAGACTGACATTGTAGGCAAGCTCATGCTTGTGTTGCAATTTGAGGTGGACTGCTGTAATATCAGATTGTGTTCTGGCTTATTCTCTGCCTTGTGCTGTTTTGTTTCAAATAGGCTGAATCAGCTTACATATTATGGTAATGAGATCACGCATCTGTGAATCTGATTGATGACTGGATTGGCGTGAACTGTTTCTATTTTAGCTCGTCTGGGGATTGTTAATACAGCTAGTGATACCTTGATACGGTTTATCCAGAGTGAGAATTTGCACTTGTGCGTGGGTAATTGAGACTGCCTAATTGAAACTGCTGTCAGAGTTCTCAGATGGGATTTGTAATTAGCTTAGATGAACTTTTAAACCTTGCTGATGCTCTTGTTCCTAACAGCTTTGAAATCAAACACACAGAGGGATTAGTTTAATTTCTTTTGTGTGTGTGTGTGTTTAACTATACACTATATACGTGCAGCCATTTAAACACACACACGTACATATCTGATGCACTGGAGGAGTCAACGCACAGATGTACTCTGCAAGAATACACACAAATATACACAGACGCACTGCATAAATACTCTTCAGTATACTTCTATACTAAAGTTTTTCCGACACCCCTTATGGGATAAACAACTGAGCAGAGGCAGAGCATGACTGCCTGGGAGGGAGAAAGGAAAAGAGAGATGTTAAGAAAAATGATTGTCTTTGATCTGATGATATCTGCTGTTCGGGCTAAGTTGCCATGAAGGCTGAACAAAACAAGGGTGTTTGTCAAACATAATTTGCTTTCGTCTTGGTGACGCCCCAGGATTGTTCAGCTAAAAGAAGGTGATCACTAAGCAGCTCTTTGTCTACTCTGTGACACAACATTTCTCTGCTTTGTGAGTTAAAGAGCTCCACCATGACTCCTGTCTGAGGCCAGTGAGAGCCAGACAGCAACAGATCACCAGCGCGGCCCAACCCAAAATAGAAGCTTCAATCGGTTTACAAAAATAGAGCGGGTTACTTTTCTCCTACCTAGTGAAGCTGATCACAGTTGGTCTTTCTCACGAGATGTAATCCTCCCGTTTGTAGGAACAAATATAGTTTGCAGACTTGTTGGTGTCACTGTAGCTTACCTGTAACAACACTTAATGTTATCTTAAAAAGGTTTTATCCAAAGCAACTGGACTTGTTTGGTTTCTAGACCTTGACTTTCTCTAGTCTGACTGACTGGTGTGAGCAGCAGGTTAATAAACCCTGTGGACCCTCAGGTTGGTGATTGGGGGTCACCTGTGGGTTGTCCTCCCCTCTGGCTTTCACGTGTGTTAATGTGACTACGTGAAAGCCAGCCAGGACAACCCACAGGTGACCACCAATCGATGTACTTTAACCGATCAATGAAAATGTACGTATAGCTTCATTTGTAAATGGTAAATGGTCTGCACTTATCTAGCGCTTTTCTACCTAGACTGGTACTCAAAGCGCTTTACACTGCTTCTCATTCACCCATTCACACACACACACTCATACAGCCATGGCAATGCTGCTATGCAGCTGACCTGACACATCAGGGGCAACTTGGGGTTCAGTATCTTGCCCAAGGACACTTTGACATATGACTGAAGGAGGCGGGGAATCAAACCACCAATCTTCTGATTGGAAGGCGACTGCTCTACCTCCTGAGCCACAGCCACCCACAACACAATTCACACACATTTGTGAATTCAGTATGTGAAGCACTTTGTAACTGGTTCGCAGAATCATTAATGTTACTTCAGCAACCACCTTCATTTGTGTGGAAAGCTGGTAGATAGCTGACAATCAGTTTTCAGTTTGAACAATGTGATGTTTTGTGTCAGGACACCTCTGGTTTCTACTTGCAGCCAGAAATACAACACTGAGTGTGTGAATGTGTGTTTTCTCTTCTTGTGTTTACTCACTGACTCAGTTATAGGAATGAACCCTTAGACTGATGTTGGAACTATGAAAATGAGTAACAGAATGTGAGAAAACAATTTGTTATGGATGCATGAGTTGTACACTGGACCGACCTTGGATTCAAACATCACACACAAACCCTGAAGGTTTAGCACCGAGCAGTCACACTGATTAACTTAAAAAATGTCCTCTAACCCCATTATCCTCTCATGGCCGTGTCGCCATTCTCTCTTAGTCCCTTCATTTCTCTTTTCCTCAGTGCCCCCCCCCCCATGCCAGGGACGCAGGCAGACAAGGTGACCTAGTGTGTGGCTCCTGCTGTCTGTCCAGATGTTGAATCACTGTCATTCTCTCCATACATTGGCCGTTGTCTCGCTGCTTTCAGACACTGAATAGAAACAGCTTTCAGAAATGATTAAATCTCTGAGAGAACGTGATTATTTCGACTCTCACTCATGTTCTATTGATTGGAGCGCCTGCTTGTCCAAGACGCTGCCGTCTCCACTGGAAGCGCTCGCATTCATACTGTGCATGTACATTTACACACACCTTGTTTATTTTGTCGCTGATGGAGATCTTTGACCAAAACTCCAACACCTTAACATTATTCATCTAATTGAATATCGACTTATAGTCAGCGTTTTGCACGGTTTTACTTTCATTAATCTGTCTTTGATAGCATCATCAATACAATGAGCAGGAGCGGAGGTTTGTGCCATGACATTTGTGAAGGGAAAAAGGAGCAGATGAGGGTCAAACACACCAAAAGTGAAAACAAACTCTAGAACAGCTTTATTAAAGCTATCCATCACAAAGTACATTAACTGGTGGTGGCTTCTCGTGCACTAATGTTCCACCGCTAATAGATTGTAACAATTCAGATCTCATGATGAGTTTATTTTAGCTAATTTTGTGTTCCATTTCCCCTCCTCTGTCTTTTCGTTTCTCTCTCTCTCTTTTAGACAATCTGTTGATTGATTACCAGTTCACCTTCAGTCTGCTTCAGGAAGACGATCGCCACTACACTGCTATCAACTTCATGGCTACACCTGAACAGGTAATCCATGCGCACATGGGCACATACTGCAGCTTGCTAAGTTGTTGTGGATCAGACCATGCAGAGGAACGTTCAGGTCAGCAGTTAGTTAGGAATAGTTCCTGTGCTTAAATTCATCCACACTAAACTTCAAATGATCAGCATTCTACAGTCCATGGAGAATATCCCACAATATGAGCTTCAGAGCAGGCACAGTCAATAGACCATCACTTGTCTACCTCAGATTTTATCATCATCATCATCATCACCTTTATTTATAAAGCACTTTAAAACAACCACAGCTGACACAAAGTGCTGTACAT
>JAUMHF010000007.1:17916444-17929939 GCA_032359275.1 Microctenopoma steveboyesi | reverse complement strand
TTCGCCGGGAAGGTAACGAGTGAACCCGGTACAGGTAACCCGGGATTTCCGAGACAATTGGGGGCAGGGGTTGCTGCCCACCGGCTCCAAACGACACAAAATTTTGGACCAGAGGTTGGAGGTCCAATAGTGTCTGGCGATCATACCTCAGCAGAGACTTTGTTTCACGGATGACACAAGTTCGAATTACTAAAAACAGAAGCAAACTTAACAGAGACAGACGAGCAGCCACACACACCGGCGCCATCTTGTCAATTGTCAATTGTATTTGTTTGGTTCTTGGTGTTCTTATGTCCAGATTTATAATCCAACTTTTTTTTTGTGCAGGCAAACAAGAATCTTGACATGTCGATCAATGCGTCCAACAACTTCAACCTCAACATCACTTGGTCCCTAAGTTCAACAGGTACAAAGCACATTCATGGATTTATACTTAGAGCACAACAGACTTTGGCTTCTGTCCTTCAGGACGGTGCAGTAGTGGCTATGACTTAAGAAACCTGCAGGATTTAAGCATATGGCATTAACATTTCTGTCATGGTGAAGTTAATCAGAGAATGTAGGTATGCAGCAATTAAAAGCAATCTTCTCTTGTCTTTATGAAATGACACGTCTGACATTCAGTGTTACCTCTTTTAATTAAATTAAAATTCTGATACAGTGGCTGACTGTCGTTTAGTTGCTCTCTCTGTAAAGATATATCTCGGTCACTATCTCTAACTAGTGGCCAAGTGTCCTTAAGATGTTTTGAATTTTGGAATAAAGGCATTTCACACATTTTCCTTCCTGATTTCAATTAAGATAAAAGCTTTCATACTTGTTGTCTTGGGGCCCAGTGTCTCCTCAGTTTGGAATGTGAGATGTGGGCCGTGTGTGTGTGTGTGTGTGTATTATTGTGTGCAGACTAGTGTGTTTAATGGCTCTGATAAAGACGGAGGTGGAAATAGTTTATTCGCAACCTCTGCCATTAACACAGAACTGCTGATAATGCTTTGAAGGATACTGAAATCAGACCACTTCAGAGCGGAGAGAAATTTACAAGCTCGCTCTGAATCACTGCGAGGTGTCATGAAAATGCTTTTGCTACTGAATGTTAATTTGCCTGCTTGAGATGAAAGGTGCACCTTGACATTTGAAAAACTAGACTGTTTTCACTCAAGCTGCTTACTTAACGCTTTCTCTCTAAAAATAGCTTTACGAGGACATTCACTCAGAAGGCGTCTTGGCCGCTCTGTTTACGTCTCATTGTGCCCAGGCCATGTGGCTGTGAAACTTTGAATTGGAAATCTTTTAATACACTGACAAGAACAAGTTTGGAAACATCTACACACTTTATTATTATTTATTATCCAATCAAATGGTGTAAAACACTGCCTGACAAACCCCTGACCGAATGATTTACCTGCGGAATATTCTAGTGGCATTATCGTTGGAAACATTCAACAACTTGTTGGTTTTCTTCTATAAATGTTGATTTAGAGTCAAATCTCTTGAGCTCATAACTGTTTTTCCTTAGCCCCTTCTCACTGAACACTGTTGGCATGAACAAACTCTTTGTCTCCTGTTCTCTGACAGCTGGAACCATCTCAGGTGAAGAGATGCCCATCATAGCGAGGACCAACATTAAGGAGCACCGAGACAGTTTCTCCTGTGAGAAGTTTAATTTCAGACTCCACCACAACATCACCTTCTACGTCTATGTGTCCAACTTCAGCTGGCCAATCAAGATCCAGGTAAGAGTGTCAGGGGAGGGACAGAACGTGATTCCTTGTCCTGTCAGACCACCAGTCCACTATCAAAGCTATTTAATATACAGTAAAGTAACACAGCAGCGAATCCTCACACTGAGAAACTGGGCAGTTGAATTAACTGAACATTAAATGAATGTTCCAGTGCTACAGCAGCAATGAATATGAAACCCAGAGCGAGGGATTCAGATTCATACACAGAAAAACAAGCAGCTGATAAAATACAAGTACCAGACAGACTGTATCTGCGTATGTGTCTCATCTCCGTCACAATCTTTACTGGCAGCCTCAGCTATTATTGTGCAGCAGCTACAGTATGCGACTGCACAAAGGGAAATATATCATGATGGTGATAACTACGGAGATGGCGGAGTCGTTTCATTGCAAACAAATGAGTGAGTGAAGATGCCGATCTGTGCTTTTTACTCCTTCACTGAGTCTGGGAAAAAAGAGGGTTCACTTGGTTCATTGTAGTGTATGTTATGATAATGTCTGTGTACACACACTGTAAATCACTTTTCATTTGGGATTAATAAATTGACCAGTTATTAAAGCAGTCAATTAAACAAATCAGTGCACAATGCCTGTCTGTTGAGAAAAAATGATTGAATCACAGTAAATATTTGTTTTAACTCAAACCAGACCCCAGACATGTTTCAAAAGTGTTGCAAGATCATGTTTTGTTTTTAATTAACAGACTCTTGGTGATAATAAAGCCTCAAGTTGGTCTGAAACACACCACATGCTGCTGGTGCATAAACTAAATAAAGTCCAATAGAATTCCTAATAAAGTCATTTTGTCAAGTACCAATATGAGATTGTTTTTACTCTGCATAAGTCGGTTTGGGTGTTTGGATGAAAAAGGTGAAGCACAAAGTGCGTTTGTATCATCATCACCTTTTCAGGGGGTCTCTGAGCAAAACGTATATCCCTGACAGAACGCTGGGCATAAACCATTCTGGAAAGTGTTTGGCAAATCTGCTATCACATTTAATGATCTGTGAGTTTTCCAATGTCTCTCCATCAATTATGCAGCACCGGATTAAATCTCCAGGCAGCAGCCACACACACTAAATATTCACGCTCCAGCCTTATGATCCATTAAATTGAAGTAGACTTTTAGCAGTAATATTTTAAGACGACTGTCATGCAGGGTGTGGGGTGTGGGCTGATGGATGGCATCAAGAAGTGACAGAATGAAGAAATTAGGGGAGAGTGGAGGCAGGCAGGCTGGTTAACTGATGTTAGGACCAGGAGTACAGTCAAAACGTCCAGTGCTGGGACATGGGAGACTGTCTAACTGACAGATTGAGGGAGATTGACAGCATGCTTGGACACAGATAAAGACTTAAAGAAGAGGGTGGATGGATGGAGCAGGAGTGGAGAATAATAAATGGGAAGAACTACAGAATGATTCCTCACTGTGAAAGTTATTTTTGAACAGGCTGAATTATGAGTGTTATTTGAAGGATAATGTTCACACGTGTCATTTTTTATCACTTCCTGTCTTCTTATCAAGTAACCGGGTGAAGGGACTCGCAGTCGAGAGCATTGCATCCAAAGAACAAAGAGTATTCCAACATTTACACCTGACAGTAAATGTGTTGTGCTAACAGATAATCTGAGCCTCCATCAATCGGGGGGCAGCTCGCTGTACTCATCAAAACTGACGCATAAAATATGAATACACGTAGGGTGGAAATGAAGAATGATTGTTGGAAACACATGCAAGTGGAAACATTATTTAGAAACTTAATACCAATCGGCCTGGTTTAATCAAATGTGGTCATTTACTGCAGTGTGTCCTGCACCTTGTTATGGGTCATTTGTCCATCGATTGCTCTCCTCATATGAATTTCCCATTAATGCTACATTATCAGCGCTCCATATATCTGCTGGTTGAAAGGTGATAGAATAATTACCGCGATCAGGCCGATCTCATTGCCATGTCAGACGTGACTGTGTAACACGAGAAGCACTCGTGCTCTTTCTTGTGACCTTGGTGGCTTCCGATGCTAGAACAGGGCCAGGATGAGAAATTGTCCAGAGAATTAGTAATGACCCAGGCTGATACATTTGATCTAATAGACCTGTGCACAAACAGCGACCACGTACACACGAGCACACGTGCTGAAAAACTGAGGGAGGGGGAGAGGAGGAGACAGAGGGCATGGGAACAAATCTCAACAGCGTCTCACTAGATTGTTAGGAAATGTGGAATGGTTCAGTATTCCCAGCGGGTGGATTTCTGTGCTGTTGGTAAATCATTGACCTTTCCTGTGATCAGGCCAGAGTTTTAGAAGAAGAAATGGCTAAAGTGCTGTGTGCAAACAAACAAACAAACGGAAAGGGTTATGTATTGCTTCTGCCCAGTGTTGCAGTCATGTTTTGTCTCCAGATGTATTATAAATAGAATCAGGTACGTTTCTGTCAGAGGGCAAATGATGAGTTTGTTTGTCGTAGAGGTGACTCACAAATTCCTAAAAGCACACATTACAGTTGCTGTAGAGATGGGATAAAGGAAACGATTAACTCCTGATCATATGCTGTCATAGCTCCCTGCTGGTACAGAGCGTGATCTGAATGTCACGGTTAAGGGTAAAGGTGGAGTTCCATGAGCGACCACACAAACACTATATCTACACATGCTAATGCGACCTGTGAGTGTTTCCCCGTCGGCGTCCCGATGTCGAGCCCTGCTCTGTATGTCAGAGGGAGTTAGGATCGCTTGTTCTGCTGGAACAGATTTTGATAGGTCCTGTCACGGTGACCATGCACCACCAGAATGTTACTGGTTCACAGGTTCAGACTCCCGTGTAGAGGGGTTTTCCCAGAACACGGTGTGCAGCAGCACTAGTTGCCTGATTAGAAAGGATGCGTGTGAACTGCATGTTCCCCTGGGTTTCTAAAAGAGATGCCTCTGAGTGCGTGGTAAGTATTCGTATACAGAAAATGACCTGCTGTAGTTTAGCAAGGACTCATTTGGACATTACTTGGACAAGTGGGCTGGTAGGGTAATGTCTGTTTAATGTCCAGGCCGACTGACTCCGATGTTTGTTTTCTCACATACAGCTCATCTGCGAATCGTCTTTCCAGTGCACGCCTGAAAACGATGCGTCCTATAAAAACACAGACACTTTTACTACACTCAGATTACAAAGTTGAATAGTTTAAACTCTTACTTTGCAAACCTGAACATGTACCTACCCATTGAGGATCTGTTGAGCGTTGCGGTAGCACTTGTGACACCACTGTTTGCCAAACAACTTTTAAAGGACTCAGAGAATGAGGAGAAATGTTTTCATTTCTGAGAAGACAGAAAGAACTCCAGGTACTATGCCAACAGGAAGCACTCCGCATACAGCAAAGACAATGCTGGAATGGGCTCAGGACCCAAGTCTGTGACTGTCCTTGAGTGACCAAGTCAAAGCCCAGAATTAAACCTCACCCAACATCTGTACAGAGACCTGAAGATGGCAGCTCACAGCGTTTCCCTCCCAGTCTGAAGGAGCTTTAGAGGATCTGTCAGGAAGAATGAGATAAAGGTGTTAGAAGCTTGATGAGATTTGTTGCTGTAATTGCTGCCAAAGCCTTTTTTTGAATCTATGAATTTAAACATTTCTAATAAATAATGACGTTTGGTATTATGAGGTGTTGAGTGTAGACAGATTGACGTCGGTTTTATCCTAATTAAAATAATTTGAACACAAAGTGTGCGAGACGTGAAGCCACTGTAAATTATGACATGCCATCTTTCCCCGAACCAGCACTGGCCTGGATCTGTTTCTAATCAGGAAATCATGGTTTATTGATTGAGCCCACAAACATTATGGGAACATGACCCAGTTTCTTTCTCTTTTGAAAGAACTAAATGTTAATTTAGCCAGAAGTTGTATAACTCAAGACCATAACTGATTCGAATTCGACCATCTCTGTTTGTAATTTATCATGAAATGTTATCTAACTGTGAAAGGCCTGTAATAACCTGAAAATTGACTGCGCTAAACAGCCCTTTGTTTCCACTTTACAGATTAAAATCGACAGCAAGAAACAAAACACACTTAAAAGAAATGGTTCTGTCTTCTTTGAATCAGTTCCTAAACGGTGTTAATACTTTTTCTACTTCTACCTGTACATCCCTCCATACCTAACGACCCCCTGATTGAAAGCCTTCTGTCAGAAAGTGGTGAGCAGCCACTTTCTTGCAGATGAACTCAAGGCTGTCCTGATTGGACAGTTGATTAGATTTACTGCTCACTTACTTATCCTCTGTGCCAGCCATCATTAAATCCTTATCAGATGTCTAACACACGCACGCACGCACGCACACATAAACACCCTCTCCGATCCACTCGGTGACCAACTGTATTTTATTGGATTAAAAAGGAGCTAAGATGATAAACTGCGCGAGCACTGTGCACATGCATGCGCACACAAATGCACACAAAGGAGGAGTGCGGTCTATCTGATGCGTCTCGCAGAGGAGCTATTATGTTTCATAGGGTGAAAGAGAAGAAGAGAGTCTGAGTGCTGCACATTTAACCAGACAGGAAGTCAGAGACATGAGGACAAATTAGGCCTGAGCCATGTCAGGTCCAGGTCACAGCACCTTTCATAACAGCAAAGTCTGGGGCTCAGACTGGTGTTTGAGAGGACAAAGTTTATCAGATTTGCTCTTTTTGGGTGAATGTGAATTTGCAGTATTGACCTGTTGCACTGCTGAGAAAAAGAGATTCCTGCATAAACCACCTTTGATCCACCAAAGACAGGCAGCATGGTCTGCAGGGAGTTTGTTGTTCATATTAAATGACATGATGTTACGTTGGTGACTAACAGCTATTTTCCACTGGGGCTAACAGCGTCACAGCAGCTGAAGCCGATCCCTCAGCGCACCACCTTGCTGAAACAAGCGTCAGCAGATGAACAGAGAGTCAGACACGAACTGATGGAGAATCTGTTAACTTACCAAATAAAATATCAGACTGTGTATAGCTGACAGGCAGTAACAAGTTAACCATTGACTCACTGTGGTGCCTCGTACGTTTGCCCTTGAGGTAATTACTACATCACTTTTCAAGCACCACTTTTTCTCTCTGGCCCGAAAAGACACGTAGAGGATAAAGTACAGGTCTCCAAAATAACACCGTGGTACGAGGAACATGACACACTATTAAAAGAATGAATCTGTATAATGAATTGCTTTTTAAACAGTGTAATATTCTAACATTCAATTATATGTTAATTATAGTTTGACAGTAGAACAAATCTTTTCTGTAGCCTGTTTAATGCAGTAACATCATCAGACCTTCACTGCACTTTGTTCCTGGTGTTAGAGCTGCGCATTGATGCAGAAGTGAGTCTTGAGCACCTGTTAAATGCTTCATCTTTGAGCTCTCCTAACACGCACACACACATTAAA
Organism: Microctenopoma steveboyesi; assembly: GCA_032359275.1. Taxonomy (NCBI): domain Eukaryota; kingdom Metazoa; phylum Chordata; class Actinopteri; order Anabantiformes; family Anabantidae; genus Microctenopoma; species Microctenopoma steveboyesi. The sequence continues at coordinate 17,922,772 of JAUMHF010000007.1, read as the reverse complement.
GAGCTGGACTCATTAGCATAGCATGTAGGTGGACGCAGGACTTGGCATCTGTCTCACGTTCGTCATTAGGTCCTTATGACTGTGAAAATACTGATGAGGGTGGTGTGCTGTGGACTCATTTCGGTCTTTGGAAAATTTGCATGTGCATTTGTAAACATGCTGATGTAAATGTATGTGCTAAGCATTACTAATTTGGTATAGAATCAAATGGCACAGGCTATTTAATTTATTTTGGACTACACTGGACAGGGGTGGCAGAATTATAATTTAACCCTTGTGCACCACTTTAGAAAAAGTTTCACCCTTTGTGCTAAAAGAAGATGAAGATTTCTTTTTTTACTTTCACTGCATTTAATTTTTTTACCAACGTCAGTCGATATAACTATCAAATTTGCATTCATTTCTGAAATATTTTTTATCCTTTAATGCCATTTTGTACTAAATGCAAACTGTTTTTTTTGCTTTTTGCAGGGGTTATTATACTCTCAAATATGTCAACAATTGATAATAAATGTGATTTCAATGCATTTTTTTAGTTATAAGTTTAATAATACCCCACATGTAAAAAAATGAACAGTTCCTATAAAGCGCTATAAAATTTAAGTCAAAAGCTTAGATTGAAAAGGTAAAACAGTGTTTTATGCTAAAATGTATCAAAAAATGAATCACAAATGTATGGTATAATGGTAAAAAATGTGTAATTTTTAAAATTTAATAGAAACCTAAAGACTTTGCAAAATGTTATCTCACTACCATAAGCATAGGCCAGGTTGAGCTTTTTAAATTGTAAAGGCCAAGGGTCACACGAGGGTTAAAGACAAAATAACACATTTTCTTGTTGCCATCAGACCAAAATATTCAAGTAAAAGGTGCAACTAAAACACATGAATCATATAAAAAGATGAAATTTGCCTAAAAAGGTTAAATGGACTCACAGTAAATTATTTCATGCTGCTTCAAATAGTCATTAATCATTATATTGATAGGTGTCCATGCCATCTAAGCGAAAAATCACTTTCTATCTATCTATCAAATAGCAGCAGTCATGGCTTCCTGCTTTCTACTCCTGCCCTGCTGCTCCAATGAGGATTAAATGAGAAAATTACAGAGTTTCTTCTGGTTTATCTTTACCCCCATCATCAACTCTCATGCTGCTCCTTCCTTCTCTTCTCACACCAGTCCCTTCATTCATCTTGTTGCTCAGCTACTCTCCCTTTCTAACTCTTTTTCACCTACATTGCACTTTCTCTGCTCTTTCTTTCACTTTTCCCCTTTTCATTCCTTTCTCTTTCCTTTTTCTTAATTAGTCTATATTCTTTCCTTTATTGATTTGCCAAACACTTTCTTTCAGTCTAGGTTTTAACAAGCAGCCCTTGGTTCAGGTTTAGGGAAATAAAAGGCGGCCCACTGCTGTCACAGCTTCTAGGTTTGTCCCCAGAGGGTCGCCAGAGGCCCTCAGTAATGACTGGACTTTAGAACCGAGGTCCTTTGAGTCCTCTTCACGTCATTCCTGTTCTTTTCATCTTGTACCTCTGTCCTATTCTCACACGCTCTCATGTGGTAATTGCAGTTATAGCCTTTAAAAAAAAATCTTTCAGCTCAGTCATCTGAGCCAAGATGAAGAACAGTTTCCACAGCGGCTTGGACACCTTGAATATGTGTAACAGTCGTGTGTAATCCTAGAAGTGGGTTCTGTAGTGCTGATCTATGAGGGTTGATTACCATGACGAGTAACCTGGGATCACTTAGTTGTTGAATGAATGGCATTTTACATTTCTTAACTGGAAGGAGTCACAAGGAGGTAGCTGAAGAGAATGTGGTCACACTATCCATATATTTGTGACTTGCCATTTCCATGAATTAAAAACATATTCACTGTGTTACTAGAGGTGATTCTTTGTTTAGGCCTGGGTCATGCCCGTGCGTGTGGAGTTGTGTTAGACTATGTGTGCAGCTGTTGCTCTGCAGTGGGAGAAGTGGGTGTGGTCTACACAGCTTATTGATCATAGTTGTTTTTAATGACTGCAGTTGTTGTAAATTGAAATGATAGCTGTTGGCTGGAGTTGGTGTGCGACTGAGAAGTGCGTGTGTGTGTGGGAGAGAGAGAGACAAATGAAGTGGAAGGTTTGTTAGAGTATGTTAAAACACTGTGCCTGCTCACGTTCTCTCTCTCTCTCTCTCTCTCTGTCTACTTCACCTTGTTATTTTTATCATTACTTTCATTACCTGTTCCGTTAGTTGTTGTTGGTTTCTGTCCGTTTCTACATTATATGAGCATGCCTGTATTTCTGAGTGTGCATATTCACAATACCTCTTTATATTGTCTGGGGTAATGACGTGAATTGCTGCATTAAAAACCTCATTGCAGAGCCAGGCTCTTTTCTCCCTGATGCTTGTGTTAATGCTGCGTCCCTGTGGACCAAAAGAAGCTTTTCTGCAGCTTTTTCACTGTCGGGCCATTTTACCTGCTGCACAAATGCCAGTAAACCTCTTAAGCCCATTCTGCCCCATTTCTTTCTCTTTGCCCCACGAGATTCGCCAAAGACAAAGACCCAGCCTTTACGGCTATTAGGGCCATTTAAAGCTAGTCCCATGTCGAACATGCTTGAAATATATTGCTGTGAAATGTACTGGGATGCCTCGCTGCAGTGCTGCTCTGGAGCTTTACTGATTTTTAAAACATGGACTTGCTAGTCCACCTGTGATGATTATCTGGTGATGTCACATGGTAATTTTCAAATTCAGTGACCTCACGTTTATTTTGACTTAAAGGAAAAAGTGAGACTTACGCAAAGCTCTCGTCTGTCTGACAGCGTTGGTTTATTGTCTTGTTACCTCATTAGATGCTAAACTTCATACTTGACACTGACAGGCAAGGAACAAAGTGTTACAACGCATGTCCTCATCCACAGCATGTGTTTCCTGTTCTAACGGTTCATTACTTTTTTACTGACTGCGTATCCTCTGTTCTTGTTTGTACACCTCAGTGTTAGACTGTGTTTTTGTCTTTGGTCCAGAGCTGGTTCGCCTACAGCCTCCCACATTCGCCATGTCCTAGAACTACCTCCTTTATTTCTATTTTTTCTATCTGTATTTGTATCTCTGTGCACATCTTCCTCCAGCAGCCTAGAAACAAGACTTTAGGAGCTAAGTGAGCGTTCAAACAGAAACTCAGTTATGTTCCTACAGGGCAGAGAAGTGACTGGAAAATCAATTATATTTGCACTAAATAATCCACTTAACATAAGGGAAATTTAAACACGGACAACAATGAATCGTTTTCACAGCTAGGGGTGAAAACTTTGCTCTGAAGCAGCAGAATGCAGTGAACACACACACACACACACACACACACACACACACACACACACACACACACACACACACACAGACAGACAGAGTTGCGTTCTGAAGGATGAGATAAAGTGAGAGGTGATGAACGTGTTTTATAGTGATAGGAATTAGTATGTGAGGGGGAGTCTCTGTGCTGATGAAACAGGTGGAAATAACTTGTACACGTTTTTATTTTAATGGTGCAACATACAGTAAAAAGTGTATTGTTTGAACACATGGGGGGGGGGGGACTTGCAACTTAGCTCTGATGTTGTTTATCCACGCAAATAGTTTCCTTTATTGTGTCCAGGTTTTGAGGGATTCTTTGCCTAACGTGGAATGATATCTCATGAAGAAGAAGCTGCTAACACTGTCTCTGGCTTGTCTTGAGTATTTACAACTTGTCTTCCTGCAAAGTGCTTTGTGGAGCGCAAACAAAATCCCATTTGCTCTGTTATATTTGGGTGGAGGCAGGTGTCTCTGACCTGAATATTTCAAAATCTCACAATTTCAAATGTCCATTACATAAATGTCAATCAGCGGGCTCCACACCAGCACAGAAAACATGGCTGCGTGGTGTAGTCCGTGGATTTAGTGGTGCAGTATGTTGGTAGTTGAGTCTCATAATGACCTGGTAACCACATGGTGGTGAGCTGCCTTGTATTCAGAGTGTGTGTGTGTTTCAGGGAAGGAGAGAGAGTGTGTGTGTGTGTGTGGCTGAAATAAATTGTTGGCCTTATATAAGAGATCTGAACACTGGCCTTAGGTAAGAAGGATGTTCAGTTATTGCATCAGTTTCACATGATGCTGTTTCACGCATGTTTGGGGTAAACCAAGAGTCATATAAGGACCTGTTGAGTGTTGGGAAAGTCGTTTAAAATATAAAACTCAATCAATGAACTAATTATCTTTAGATATTCATTCTGGATCTTCTGTTTGCTGTTTGACACGTTGATGTCCAATCACTTATTCAGCATCACATCAGTCATTTCTCAAGCAAATGACAAAAATGCTAATTTCTCTGTGGTCACAAACATTACTGATGGCACCAAATATTGAACAGACTTGTATCTTTTCTCACGCTACCCTGTTCTGTCTTTGTCTTTTCTAACAGATTGCTTTCTCCCAGCACAACAGCATCATGGACCTGGTGCAGTTCTTCGTCACCTTCTTCAGGTAACTTTTTCCATGCTCATTTACTATATGTGCTGTTTTCTCTGCAGAGCACCCAGCTGCTCCTCACAGGGCTTTGCTGCTCAGTGTTTCAGTTCCCAGTGGCTCTTTACACAACTGGGTCGTAACCTGAACTCGAGAGTTACAGTAGGTGGCAGCAGCCTCAGGCAAGATGCTCCAAGCAGTCCTGGCAATCGTGTCCATCTGCTCAACAGCAAGAGCGTAGAGAAACTGCAAAGTGTGCAGAGGAAAAAAAAGAATCTCAGACTCACAAGTCAAATGAAGTAAGACTCACTTTTGTGACTGGAGTGAGCCAGCCCTTCAACCTGGAGCTGGATAATGGCCAAACGCAGGAATGTGTGCTTATTGCAGAGGAGAGATCATGTGGTCTTCCTGCTTTTCTGTCCGGAGCTGAGTCATGTTTAATAATAATAATGTTGCTTTATGCTATTAGCTAAATACAAATCCTGTAAAATGGTTCCCATCTCCTCATAATTTTCTCCCACAACAAGGCTATTTAAACAGCCTGACAAAGCGGTCCATTTTCTGGGCTGACTGAGAGACGTTGGTGCTGCAGCTCACAGTCATGCAGATGGTGGAGCTAATGAGAAAGTGTTTAGTGGAAGAAATCTGGAATGAAGTCTGCTGTCTTCAGGCAAGATCCTGCCACTCAGCTATGATACTGAACAAATGTGTATTTGTCTGTGTGTGTGTGTGTGTGTTTGCGCGTACATGTTACTTCCTGTTGTATTTCTGCCCACCTCACAGTGTGCTCGTGCTTATGTGTGTGTCACTGTGCAGCCATGTGAGGAAGTGAGCCATTTTTGTGCCCTGGGCCGGCTTCCGGACATCAGTGACCTTCAGGGACAGCATAGATGGATGATGTCATCAGTAGGGGACAGTGTTGGGTCTTGCCGGGAGAGTTTGGTGTTGCTTCTGCCTGTGTTTAGTCACAGCTCTGTTTACGAGTTGCTGTCTTCTTCTCTGGACCAGACTCTTAGTGAGAAAAGGTTACGTGTTAGAACCACTCCTCCCTTTTTTCTGGTTTATTTGCTGCTCTTGTTATCTAATGTTTTTCAGTGCTGGGAAAGGTTTCCAGGTCGATTATTTATATAATAGTAGCATTGTAACAATAGGAGAAGTTAAAGTTTGAGTTAAATCTGCATTCATTATTCCTGCACATGTGAAATGGAGCATCGGGTTAAATGTTTTGGTTTAATGATTTATTTAGTTCAGTCTCAGGATTTGTTGGTTCATATACGTGCATACTGTAGGCTGTGTACATGTCACACATCCACGTGTGGGTCTGCTGTATGGAGGTGTGTATTCCTTTTAGCGCTACTCTGCTGATGTAGTCAAAAGCAAGAGTGCCAAAGGAGCCTAAGTCATGACTCTCAGCGTGTGTGTGTGTGTTTGTGTGAGGGGTAGCACGTGGGCAGAAGCACAGTGATCGTGAGAGGAAGAGAGATGTGCAACAAAGTTACAAAGATGCCTTTACGTCAAATCTGCTGCAGTAAGCTGTGAACAAAGTGTGAAGTTAGCAGCACAAACATGAGACTAGAAGTAAAATATTAGTGTGGTATTACTGCACTGCTGCCATCTTCAAGTCCAACCCCACCATCAGCAGCCTTTCAGCTGCAGGAAGGTTGCAGTGCTGTTGATGGGTGTAGTGTAGAAGTCTGTCATTGAGAGCAGAAATACAGCGCTCTAAAGGCCCCTTCTTTGTCTGTGTCATGGTTTTGCTACACTGTAAAACCTAACAGTATATCTTAATAAATGAAGTAAGTTATCATTACTTAATCTCTAAGAAAAGTTGGAGCAA
>JAUMHF010000007.1:17894193-17916344 GCA_032359275.1 Microctenopoma steveboyesi | reverse complement strand
ATACATCTGTATATTGTGTTATTACAACTTAAATGATTCAAGGCAATCGGTTTCCTCAAATCATTTGAGTAGGTAAAAAGTTGTCATAACTATATTGTAGTAATTTGTTAGTTAGTTTACCTTGAATGTAATTATTTTTTGTAGTTGAACTGTTTGAGTTATTAAACTTAAATGGTTCAAGGCAATCAGATTCATCAAATGGTTTGAGTTGAACTAACTTGCCAGGTTCAGGTTCCCTGATTTGTTTATATAATTTCCGAGTTACCAGTGCTGGGGATGCCGCTTCCATTCTGTTGCTGCTGCTGGAGAGACATATGGTCTGTGTGGTCAAAGGATGAGCTCCACGGTGCAGGAAGCACCCAATTGGCATGTACCAAGGATGACCACCTCAGAGGGGGGATTTCTCTTTGTCTTAAGATGAGTTATTTATACTGTTGGTGCTTTTTGTGATTTGTTGAACTTAATATTAACTAATAGACTTCTGTATTGTGTTATGGTGTTTTAGGTTGATGTTTGTTTTCATTGACCCCCTTGTGTGTGAAAGGTCTGTGTACAGTTAGGAAAGGTCACTTTGTCTCTGTCTAGAGTCTGTCCAGGTCAGGTTACTTTCTTTAAGTTAACGTTTCCTGAGTTCACCTCTGTTTTTTTGGCCCAAACATTGATGATGACCTTCTTAAATTCCTTTGTCATTTCTTTAGGGTAAATACAAACACCTCTTTGCTTGGTCCCTCACACCAGATTAGCTGTAAAATGTCCATTCATGAAGATCCTGAAACGTTTTAAGCTCTCCTCCGCTCCTCTTCCAGACCCTCCCTCCCTCCTCATGTATCCTTGTTATCTGTGAACAAAGCTGAGTAAAATGGAAAGTGGCCATAATTAAACAAAATTTATGCCACTGCTCTTTCCAGTCTCAAATGCTAATCGGTGACACGGCAGTTCAGCTTTGTCCAATTACCCCCACCTCTCACTCGCTTGATTAGCAGCCAGTTTCTGTGTCTCTCTTTCTTTTCCCCTAAAACAAGCCGAGAAGCTAATTTTACTTTGAAATCTTTATTTCTAACAAAAAGCCACAATAATAATTAAAATTTCAACATAAAAAATTAAAACAAAAATAAAAAATAAACTGTACATTGTTGGCAAAACCCTTTGCACTAGCAGTGATGCTTTGGAACTTTGGCTTTTTCAAAGGCTGTTATTAATTCTTCCTGATTCGAATATCTTCTCACTGTGTCCTCTATTGTTATGAGGGCCGGTCCTGAAAGTCTCTCCTGGGACATGGTGGATCTGAGGTAAGTTTTATGAGCTTTAGGGCTGAGAAGCTTCTCTCCCCAGAGGCAACAGTGATGGGAAGAGTTAATAGCAGACGAGGCGTAATGCTTAAGTTTCCATACAAATCCAGGAGCTGCTCCATATAAATGTAGTAAAGCATTTCCCATGGGGAGGTTACATTATCAGGAAAGGAAATAGCAGCTCTGACCTCCAGCACCAAATCAAAAAAGTTGCTTGCTAATGTTCAGCAAACAAGTTAGCCTTACAGCAGGTAGCATATTTGGCTACGTCAAACCTTCTTAAGTAACCACATACATAGCCACTAACTATTATATTTACCACTGTTTTATCACAGTTTTATGTTTTTCTCTTCCTTGTTTTTTTCGCTCCCAGAAGGATAGTTTCTTTTCATTACTCCTGCCAGCTGGCACCTTGAGAGGGGGGGCGGGTAAAGGGGGTTTGTGAGAGCTGCTGACAGTGCTGCTATCAATGACATGTTTTTACAGTCTTACTGCCCCCCTTGGCCTGGGGGGGCCTAGGCAATTGCCTGCCCTGCCTGTCCGCTAGCTGCGCCTCTGGTTGTGAAATTAAAATATTAACAGAATCCAGTGCAAGGGTTCCTCAGCCCACTGTTATATCCATCCATTCATTGTCTTCCGCTTATCCGCAGTCGGGTCGCGGTGGGTGCTGGAGCCTATCCCAGCTGCCTTCGGGCGAGAGGCACCCTGGACGAATCGCCAGTCCATCACAGGGCCAACACAGAGATATACAGACGAACAACCATGCACACTCACATTCACACCTACGGACAATTTCCAGTGACCAATCAACCTAATATGCATGTCGTTGGAAGGTGGGAGGAAACCGGAGTACCCGGAGGAAACCCACACAGACACGGGGAGAACATGCAAACTCCACACAGACCGGCCGACCGGGACTCGCTGTCTGCATGTTGATTTGGCAAAGACTTTACATCGGACCAGCACCAGCAAAGGACTGGGACAACTGTCCAAAAAATATTGCCGCATGCAGTGATAAAAGTAAATCAAAGTCCATTTTGAGTAAATAAAAAAGGAAAAAACTGCAGATTTAAATATTCAGACAGGTTATATTATCTTTCCTGATGACCCTGTCAGTGTCTGCATTATCAGGAATGACCCTCCTCCTACCTCTGCAGCTCAGTCCTTAACTTTGTCTGGACACAACCTCATGCCGACTGATTTTGGTAGATGTAACTTTCATACATGGGTGTAGCCATTTGATTCCCAGTCAGCTAACTTATTCATGCCTAATTCTCATTTGCTGAAATGAAATACACAAACATACCATCAGAGGCTGCACATTAATTTAACAGTTGAACTAGAGACACTGTCTCTATACTAAGAGCTGATTTGCTGCTTTGTGCAGATGGAAAGCTGTTTCCGATTGTGTGCTGTCTGCGGCTCATGTTCAACGAATAGCTTATTGATTTTTCTCTCTGGCCACTGGGGTTGATGTTACACCGCTTCCATGCACATTTCTGCTTGTGTGTGTGCGCGTTATATATGTATATATATATATATGTGTATATAAATAGAACCTTTTTGGTTTTTGCTGTTTGGTTGAAACAAGCCTCGAACACAGTCGCTCTTGCACACCATTCCCTAGACCCAGACTCATTCTTACCCACATTCCCTGCTTGTTTAATCAGTTCGATAACCATTACCTGTGGCTGACCAGTCTTAAATCTAGATCTATCAAGTAGAGTGTTAACAAACCCACAGGACACTCCCAGAACCCCACCCCCTCTCCTCCCTAATGCCTCGGTAATAGCGACAATTAGCCGCTCTGCTCCATTGCTTGAATTGCTAAGCTCGAGCCCTGTGGCCCATTAAAGGCAAACTGAGGTAATACAGAATGAATGGGGAATCTTGAGCCTGATTGGATTTGAATCCAGGCCAGTGGAGAGGTTTTAGAACAGGTGTTTCGGGCTGGAAATCATTGCAGGGGAGTTAGTGAGTGTATTTGTCTTTGCTTTCATTGTTAATTGTTAAGGGAATATTCTGTGGTGGTGGTCCAGGCATTTGGTGTCTGGGTTTATAAACCCATTAAGATGTAGGACGTTGGCACATGAAGGAGAGAGTCCTTTCAAAATAATACTGTATTTTATACTAGTAAAACTTAAAACCACAAATCTCATGTCTGTCCCATGAAAACTTCACATATGATTTGCACCAAGTCGGTTTCTTTACCGGATGATTTTCATCAAGCAGCAGAAATGAGCAGTTTGTCATCTTCACCAGAGGGGATTTCCTGCTTGTGATGTCTGAGAGGTCAACTCTAGACTGAGGAGGCCATGACTGCAGCCTCTTCACTACACTGGGTTTGAAAATGTCACGCTCATTACAGCACTAACATCCTTTACGACGCTGTCATCCCCACATAGAGACACAGGAGACGCACATGCTAGTAGATAAAGAGGCTGTTTGTTTCCAAGCTGCTGTCCTCAGCAGATTCTCAGGCCCTTCCTGTTGGTAAGTCTTTGGTTTCGCTTGTTTTGAGCCCTTGTCAGACGTTCTGGTTAAGAGGAGCTTTGTTTTTGGCCAAATAACTTTGGCCTCAAGACATTGAACTTTAACGCTGTGTGTGTGTGTGTGTGTGTGTGTGTGTGCGTGTGTGCGCGCGTGTGTGTGTGTGTGTGTGTGTATGCGCGCCCGCGCTCCATTAAACCCTGTTCTTTGTTAGAGAGCATCTTGTCTCTCGTTGACCTCTTGCTGCCTCCTGCTCTCTTAAAATCCCCAGCTGCCTGTGGGCACAGCAGTTCGGTATCTCACCACAAACTTCCAGAGAATTTGTCTCCTCTTTGTCAGGAGCTTTTTTTTTTTAATATATATATTTCAGAGCTACAGATGAGTATTATTTGCATTAAATCCCACTCATTGAATGTGTTCTTGTGTAGTCTGCAGATACTGCAGAAAAGTCATTGCATCGTACCCACAGCACATGTAGTACCTGGTTGTTCTCTTGTGTTTGGTATGCAGCTCCTTAGTAGTTAATATTGCTGTCTGTGTGTTTTTAAAGTCTATAATTAGATCAGAAAAACCATCCCACTTTATACACAGTTTAACTGACAGAGAGCTGTGTCACTGTGTCAGGTGGTTGTACATCCTGCCTGGTGTCGTGACTTGTTTCATATTTTTGTTCACGCACTTTAAAGGAATCATTTATTTTTGATTGATTGACTAATCGTGTCTCCCTCCTCTCTCTCTCCAGCTGTTTCCTGTCTCTGTTGCTGGTTGCCGCTGTGGTTTGGAAAATCAAACAGACCTGCTGGGCCTCACGGCGAAGAGAGGTAGGACACGCTGTTGTCTTGGTTAATGTTGTGCGTCTGTAAGTTTAATGTGTTACCTTGTCTGCCGGTGTGTCGCTCAGTGCGTGTGGTGTCGTCTGCATGCTTCACGCTGCAGCACACACTGTAAGCTGTTAGGTGCAGCTGTCACGTCGGAGACACTGATGCATCTTCGCCACCCACAGTTGTGAAGGATGTGTTAATGTCACGAGTCCTATAAGGAAAAAATAATCTCTCTGCTTAATGAGCATCGCCATGACAATAAACAAGGCCATTCCCCTTAATTAGTGCTCCTCGTGAACCAATTAACTCAAACGAAGTGATGCTAAACGAAGTGGAATGGAGTGATATATCACTTAAATCCTCAACAGATGTGGCATCATTTCATGTTTACTCCTGAGCATCTCTGACGCACGCGAGAGCACACGCACACACACACACACACACACGCACACACACACATGCACACACACACGCACACACGCACACACACACACACGCACACACTCACACACGCACACACACACGCACACACACACACACACACACACACACACACGCACACACACACGCACACTTTGTGAGTGACTTTCCTTTTCTTAACTTGTATTTGTGTCTGTTCTTGGTCACTTTCTCTCTCTTTCATATTTTTTCTGAAGTGTTTTGTGTTGGAGTCATCGGGGAGGAATCAGTGCTACTTATGAGCAGCAGATAATGGTCGGCTGTTATTGGCATAATCCACACACATTCCATGGGGAACTATTGTGCTTAAAAACACTTGTTGCTTCCTGCCCCCCATCCTCCCCACTGCTGCTGTTCTGCCATTATGCAGAAAACACGACTGCTTTCATGTGCAAATTAACTTTCAGTATTTAAATGTTGGCAACACGTTATGTTACTTTTATGCTCTTTCAAATGAATTAGCTTTAATTAGGAGGATTTATAATCTGCTTATGTGGTTTAAGTGTTTCTGTGCTCAGCGAGAGAAGTTGTTGTCACTGCCTGGTTTAAAAAAGACACAGTCATGGAAGTAGCCCACAGGATTAGCTCTTCTGTGAATGCAAATGTCATTGTTTATTTTTTTGAATAATAAATGAGCAGATGGCATATCCAGATAGTTTTATCTGTTTCCAGATCCACTGACAGTGACTATAAACCGCTGGTTAACCCATGGTATCCTACCTGCCTGTAACAAAGCCAGTTAGCATACCAACTTTGATTATTAAAAATGCTACATAATGATCATTTTGTATGTATTTCATTACCTGACCATTACCTGACCATGCACACAGATGTGCATGTTAATAGATGTGATTGATACGTGCACTGTGATTTGTGCTCGGCTACCTGTGACCCGAGTAGCATTGTGTTTGTTTAGCCTCTCTTCCCCGGTGTAAGGAGCAGTGTAGTGGCTGCTGACAGCCTGGCCAACACTCAGCTACATTATTTATGAGAGCTGGTTTCATATCACAGCAGAACCGCAATGCTGCATTTACTGCACTGTTGGCTTATTTATCCATCCTCTCTGCCTTTCTCCATGTCAGTTTCAGTTTTTTACAACCTCTCCTGGAAAACAGGATCTGATAAATGAAGACCTCTGATATTATGGGAGAAGTCATCAGTGTAGGAACTGGGCGATTTGGCTTCACTTTCCTTCCGTCGTCTGAATGTTGTTTGAAATTAAATCCTTTCCATAATTAATTCATCTAGTCTGGCAGAAAGGAAGCAAATGAAATGCCCTCAAAGTGTGATCTTTTACTTCTGGGAGGATGGCTGGGATGAAGAGAAGGAAAACACGAGATTTCACTGAGTTATGGTATAGTTATGTCATTTTTAATATAAATCACATGACCTTTAGCACCTGGACGATTGATGAACTAAGTGGGGTTTAAGGTCAGTTTTAGTTTATTATAAGTCATTTTATTTCTCTTATGAGGACAACACTGTAGTGCCTCGCAGCAGGAAGAGGCTGTATCAGGCTTGTCTGTGGAGATTCAACCTTCCCGTCCTATCGCAGGTTCCCCTGTAGTCCAAAGACATGCAGGCTGATTGATGCATCCAAGCTACCAGTAGGTGTGAATGGTTATCTGTCTGATAGACTAGTGACCTGTCCAGGCTGTGCCCTGCCTCTCGCCATGTGACAGCTGGGATGGGCTTCAGGAGCCCAGCAACCCCTAACAGGAACAGTGGTTAGGATGATGGATGGATGTGTACAATCAATCTATGATGATGGTTTACTGCTACAAAAACTCTACTCGTGCTCAGAGACAAATAGTTTTTCTGGACTGAATGGGACATAGTTACGTTGGATAAAAGTTTTCTTAAACTTTCTGAAATTGTGCCTGCTCTGTTGTCCTTTACAACACCTTTAGTTTATTGTAGGACAATCAGTGGTTCCCAGGTCCCGTCCTGGGCCCCCCTGCCCTGCTCGTTTAGGGACCTCGGAGATGAAAAGATTTGTCATGCCCGGTCCTAGTCTCTTCTCCAGCAGGCCACAGCCTCACTTACTCTGCACCACTGAGCGAGAAATGAACAATGCTAATCAATGGAGCTGAATGGTGCGATGTCTTTTTTACCTACTTGTGTACTTAGTGCTGGCCTGATTATTATGGAGATAAACTGCAGTGGTCAGGTGCCAGAGGGGCACAAGGGGGCAGGGTCAATACAGCCAGATTTACGGCATCTAATATATTGTCATTGTAACATAGAGCACAATGTTTTTACTGCTCAGCATAGAGATTCTGCTTGTTGCTTATTTTATTATTAGATTCGCTTTGCTGATTTACCCAGTGTCTTGTGTGGTAAGTTTGAAAAGGTTGCATGTAAACCATTGCTAAATTGTTCAGTACTATGTGCTAGTAGGGCAGCAGCAACAACAAGATGTGTGCAGCACATCTGTCGGGTCTGTAACCAGGTGGTATGTTTCACAGGTTCACAGGACAAAGCTCACAGCCAGGTTTGCAGCACGGCTCAGTGGTACCATCCACCTGGACTCCCACTCAAGATAAAACCATCCTTGTGCTGAGTTCAAATATGAAAGTGTCACCTGTGTTAGGTTGTAATATTAGAAAATATAGTAGATCTGTGTGTAGTATGAAAGTATCTGCTCTTTCTCTAGAGCTGGTCCAGTGGGAAGCCACAGCAGAGGGTGAAACTGTTAATTATGGATCACAACCAGTCAGAGGACTACAGAGAAACATGGGTATTAATAGGAACAAATATTTTTTATAACAATCAAAAGCTACTTTGAAATTGTAAAGCTGATGCGCAGGGACAGGCTAACTGTCTCTGGGACTTCAGTAATATTGTTGCTCCTCTGAAGACTCCGTGTGTGATTGTCCTAGGACCACATTGAGTTTTATACCGTGAGACATCACTCTCTGACACAACGTGTGTTTGCAGGTTAAGGTTACGATGGAGGTTAGAAGTAGGTGCTTTGTTTTATAGTGGCAGTCTTTGGGGATGTGGGAAATGAAGTCATCATATGAGTGACTGAAGTACAAATGTTGTTCTTCGTGCCGACGCGATCTGTGTGAGACAGTGAGTCAGAAGGATTGAGCTCCTTCATTTCACCGCAAACATCTTGACACATTTTCGTTGTTTTTTGTTTAATGCTGCATATTAGTCGACCTTATGATGTTCTGTACAGGTCAGCACAGTTGAATTCAAATAGCTGAATTCAACTGGTCCCTTGAGGAAAGTACAATTACAATGGCCAAATCAAACGTAACAAGAACAAAGTGGAAATTAATTTACATTTTAAATGTACTCTTTTTATACATTTTTTCTGGCTGTTGATTGGTCAGTGTGTCTGAAAAGTCATCCCATTTAGTGACACAGGCTAAATTGGCAGCCTGTGATCGTGCACGCAGGCTGAACAGAGATTGACCGGTCGTTTCCCTGATTAGGGCTGCAGATAATGAGCAAACTGCACACAAACAGAGAATACGTTGGCTTGTCAGGTACATTGTGATTGTAATCAGTTTAATTTTGCAGCAATAGGAACATAGTGTATGTTGAAAATGCACTTCGATAAACAAGAGATAACAACAATGAACAATTATACAACATAAAAAATAAAGCAGACAACCACTGCGAGCAGCTGTGAAGATGACATATTTAAAAAAGTTTTTTTACTTCTGCTGCTCCCATGGTCATCTTATTTGCTGCTCTACCAGTAATAAACACACTGGAATGTCTGTCCGTCTGTCTCTCTCTATATTGTTTGTTTACTTATTCATCTGCCCGCTGCAGCATTTCTAAAATCACATCCCACATAGACGTTGCCAAACGCCCTCTCTGACAAGTTAAAAGACTTAAAGACTTCATCAGTCTCTCTCTCCTGGAACGCTATGAGCAGCTTACCCTGATTTGATTGAATTGTGTCTCCTGTTAGCAGACTGGACCTCCTGACCTCTGCTCCGTGCATCACCACTACAGGAGCTTCCCCTCTCACCCTCATTTTCTTAAATTAGATGTTTGCACGTCTCCTGCATGGGGCAATTAACGCATTGTGTCATTTCTCCCCCACACTCATTAAGGAATTACACTCTGAGATCCTCGGCTCTGAATTATAGTGGAGTAAGGATTTGCTGCATAACGAAGAGAGCTTGATTAAAATTTAAGTTTTAAGGCTATTTTGTTTGTTTAGGACTTGTCAGCGATGCATTGCATCCAATAAACTGGCTTATGGAGCTAATTATGCAGCTGTTAATGCTTTCTCGAGGTCTCTTACAGTCAAATTTCAGCTGCTGCAAAATGAGAGAAGGTGCCTAAATTAATTTTAATGATAAGACTGTCACAATACGAGGGTTACTGAACCAAATGCAATTTATTACGATAGTAGGCAATATTAGACATAGACAAAACTAACTGCCTTAGACTGCATCAGCATTGTCTTCTTTTAATACAACTGTTATTATTCCACAGTACTGCAGAGGTGATGTTATGCTCTGATTGCTCAGTTCTTGGCTACCGCACTCTCCAATCTGCAGTTGCACAGATTAGCCTGTCTGGACCAGTGAATGCCAAATCACTTGTGTACGTGTTTTGGTGCGTGTCGCTGTTGTACAGTATTTGTGGGTTTGTGTTTATGTGTCCCTTATTTAGCTGGCATTAATCGTGGTGGCAGATTAGCAGAAGAGGTTTAATGTGGCCAAGCATGGCTGAATGTCTGTGGATGGCTGCTGTATGTATGAATCAGAGGGATGAGACAACCAAAACAAGCCTGCCCCTTTCTTTAAACCTCTGACCACAGAGCCACAGTAACATCTTCCCAGTGTATAGTATAACCCAGAGATCCATACTGCAGAATAACAACAAGCTTTAGTGCTGGACTGATGTAGTTTTATGGTAAAATGTTTTGGGTCAAGAAGTGAAATTACATCATAAACCATGTTGTTATGGTGCTTAGTTTGTGTGAGTGAGTGAGCACTTTTTGACATTCTGGAAAACAAAGTAACATCCTGACATTTGCATGAGATGTGGGAGTAACACCTCACTGACCTGATAATAATGTACATTTAATGGCCTCTTTTCAGTGCGTTGTAAAAATGTCTACACAGTCCAAGATGAACTACAATCTCTCAAGCATCCTCAGGTTTAGATTTTCTGCTATATGCAGTACCCACTTAAGATATGCATGTTCACATTAGCACCTAGCTTTCAGTAGCTGTTATAAGGTATAGTGAGATTGCATTAATAATTACTGCTATTATTAGCATTTGTAAGTGGATGTAACACACAGTTATGCAGCTATGAAGAATTATAAATAAGAGATAATAAGTCTTCACAAAACTAAATCTTAAAACTTTGTATTGTATATATGGTTTATTGCATGTACAGATATGAGAACACACTGTGGAGTCTGTCTCTAAATGGTCCCATAATGTTAATGCTATTTTCCTCTGATCCTTTCCTGATCAAGCTGCTTCTTCTTCTCACATAGGGCCACAGACTTTTCCCCTAATTAATCATCATTTAAAAACACACATTTTATTTAGCATTGTCAAAACTAAAATAACGCTGACCTAAGCATCTGCTCTGTCTCCTTTAAGTTTACCCCCTCACTGAGAATCAAAACACGGTTAATGCTTCGCTGCTATCAGCGGAGCCCAGGTGACCGCTATCACTGTCAGAGATCCTGATTAGCTTGAAAGTGACTTCAGCAGCACCACACAGGCACCAGCAAGCTTAAAAAAACCACTGAAATAAAAGACAGGAGGGGCCTTGATGGAGAGAGAGAGAAAGAGAGGGAGGTGGGGGTGTTTTGAGGGACACAGCAAGGACATCTCCCCAGAGCCATATGGTGGCTGAGATGGTTTTATACGGTTGTGTTTCTCTGTCTGCTTCGTTTAGGATTGTTACCGGGAAGCACCGCAGGCCGGCCGTCTGTAATAATATATCTTCCTTCCTCCATTCCCTTTCACTACCATCAGTAGAATCCATTCTGTTTTTCTGCCCTTGCTTTTCTGTTGTTATCTTAGAAATCCACTTGTGCTTGTCATTTTGACTGATGACCTGTTTTGACTGAAGGTGGGAGTCGATAGCAGAGCCTATATTAATAACTCCACACCTGAACCTGTGATCGAACCTGGACTTTAACTCCACTGACCGGCTATTTGTCCGTGTACAACCGTAAACTGTATACAGAATCATTGTTTGCTATTTTACCATTTTTTTGCCTTCAGTATTAGTTTAGATTGTTGAGACTCATATTCAACATATCTGAGAGACATAAACAATTTTGATGAGAATGCGACATATGAGGTCTTACAGAGCTACTTGACACATTGGTTCACAAGGATTGTTGGGAGTTCTCTGTATAAAACATAGACATAAGAGACATAAAAACTGTTCTTCTGATCTAGTTTGAGCAGTTTCCTAAATATAACAACATGCGCTCACCATATATTAACAAATAACATGTATGTATTTATGCATAACATGTTATAGTAGCAAGTGCAGGAGAATGTCCTCAATTATTTAGTTATCTAATTTAATTCAAGGGGAATATAATACAGTGCAGCTTTATTCTGTCACTCTCTGTCCTCCAATATGAGACGATCCCTAACTGGTCATAAAGTGAGCATTTCTTAAGGTTGCTCTTCAAAAGTTTCTGCAGATTTTAAAAACTGAGATATTGCTACTCACAGCACTGGAGTTGAGCTGCCCCCTTATTGCTACGGATCTTCTCTAATGCTAACAATATGGACAACATGTTCTCCAGTGTCATCATAGCTAACAGTATGCTCTATATGTAGGGAAGTCTTCCATGGATCAAAGCTAAACCACAGAAGAATACCTTGAATTTAAGTCGTACACATGCTACCGATGCAGTAGAGCCCAGAATCTTTAAGCTCCATGCGTGCGTAAAGGGGCAGTGTGGGTGTATGAGTTCTGAGATGGGTTGCTAAACATATCTTTGTGCTAACATAATCCTTGTCATATCATAAGCCAGCGGACAATGATGATCCTAATCCTTCTTTAAAAAGATTTTCATAAACTGGAGGCACACACGCGCGCTGTGGTACTTCTGCAGGCGATCTTTGTACCCGCACTCTGGAGACATCTTCACCAATTTCAGATCTGGACTTTAAGAAGATTGCAGACTTAATGCAAACGGGTCCCCACGTGGTAAATAAGCCTCAAATTCCCTGTACAAAATATTTACCTGCAAATTCCAATATCAGTTATTCTCAATAAACACTACGCTAAAACATCAGATGTCACATCCGATAAATGCTGTGAAACCAGTCATGTTTAATCCACTTTACCCGTAGTAATCTGTTTAAATTCAATTTCTTGTTTTCTATGATGAGACAGACAATGCCACAAATATCAATTGAAATGAATTGGAATTTAATTTCTGGAAATGCATGAGGGACCAAGAATGAATTACAAAAACATAATTCACATAGGAAAATAATTATGATCCTGCAGTTGTATCTCTCTAATAATTAGAGAGATACGTGGATCAGGTGTGCCCTCAAGGTGACCTGGACTGTTGATCAGGGACCAGCAAATATCTATTTAAGGCATTCCTGCCTTCTAGAATGAACCTTGACCGTTGCCTTGTAAACACCAAATCTAAAAATCTTATTGCCTCATCCTTGAGTCCAAAGGGGTGTCAGTGCCAATTATTTCTAGGTGGTCTTGTTATATTCACACTACCTTTCAAATGATTTGATACTCTAAAACATTCACTCACCCAAAAACATTGAAAACCAGCTTTCCTTGTGTGCTTGTTGTGCTTTATAGTCTGTACAGAAATGACAGGACACAGACACGTGTTTAAGTACTGTTTTATATTTAATTAATAATAAACAGAACAGCTTGCCTCTTGTTGTTACTGTCGCTGGTGTCTGAAACCTAATGAACTTCTTACAAACATGTAACAAACAGACGTGGAGTGGAGAATAATCTCAGTGCAATCAGCCATTCACACGAGGAATTCATCCAGGAGTCGAACGCGTTCTGTTGCAGTGATGTCAATTTGTTTAGGAAGCAGATTAAACTAAATCATCATTTCAGATACTCCAACAAATCTCAGACACAATATCTGCGTTGTTTTAGAACAAGTACTGTAGGAGGCGAATGGCTTGTGGGGATTAACCGAGAGACTGTACACACACAAATCAATAATGAGGTACGTCCACGGAGAGAGAGCGGTTTGCATAACACAGTGAATGTTGTGGGTAAAATGATTTACTGATGCCAGTGGGTTTAAGCTGTTAGAAAAAAAGAGCAAAAATCCAAACTCGCCCATAACAGCATCTTGACTTTAATCATCCAAAAATGAATTTGCAAAAGGAATAATGAATAAACATTGGTTTTGTAATTGAATATGAAAGAGAGAACTCTCTAAAAATGTTCATTTACACTGAATTACAATAAAGCCTTAGTAACCAGTGTTTTGTAGCTAATTGCTTAAAGACAGGAAATTGAAATACATTCACTAATGTGGTTTCAAGCCTTGGCTAAAGCTACTATGCAGAGCTCAGTTTCCTTTCTTTGGCAGGGACAAACACAGAGCATTGACAAGAACTTTATTATTGGTGATGCTGAACATTAAACTTTCCCAGTAGATTTAACTTGCAGTGCACAAACCCTGAGCAACATGTGTGTGTGTGTGCGTGTGCATCCTTCTGGGGCCAACTCTCTGAATCTCCCTTAGAACTCGTCTCAGTGTCAATAGTTAGCCGTGATGACTGAGGTTGTAGGATTCTACTGTACCGTTCTACTATTACACTACTGGGAATGTCAGAATTGCGGCTGGATGAAATGGGAATATAATCAAACTGTAGTTCTGTAGAGCAGAATTGAGATTGTGTTTTCATTTGCTTTACAGTAGTTCTCACTTTGTTCTCTGCATTCTCTGTACGGCTCTGGAACTGTTTGACTGCTTGTTTAGTAGCTTCACCCTGGCACCACATGTGCATCATGTTTGTTTAGTTTTTTTTTCATTGCCCCAATAAATCCTTGGAGGCATTTTGATTTGCGTGTGCATGTACTAATAGTTCTGAACACCTGTTCTGCTTGGCACCTCGTGTGTTTCTCACTTGCTCTGCAGGTTTCATGTGTAGCCCATGGGGACAGGTGCTTACGCCTCTCTGATTGTTTAGGATCTGTAGCATTAAGAGGTAAAAGCTGCAGCTCAAACTGAAGCGTTGCAGTTTGGAAATCGTGTTCTGTTAAATTATGCTATCAATTTAAAGACAATTAATTGTTGAGCTCAAGTAGGAATTCATTTGTGTGCTGCGTTAAAACAAATTAAATGATACTGTTTCTACTCTGAGGCTGCAGACCTAAACATTGCATTCAGTGCTGTGACCCGTTCACAGGTACAGTCTGTGTTTATGAGGCTTCCTCCTGAGGCAGGACTGAAAAGAGATTAGCATTTTTCTGCTTCCACTCAGGCTTCCTTTGTCACTCAAAACACTTTGTACTCTGAGGGAAAAGTCTACATACGCTCTCAGATATTCCCACACACACACACACTTCAACACACACTGAGCAGGAAGATGCACAGGTGAATAGTGTCTGAGACCTCGTAGTTAAAGCCTGTTTCAGTATGTTTTCAGAGTGTGTGTGTGTGTGTGTGTGTGTGTGTGTGTGTGTGCGTGTGTGTGCGCCTCATATGTTCTATGACTGTTTTGGGTTTAAGGTTTGAATTGGGATGAAGTTTAGGCTTTTGGCATTTAGCTATGATAGTTAGTGTTGGGGAAAGGAGCATTATGTATGCATCATGTCAATGTGTGTCCTCATAGTGAAACATGACTGTGTGTGTGTGTTGGGTCAGAAATGCCCATGAATATAATTCGTTTTTTTCTACCATGCATCTATTCCATATTTTTCCACTTACGTCATCAATGGCCAGCAGTAATAATACCACCCAGGGAGTTCAGCACTGATTTCACTGATTAACCCAACATCAAACTGAGACGATGAATTAATCAGTCAAATCACCTGCTGCAGCCTGTGGCTGGAAAAGAACCGCTGTAGACACCCACTCTTTCTTAAAGATACATAAACATGGGTCAGACAGAAACCAAATCGTTTCCTGGGGGAAGGTTGGCTCACTCTTTACAATGCAACTCAACAGTTTTAAGGTAAAACATATCCTCTTCAAAGGTCAAAAAGAAATTCAGACTCAAAAGGACACAACACTAGACTCCTCCTCAGCTCTCCAACATCTCTCACTCACAAGTCCAGAGGGTTTTTTTTTCTCCTTACAACTCAAAAGTTGAATTAATTCAGGTAAATGCATTTAATATGAATGAACAGGTTTAGGAATGTGCAGTGCATTTATATACACTCGCCGGCCCCTTTTTTAGTATTAAGGAAAAATAGATAGAAATAGATGTAACCGGGTTGATTTGGATTAATGTTAATAATTACACAAAATCTGTTCTTAGGTCCCAAATGTTTGATATACCTTATTGTTAATACCTCCTAGCCTGTAGTTGTCCATAATCTCTGTTAGAGTTCCTCCCGATGTATTTGTCTTCTTCTGTGGTGCACCCCTTATAAATTCGGGGTAACCCTGTGGCCTCTTCCCTTTTCCATAATTCTCCGGTGGGAGAGGTTAGTGTAATTTTTCTTTAAACCCTGTCATACTGTTATTTTTCAATGTTTGAGTGTATTTTAGTTTTTATTGTCATCATTACGTCTGTCTTTACAATTTTACATTATTATTTTTATCGGATGTGTAGTTAGCTTAGTCTAGGAAGGTTATGTTAACTTTCGTCGCACCTATTTCATTTGTTTATAGGAGCTGGAGCGAGTGAGTTTTCATTTGGAGGTTTTTCTTTTTTTTACTTCATGTCATCAGAATAAACGGAGAGAATCTCCAAAGAGGTTCGAGTGTCGACATCAGTTCATCACAAAGAGTAAACACAACGCAGAAACCACACCGGTCACATAGAGACTCATCAGACCAGGCACCATTTTTCTAATCTTATTCGGACCTTTCTCTGTAAACCCTAGAGATGGGTGTGCGTGACAATCCCAGAAGATCAGCAGTTTCTGAAATAGATAGACCAGGCAGGGAACATGTGAACATGAGCTTTTACAACAGGCTTTTATCAGTTACACCATACTAACTCTACAGAAAGCAGTAGTAGTGGAGGTCCTTGTTTAAAAGCATTACCTTTACAGGCATGAACTATTTATTTGATACAACTGTCAGAATCTGACTCCTGAAGTTGATTTTATGAAATAAGCTGCTGTTGACTCACTTTAGGAAACATGACTCATCGACAGAAAGATCAACTTTATTTAGTCTTCAGCAGCATTTAACAGAGATGACGAACGTCTGCTAAAATGCAGCTTTCATTTACATCTTTTCAATTATTGAGCTTGATTTAAAGGCTCTGCCGTGTGTGCTAAAGATGTCCCTCAAAACTGCACCGTGCATCCATCAAAGGCAATGTTGATAAAGCCACCAGGTCTGATCATCTGGAAAGGAAGCTGCACACTTCGTTTGGATATTATATTTGACCTTATTAAGGGTTTGAAGGCAGAAACGTGTTTACTCTAAAAATACTTTTGAAGGCATACTGAATAAGTACTGAAGGTGTGTGTGTGGGTGTGTGCGGAGATGTAAAGATGGTAAGGGACAGGGGATGCAGACATTTACTGGTGAAGCTTGACAACATTATTGTTCTCATACACACAGTGTGTATTTTAAGGACTCTTTAGTACTGATGCATATTGAGTTTACACCAATTACCAATCTGTATGTTATTGACTTCAAACAATAAAAAAAGCCTCATACAACAAGGCGGATCCTAGTTTTTATACATGTGTTGGGCCTCTTAGGCACTGTTCTGTTCTTTTCTTTCCTGCTCAACGCGTGGAGAGGTCAGCTCAGACGTTTCTTTTCCTGCTCCTCTATAACAGCACAGAGCCTCTTTCTGTCTGAGTGATAGGTGCAGTAATGTAGGCAGAGTGCTGTGGTGGCGGGGTAATTGGCCGTGATTTAAAAACCCTCTGATGGCTTAACTTATAATGCAGTTTGGCAAATTAATGGTTCTTAATCGAACATGTGCGAATGGTTTAATATGGCGGAAAAAGACTGCTGAGGACTTTAATAGGGAGCACAGAGACCTCAGACTCTTATTTAAACCAAAGTGGCAAATGGCTGTGATACAACATAGATGAGTGCACAAAGCAAAAACCTTCCTTTTCCAGCAGCATTTTTTTACCTATAGTAATTGATTCTTTATCTAACGTTATAAAAAGCCATACAAAAAGAGGGCTGCTTGAATCGGACACGTTACACCACCCTCTTTTCAGTATCAATCTCTAAAATGTCAGTGTTGATTAATGCGTGCTGACTCCAGTAAATAAACCCTTGCATAGCAATTTTAATGTGTTAGTGATAAAGTACGTAAATAAAATAAGGAGGCTTCGCTGTTTTCGGCTTTAAATAACACAAGGTGTGAAAAAGTGTCATCGCTGGGTCGTGCAGGTGAGAGCAGAGGCTGCTTTATCCGTGTGCTACACTGTGGAGCATAAGAAGTTCATTAGCACAACTGCTTAAGTGTACTAAGCCAAGGATTTTTTTTTCTTATACCATTTTGCATGTGTAAGGCTGTAATCCAAGGTGGACACTAGGTGTGCAGTGTATTTTATTTCAAACTTAACTTGTAAGCTGTTTTGTCCCTTACGGGAAACCGTAGTGCTGAAGTTTTATCGCGCGCAAGAAGCCATGTTTTTTTTATATTTGTTTGCACTATCCCGTAAGGTAGGTTGTAGTTATGGCACTGGCACTTTTACTTTTAATCCGTTTTGTTAGTTAAGATGTTGTACTATGTTTTGGATATAAGTTTAAGTTATGTTGTGTAGTTTATCGTTTTATGTTTTAGATTGAAGCCTCAGAGTTTAAATAAATAAAAGATATATTTGTTTGCACTATCCCGTAAGTTGCTGGAGCCAGGCAGAACACGCTGTAAACTGTGGTGAATAAAAGAACCGTCTTGAGTCTCAGCCGCAATCCAGAACCCTGCGTCCAACGTTTCTGTCTGTCCACCGCATTCCCCATCACGAACACTACAAAAGACACAACGCAGAGTAACAGGGAGTCGTAGAGGAGTTTTCTGCAGGCAGAACGGGGACATCACCAGCCGCTGGGGTTACACATGCATGAGCTGTTGGCGTCTTCAGGCTGTGTGAGTGTAGATGTTTGTCTTTGATTACCTGTGAAGGTAATTATGGTTGTGCAATGGAGAGACAGAGGCTCGTTGACGTCAGACTGTCTCTGTTCAGGGAAATTAAAAGAACCAAGACGAGCAGTGGATGAACTTGATCAATAGATTTAACACACTTTCACACACACTTAACTGTGATGTGTATTTTCAGTGGATTACTTGAGAGCCTCTCATTGCTATATTAGTGCTGGCTTTCTCAACACTCTTCCTTTCTATTTTGTTTAGTAGATAGCAGCAGATCAGCATTATAGTGTGGACGATCGTTCTAATGGCAGGGATGTGAATTCACAGAATAAAAATCTGTTTTGTGAAAGACATTTGTAAATTTGAGCTGCTTCATACTGTCTGAAGGTGTTTTTTGTCCGCGTGTGTGCTTCTGTCTGCATGTTGAGATGGTAGAACAGATAAAGAATGTTACTCTGCAGACTAGTGGAAAAGTCTCCAGGGGCGAGAAGCCTCTACAATCAGCCAAACGGAGATGACATTAACCCCCCATAGCTACACAGGCCTGAGTGTGTGTTTTCTGATCAAGTTAAACCGCCCTCATCCTTAGCTTTTTGCATCATTATCTCAAAAACGGAAGACAAGCGCGTCCCTCTGCATAGTTTGGTGTTTGTGTATTTGTGTGTCGATGTGCCCTTGCATGTGTGTCAGCGTATGAGTGTGTTTTCTGCCAAACGCTCTTTTAATCAAACACTTGAGTTTTTTCTTCCTTTAATTATATGAGACTTAATGACGCATGAAGCTTTGTTGTCTTCATTAAAATAGCTCTTCCTCTTCTCTCTCTCTCTCTGTCTCTCTCTCTCTGTCTCCCGCTCTCTCTCTCGCTCTTTCTCTCTCCCTCCGTCTCTCTCTTTCTCTCTCTTTCTCTCTCCCTCCGTCTCTCTCTTTCTCTCTCTGTCTCTCCAAAGTTGTACTATTTAAACTTTTGCTTAATTGTAAAAAAGAGGTGTGTAGCTAAAGACAGAGGAGGTAAAGAAAACCTGAGAGGACAACAGAAGAAGAGAAACTGAGCAAATGCTTGTGTGCAGTTACTAATAAAGGTTATAGAAAAATACCGATCATGACAAATGACTTATGGTGTGTTTAGGATAACAGATGTGGCCAATATAACCTCAAAGTACTTGACTCCTTCATTGAAGTCAGATTTCCTAGTAATTCAACCACTGCCTTGACCTCCACACTCTCACTTTCTGCCCACCTACATATGGAGCACACTGATTATTGCAGTGGCCCTGAACTTTGCCACTGGACATACATCACGAGGTGCACTATTGTCCAGCATGACCATAATTCAGAGGCTGCTGCGAGCAAGCAATACAGTGAATCAGAAGAGGGAGTTGATGTCGACAAAGCAACCTGCTCTTTACATGGAGAAATATAAAAGGACCTTTCTAAGCCAAAGAAATCAAGAAATCAATTCTCGTTTTCAGGTGATTACACAAAAATGAAACTTAATTATGAGTATTCTCACTCCAAAGCTTACATGCTGCACATTTAAGTACTCCTTGATTAAAAGTACAAAGTGATTTTGTTTCCCAGTTCTGGTTCTGAACTTTTGACGGTTTATGACGATGGTGAAAGAGATGTTCACTGAGAAGTGACACTACAACGATAGAATTGGAGAGACACGTGGAAAGAAAAGGGTGCGGAGAGAAGTCATCGGAGAGAGTGAGATTACGACAGAGAGTGAGGACAGGACAGAAATGCAGGGATTAATTGTATGGTAGAGAGAAGTGTAGACAAACCTGCCTGCCAGTGTGATTAATGAGATAGTGAAGGAGCTGAAACCTCCTCATAATAGAACCCAGAGGAGAAAGTGTATAGTAAACGTCAAAACGGTTCAGGTTCTTCTCAATGCATAGAAAAACACACAATAGTGAAAAACGCTTCCTAACACTAAAATGTTATGTTGTTTTTTTAGCCAGTGTGAATTGGTTGAAAGGATTCATGAATCTGTTAAAATGGCTCATAAAAAAAAGGAAATATCCCCAGAGTTCACATGGCTTCACTCCCCGCTGTAATGTTCAAGCTTTGAAATCAAACATTTAGATACTCAACATGGTTTTCCATTAAAGAAATGTGTGTTAAAGGTTCTCATCTCACACATCGTGGGTAACTAAACAATAGATGCTGAACAGTTCGGTTACGGAGGATAAAAGAAAAGTCGTGAAAATGACTTGCACTGGGAAAGCACCCTCAGAGCCAATTATGACGTGATCCAAGTGTCGCTACAGGATAGCGGCCTGGTAGCTCAATGGGTTAGGCGTCAGACTGGGATGCAGAAGGTCGCAGGTTCGAATCCTGTCTGATTCCTAGTCCATCCCCTACCTGGTGTGTCCCTGAGCCAGACACCCAGCGCTAGCTCCCTGTAAGTCGCTTTGGATAAAAGCGTCTGCCAAGCAAAGTAAAGTAAAGTAAGGATTAATAGGTCTGAATGGCAGAGTGGCCCTTCAAGTTAAGTGAACACCCAACCTTTGAAACAAATGGAAGCATGCCTTCATTTCATCTTTACCTATTCTCATCTCTTTCTTTTTCCTCTGCTGTGACCTGTTTGATATGGAGTGCCCGCCTCTCATTAAACAGCACTGATCTAACTTTTAATGAAGCCGTCGGCAGGAATTACTGGTCAGAAGCACTAATTTGCAGCAACATCCAGGCAGAGTCTGAGATGGAATACAGTCTCATTAGTCATCTAGTAATTGTTGTTGTTACACTCTGCATCATACTCTAACGTTGTTAAGATCTAGGGCTGCTATAGGCCCTTTAGTTATGAAGTTTTCATATCTTGATTGTTTGGCTTCCATTTTTGAAATCCACCAGGCACCAGCATGGAGCTTCACAGTAAAAGCACAGGAAGATGACATAACTGCCTTGTGACTCCCTGGAACATTTTAGATATGTGATGCTAATGCTTTTGTTGCAGCAGATGTGATTCTGTTCCTAATTCTTTGAAATATATGTGTACATTAATATAAAAAGTATATTTGTTATACACACATATACGGTTGTGGGAAGTGGAGTGGAGATATTCTGGATCTGTGTGTAGAACTACACAGCATTATGCGGTGGCATTCATTGGCCACACCCCTAAATGAGTTACTGGGCCCCTAACCACAGGCTGGGCAGTTTGGCATTGAACAGAAATTATAGCACGTCTACTTTCTGTGCGCACAGGACGCTCTGTTTTGAGTAAGGGTTATTAATAAGGCTTTACAGTCATTACAGGGTCAAACCCTCTGAATAAAAGAAGGAAATACTCTCCCAAACATCCTCAGGGGAAAAACAACTGAAACCATCAGTAGTTGCCTGGAAGGAGTCAGTATCACTGCAGCAACCTATGGACTAGCCCACGCCTCCCGCTCAGAGCAGGGCAGTGTTTTGCTGTACTGCTTTGAGAAAATCAGTGAAATTGCTACAGAAGTACTGATTGTTGATCGGATCACTGATGCATGAGTTGGGATTTTAGTCATGAAGATGATGACAAACATTCTCACGGATTCATTTTATGCATTATTTTTTACAACGTTTGATTGGTTTTGTTCCTAGAGTTAATAATAGAAGGCTTTGATTCTTGGTAGTTTGTGTAAGTTTAGGGCTGTGTGGACTCCTCATACTGTCACACACCAGTTGTTGCTAGCTTCATATGGAAAATGTCATTAGCTGCATCCGTCCGCTTTGGAAATGGAGTAAACGCTTATGAAACTCACCACAGTGGTTGCTAACTGAGCACGATGCATAAGGTTATTATTATTCTTCTCTGTGAAAGATTCAAGATTCAAGATTCAAAACACTTTATTAATCCCAGAGGGAAATTGTTTGCCATGAATACAGCCGCTCTC
>JAUMHF010000007.1:17876171-17894093 GCA_032359275.1 Microctenopoma steveboyesi | reverse complement strand
TATGGTTGTTGAAACCCTCTCCCCTTGCTGAGGGAAGCAGGGGAGGAATTAAAGAGTTTGATGGCCACAGGAAGAAAGTCACTGAAACTCCCACCCACACAGTTTTCCCAGCTAATCGTCGACAGTAACTCTAACCCTGATCCCCTCCACATCTTGGGGTTACGGCTCCCATGCGTTGTAGTCGGCTGATGGACAAGAATCACAGGTAGCAGCAGCTGTGGGTGCCACGCTGCAGATGTAAATAAGCCTAAGATCATGAACACACATTCACAGCTTATACTCAAACGCGCTCATAGAGAAACACCTCCCACGGCACCTTGGGAAATTCTGCTGCACTCGTCCGCCATCTGTTAGTGTACACGGAGGAGACAGAGGGGGGGCATGGAGAGGAGCAGAAGAAGGAAACAGGTGGGAAGGAAGCCTATTCAGCACAGTTGGTATGTTAGTCAGAGAAGAGAGAGAAGCATTTGTAGTCAACTTTTTAACAAATAAATACGCCTATTGTTTGCTGAATGAGAGAAAAACTGTGTGTGGACATTATTAAAACAGAGATTTGCTTTTCATAAATCCTTTTGTCTAGATTACTGACCTTTTTGCATCCTTTAGGGTGGGGCAAATTAGCTTGGCTCCACCTATCGTGATCCTTATAATAAAAGGAAGGGAATCATTACTTTTTCATTTTTGTGAATTAAACACTGCTTTAGCACCAGGTGTTCCTCATCATTGGTGCATCGCCTTTTTATTCTGTGTTCACAGACAACTATCAAACTTTATTGGGACAGTAAAGATCATATCTTCTAATAAGAGGTTGTTCTTGTTTGTATGAGCGTGTTCTCTACAATAGTCTTGTTCTTTTGTAAATGATAAATATCTTGTTTTTGGAATGAGGCTCATTTGTTTCCACCTCTCGTCATCGGCATGAGTCAGGAACAGACTTTGATATGTGCCTTCCAACAATCTGGTCCCCTGCTGTCTATTCATCTCTAGTAATTTCCTCACCTCACTAAGTTCATAATTATAAGTCTGCACAGCCATTATTAGGGCTTCAAAACAAACAACAGAGCCCCTGCAGCTGAGAAGCCAGCCATGACAGCCTAAATACTGTTCCTTTCCTTTTATTAGCTAGCTTATTAACATTGTAGCCATCAGGGTTTTCAAGATCCAAGCTGCCACACAGAAATGATGAAATTTAATATCCAAAAGATTATTCAGGGTATGCTCAACGTTGCTATTATTGTTATTATGAAATAAGTGTAATGACTTTGATAGCAAAATGAGATGTCCCGCTTTTAAAAGTTTGATAAGAACTGTTAAAAAGTAATTGTTCTGAATGACTGAAGATGGTAAAGTTAGCCACCTTTACTGACAAAATCCCCAGCTCCTCAGCTATGTGGTGTTTTCACATTTGAAACCTGAGCCTGCAACTTGAGAGAGATCGTCTGGGATGGAAAAAGTCCTGCCTGGTCCCCTGAATAAGAAGCCACATCCCAGTGTTTTAAACGACTACAGGCCAGTGGCTCTGACCTCACACATCATGAAGCCTTCGAGAGAGTGGTCCTGGACTTCCTCCTACCACTAGTCAAACCCTCACTAGATCCCCTCCAGTTTGCCTACTAGTCCTAACTTGGAGTGGATGATGCCATCACAGCAGCCTGGTAGCTCAATTGGTTAAGCATCAGACTGGGATGCAGAAGGTTGTGGGTTCGAACCCCGTCCGACTCCTAATCCATCCCCCAAGTAAAGTAAAGTTATCTACTCCATCACACCTACACAAACCTGGGAGTTAAATGAGGATCATGTTTTTTGATTTCTCCAGTGCATTTAACATCATCCAGCCTGCACTGCTGGGAGAGAAGTAAAAAAACACTGTGGTCTGCAGCACTGGAGCTCCACAGGGGACAGTCCTGTCTCCGTTCCTCTCCACCCTGTACATGTCAGATTTTATGTACAACCCCTGCCACCTTCAGATGTTCTCTGATGACTCTGCAGTGGTAGGATGTATTCATGGCGGAGACTCCACAGAGTACACAGGAGTGGTCAACAACTTTATGGTCTGGTGTGAACAAAACCATCTCCAGCTCAACATCAGTAAAACAAAGGAGCTGGTGGTGGACAGGAAGTCTGGGGATCATGTCACTCCTCATACTATACGGGGGGGGAGGTAGAGGTTGGGAGTGTACTTAGTCAATAAACTGGACTTGTCTAAACACACAACCGCTGTTTACAAAAAGGCCCAGAGTCGTCTTTACTTTCTGAGGAGACTCAGGTCTTTTAATGTCTGCAGCACCATGCTGCGGATGTTTTATGAGTCTGTGGAGTCCAGTGTCATCTTCTTTGCTGTGGTTTGCTGGGGCAGCAGCTTGAAGGTAGCTGACACTAACAGACTGGACAAATTAATCAGGAGGGCTGGTTCTGTTCTGGGGGTGGAGCTGGACCCTCTACACATAGTAGCTGAGAAGAGGACGCTCTCCAAGCTCCTCTCAATCCTGGACAATCCCTCCCACCCCCTACACAATGTCCTGGCTGGACAGAGGAGCACGTTCAGAGTCTTATCAATGTCAAGTGCTCCACAGAAACTCTATTCTTCCTGTGGCCATCAAACTCTTCATCCCCCCCCCCCCCTCTGTAAAGAGGAGAAGGGAGAACAACAACTTTAGAGATTGATGTTATCATGTTTTGTTTTTTTGTTCTCATATTTGTTGTTTTTGTATTTATATTTTGTTGGTGCTAATTGTGGTTGTAGGTCTTCTAATCTTTCTGAAATTAGTAACTAGGCAAAACAATTTTCCTCTGGAATTAACAGTGTTTTGAATCTGGAATCTTGAAAAATATCCCTGATTTAGGAATCTGTATAAAGTTAATGAGATTTACTGTTAAGTAGTCATTTTATATTTGGCCAGGGAGGGAGCAGCATAGACACTTTAGGAGCTTTAGGAGTCACTCACAGTCCAGGCTTCAGAGTTGGATTTATTCTCTGTTGTGATAATGGCCGCTGTTAATTACGACTTCAACCTGCCAAACACAAATGAGATAAATGATGGACGTGTGAAGAGATCAGAAGCAGACATTAGTGAAGATTAGAGTTGATCAGAAGAGGGTGGTGGAGCTGGATGAGTCTGATCTTTTACCCCAGAGGGAGTCTTTTAATGAGATCAAAATAACACTGACAGTTAGATATTTAATGGTTTAGATGAGCCCGACAAACAGCACAGCATATTAAAATAGTCATTCTGTTACCTGCCACGAACTTACAACACATACGCTTCTATCTAAACAGCTGAAGGACAAATGTCTGGAGCTGTGGTAGTAATGATCTTGTTAAGGTTCCAGTGATGTTTATGGCAAACCTCTGTACCAAGGTGGTTGGATTAAGTAGTGTGAAAAAAATGTCTTTACCACGCTCCTGTACACAAATGTATGATGAAGATTCTCGACTTTCTCGACACACAGCGACGTCTGACTTCACATTCCAGCAGTGCAACAAACACACAAGTCAGCTTACAGCCATTAGGTAAGTGCATGTAGACACAATAAATGTGTTATTGTATTTACATGTGTAAAATCTCTCCTTACACCAAGTGCTGTCATTTAGTAATATGCAGCTGACTTATCAGCAGTGTATTTTTTTTCTGCAGGTCGAGACCAGTCAAATTAAACTAGGTGTGTAAAATCACCTGCGTTCAAAGTGGAAGAACTGTGAAATAAAGAAATGCACATTATGTTATGTAATTCAGGAAAAAAGGATTCTGAATATTAACAAACTTTTGTAATTTGCTTTGGACAATCATCGGTCAACACTAATGAGCAGTTCCTTCTGTTAAATTCATCCACTTTGTTCAGAAATTTCCACAATGTGGGACCACCCGGCTCTTAGATACTGCTTATGACCTCGCATCTCATTCCCTCTGATCTCACTGACTCTACCATGGTGACCAGACCTTCCTATCAGCTATTAGCTGTGTGTGCTTGCATACCTACACACGCATACATGTGTCTGTGCATAGCTATTGTACATGTTTGAGGTACAGAGACACGTGACTGTGCGACTCCTTTCTTTGTAAAACTTGTCACTGGATGTGGCGTGGCGAGACTGAAGAGGTGTGGTTTGTGACCCATGCTTCATTGTCTGTCTTGTAACGGTCTATGGTGGGCGGTGAGCTGTGACGGACACTTGGCAGGACTGATTCCCCTCCCCTTGCTGGCTGACAGGCACAACACAGAAGTCAAACAGCAACACAGTAGTCTGTGGAGCTAAAGGGGGTGACTGACCCATACTCCTATTATCATGATAGTTTTTAGTGATCACTGCTTAGATTTAGTGATCATGGAGGAGACATGAACAGATCCCCTATTAACTAAACCACGAAATCTAAAAATACCAAAAACACAATATTCAACATATTATCTCAGAAAGTTAATATGACCAAATCATTTTGTTGTGATTAGCATTAGGTCTGTTTTAGGTCTATTTGTCTCCATCATCTAATAAAATACTTGACACTTCAGCATCATTGAGTCTAATTCATACTGTAAAATTATAGAAAAACACTACACACAATGTCCACGCGGTCACATGAATGTATGACTTACCGTCCCATTGTCTTTACTTAGAATAGCTTTAAGCATATGGAAGCAGACTTGCGATACAGCGAGGGACGTAGAGGAACAAACAAGGACACATACAGGGAGGAAGGTGATTGCAGCTAAGTGGGGAGCTGGCCACTGCTCTTATCTGTCTGGAGAGACTCTCAGCTTCTCGTCAATAGGACCTTCTCCTCCTGGGCCAATCAAAACCAAGAAAGTCCTCTTCCTGAGTTAATTGCCCAGTCAGGCAGAAGGACAACAGCTCCTCATCGGTCAATTACCCAATCACACAGAATACTTGTTCGTCCTGTGTTCACAATGAAGGCCAGCTGCTCTCTCCATGTTCATTTCTTGCTTTTTGACTTTTTGAAAACATGGGATTGTCTTGCCTGCTCACAGTAAATTGCCACTAAATACTGATAAGGACACTCAACAAAGGGCCTTTGAGTACAGTCAGATGGATTCACATGATTACAATACTGAACAACTATTTTTTAATGTTTCATTTTTTTATTAGTCAATTAGTCTAATGATTTTCATGTATTGGTTCGTTTTTGATTAGTTTAATCCTTTGGTTAGAATCCAAATAAATAGTTTTCTGAAAAGATTAGATAAGATCTTAACATGAAATCTGCTGTGTAATAAAGGAACCAATTTATTGCGTATTTTTCACCTTGTATTTATCACAAACATGTTTATGCACAGTGAGAGTTAGTTAGTAGTCCACCCTAACCCTAACCCCTAGGGCGGTGCAGTGAATGCTGCGTTTTTCTAGTATCTCTAGTATCCATGTAATAGAGTTTATGTGGGGTTGCATTCAGAGTTACACAGGTTGAAATCCCAGCTTGCTTCCTAAGAGAAGACCTTCTTGCTTTAAGAGTATTTGTTGCTTGTCAAAAAGCATAATAATACTGTAGGTCACTTTAAGTTTTTGATCAAACAACCAAGCTGCAGAAGAAGGTCATTTTTTTGCTCAAGTTGTGAGACTCAGCATGTTAAAAGTATTCACAGAAGAACATGTGAAGGTTCCCTTTTTCTTGGTCAATAAGTTACTATTAATCTGTCAAAATAAAAAGCTGTGATGAAAACAGAAAATAGCATAATGTGAGAAATGGGTTATTCTTCCGGCTGGAATGATGAGGTGTAGAACAGGGAGCTACAACAATGAGTTTGGTATTAGTTAACGTCACCCTCTGAGAAAGATGAATGGAAATGCATTAGTGCTGTGTTTATTAATGGTTTGGAAGAAAGGCACTGAAAATCTGCAGAATAGCATAAAAAGTGGCTTTTTATTCTCCCCTTCATCTGGTGTTCTTACTTATTCCTCCAGTGCATATGTTTGTGATCATACATGTATGTTACTTACATTTGCACCTTAAATCCTTTTAGAGGTACATCACAAATCAACAGCTTCACACGTGTGTTTCTGTGTGTTTAGATACATTACCAGGCAACATTAACGGATTAGTGAAGAATAAATGTTAGATTTAAACTCCTCTTATATCTAAAGACTACAGAAACAATCTCTAAAACGGTAAGGTTATATAATACAATATACAATTTAATCCTGTGTTTCTTGCTAAGCACAGTCAAAACCTTTAGCTTCTTACTACCCTTTAGCTTCAGAACCTTAGTGTGAGAAATCTGCTGACGTCAGTGTCTCCCCCACACTTCACCGTTCTGTTCTGTCCGCACCGTCACTCATACCTACTTCTCAACAACTTTCTCCTCCAACTTTCCAACCACAATGTTTTGCTTTCCCGCAGTACTTTGTCATCTGTATCTCTCTGTTTATTCATGGTTCAGGAAGCATATGTATCTCTGTCTCCATCTCTTCGCTGCCTCCTCTCTTCTTCCATCAAATGCAGCTTTTTCACCAAGTTTCTACCCCGGCAAATATAGAACTTCAGTTCTGGTGTTGTTGCTTTTCTCCTCATCTCAGTCCTCTATTTTTCCCCTTTGAAGAAAAACACAGATGTTTTCTGTTTGAGCTGTGTGTGAAGTGGAATGGCGCTGCCTTATCACAGCATGAATCTATCATTCTTTACTCTACCCCACCAGCTACATTGACTCGGCATCCACTCTGAGAGCCCTTACCTCAGTTTGACTTGTGGATTAGTAGGCAGTCTGCACATGCACTCAAAGGGTTTGTCATAGGGGTATAGCTTTGTTCCGGTGGCTTTGACATTGGTACTACTACCGGTTTACACACCTCTCTGAATGTTGTGTGTGTGTGTGTGTGTGTTCTCTGTCCGTACTTTTTTCCTGTCTTTTCATGGAGCTTTTCAGAATCTCATAGTCTCACTGTAATCAGTGAGGTGGAACATGTCCAGGACTGAGAACAACTCCACTGACCTCCCAGTTATCAGAGAAAATCTGTCTCAGTAGGAAAAGTTTGGATGGGTCATTAATACTGTGTGAGTGGACACTTCTCAGTGCTTATTGGGTTTGGCCCATCCACTTCCTTATACCTCTGTTGCAGGCTGGTTAGTTACTGTCATTTTGTTTGGGCTTTTTAGTTAACATACAGAGGACAGTGCTCAACAATCATTTTATGCTGTTGCATTTCTGCACTAGCTGAACACCATTGCAGGCTGCAATCTGAGCCCTGCAGCCAGTGTCTCCAAACAAACACAAGAACATACGAGTATTCTTTCATATTGTTAATGCTAACCCTTGAAGAGACAGTTTCTGATTGAGGTGCGCCGCCCGATATCACTAATGCTTTGAAACCCAAACCATAAGAATTCAATCATGTTGATCTTAGAGAAAATGTGGAGGCTGCAGGAGGCTGAAAAAATCGATAAAGTGAAAGTGAGAAAGAAGAAAGTGAACAAACAGCAGTGGTTTGACACAAACATTAACTAAGTTTTATGAGCAGCTAAACCAGGAAGGTTGGGAATCTATTCAATCACGGTTTTACTCACCATCCATTGTTTCAGGAACCGGAGCGAATCAATAATTTTGCGATTGTAACAGCCCTGAGGGATGGAAGATAGGAGTCTGCTCAGATAATGAGCCGCTCCTCAAAGCTGCAGGGCAACAAATTACAACTATTTACACGTCACACAGTGCACATAGCCAGTGCCATACTGCAGAACTGAACGTGTGCATGAGGAGTCTGTGAGGAGACCTGGTGTATAGGCATTTCATCAAATGCTTCCATCTCTTCTGCAACCTTTATTTCACTTTGAAAGAATGAGCATAGCGTTGTTCTGTGGTATTGCTTAAGTCGTTAGGTTGCCAAGTTAAAACATGCAGTAATGCACATGTCGTTTCGGACAAAGTTACTCTTCAGACAGACCGCACACATTAAACATAGTCGTGTCCACCAACCTACACAGATGAACGATCAGCTTCTGCTGCACTCGTCTGATGCAGCTGACTCTCTAATGTATCTATCCTGTGTACTTAAGCTCTGTAGCAATCTGCAATAGTGCTGTGCTGGCTTGTTTATTGGCAAAACTGTTGGCTTGTCTCACTCTTCTACCCAATTCCTTCCTTCCCCTCTGTTATACTTGCACTATTGTTCTACCTCTCTCGCCCTGTCTCTCTCAGAATATTTGTTTATCCCAACTTTATTGACTTCTCTCTCGCTGCCAGCTTTTCCCTCTCAGATGCCAACAGCTCAGCCAAAGATGCTGCTGCTTTTTCATTTCTACAGCTGGCACAGTGCAGTGCGATGAGGCCCAGTAGGGTCAGTGCTATGCCTGGATGTCTGAATTAGTGAGCCTGACACACACACATGCACTCACACTCGGCTTCACACTGGGCTCCAGATAGTTATCGATCTGAGATTGATTGAGCGGCTCCTTGTTAAAAAGATCTCGAGATGAGGTCTCCAGGCTGGCAGGTAAAGTTGCTGACTCCTCTGTCACACACAAACACAGCGTAGTGTTGCAAACACACATACACACAGTTGAGGAGTTGTATATATTGGTGAGTTGAGGCCATTGTTAATGAGATGGGGGCTCGTTGTGTTGAGTAGTGCTGGGCTTTGCAGCTTTACGCCCATGTTTCACTGGCACTGTGAGAAAAGGGTGGAAGGGTGACACATAAAAATGGACAAACGGCAGATGGTCAGGAAAGAGACGAGATGACGATGACACAGAGTTAACGAAAAACATCGAGTCAAAACAGAGAACAGGAAGACGTTTGGTCAAAGGCGTGTGTCTGTCGCTGCTCAGCCTACTGCGGCATAATCGAGCACGAAATGTTCTTTTTGTGTTCAGTACATACAAACGTCATGTTCTACCAACCTATGTCAGTTACACGCACGAAATGGAGGACCCAAATGCAAACCGAAGGCAAGAGAGGGTTTAAATAAAGGACTTTATTACAAATTAACATAACAGAAAGCAATATGGAACAGAAAATCACTCTAGGAGGAAAAATGGCAATACTGAAAATAACAAATGACAGGGGGATTAAACAGACACAGATGGACTAAGGTAAAAGAGAGAATGAAAAAAAGAAGGGAGAAAGTAGAAACTGAACCCAAAAACCAACTTACAGAAGAGGAGCGTAGTGACTGGTGGCATCAACCTTGACTTCAGTATGAACTGACAAAGGAACTGAGGAAGTGCAGAGGCTTAAATACTGAGAGGACTGATTGCTAATAAGAAACACCTGGAAATAATGAGGGAGTGAAATTGGAGAGAGAGAGGGGAGTGGTTAAGGTGAGGGAGGAACAAAAGACACATGAGGGCTGGAGGAGACATGACACTGACAACCAACAAGTATAGAGACAAGGTGGACAAGGAAGGTGGAAGGTGCACACCAGTCATTAACTCGTCGCCTTGTTCAATTCCCCATCAGTTACCAGGTCTTCATCCTTCTCCAAAGCACCAGAACCTTCCTAGGACAACTGCTCGTCAACCCGATTTCGGTCATCAGCCATAAAATCATATTTGACAATTAATTAGGTGCTGGATGATTAAACATCTCCTCATATTACTACATTTCAGAGATGTAACCATCTCATTAAGAAAAGGTTTGCCTGTGTGGTTGTCAGCTCACTAACCAATCAGAGCTTCTCTCCTTGACCCCAGGTCAACAACCTCAAACGGCTTTTCCCGTCTAGGTTGGCTTCCTTGATGCAATTTAATTGGACACAGGGCAAGGAGTGACAGTCAGGTGGCCCATCATCTGTGGAGTGTAATTGGTGGATAGGACGAGAGGCAGCCAGCCAACCAGAGAGGTCAGGGATAATGATTATGCGTGGCGCCTGTGGTGCTGGTGTGAATTGGCGGATGTTAATCTGATATTTGATTAGTTTGTGAAGGGGATTGGTTGCGACACATCGAGTCTTTACCACATACGTACATAAACAGAGGCGCAGCTACAAACACATTCAATCAAATCACACTCACACACACACACCCACACACACACACACCCACACACACACACACACACACAGCCTCTCTAGGGCCTAAACGGACAGATGGGAGGTGCGTGCTAATGGGATTCACGACTAAATGGGCTAAATGGACGAGATAAACACTGTTCCTGAGGAAACCAAAGCAAGTGTGTGTGTGTGTGTGTGCGCGCGCCTCTCTCTGTGAGAGAGACTAAAACCAGGGGCCCACAGGACGACATTTTGGTCCCCCTCACCTTGGTATGAAATTAAAATATTAGTGCGGCCTGTGAGGGGAGTGGACCTCTGGCCACTCAGGTCATGGTTTAATATCCATATGATTCATGTATTTCACATGAAACGAGGTGAAATTGGGAAGAAAAGCTGTCATCATGTCAGTTTGCTTTTTAAACTATAAATACAAACATTAAACATTGAATAAATATAAGAGAGACATTTAATTAGTGATCTGTCTCATATTGAGACTGTCAGGACTGAAACATCTGTGCAGATGTGATCTTTAGTGATCTGAAAGTAATCTGTGACTTCACAGTTTGTTTAAGATACAATCGTCTTTCTCTGATCAATCACAATCAGTGAAAATGTTCTACTCCACAATGAAAAATCAGACTAATGAATCAAAGTAAATTAAAGAGGAAACGTTTCTACTAAACGTCCTGTTGTGGATGTTCAGAAGATATCATTAAAACTATTAATAATGATATTGAAGTTTTTTTTCATGCTCTTTTTGTGGAATCCCCTATGCGGCCCAGCCTCAACCATACTTTCTCCAGCAGCCTCCATGTAAATTGAGTTTGTACAAAGCCCGTAGGGGCCACGGAGGACAAAAAAATAAAGGGTGAAGGAAAAAAGTAAACCGTACACGGATTACTATATTAGGAGCACAGATTACTATATCAAGGCTCGACCTCTGTGTTCATCTCTGGAAGATCAAATATCCACAAAATCATCTTAGTTTACAGGTAAAATGTTTGCGCTCACTGGACTGTGATACATTCAATAACACAGTCACATCCTGTACTGCATGTGTTAGCGTAAACAGCGCGTGCAGAAATGTGCTTCTAGCTGTTTTTCCGCGTGTCAGCATACTGTGTGCTGTATGTCTGCGTGGTTGAGTTTTGTCTAGGTTCAGACCTGTGTGTGTTTGTGTGTGTGTGTGAGAGAGAGAGAGTGAGTGGGGCTGTGGTCAAAGGGATAGGCGCTTGTTTAAATCTTGTAAATCAGGCTGTCAAGGCGATAATAAGAACCACCTACACGTTTCTCCTCTGGCAGACACATTTATATACACACACCTCCACATGCAGACAAGAGCGTGATCTTAAGGCAAAGTTAGGAGTATACAAAAATAAATATCATCCTTTTACTCTAATTTACATATTTGAACAGAATAATTCTGTCTCGTCTACCAAGGACGTTTTTGAAAATTCAACTATTTTAACTTAAATGCTGACATTACAGGGAAGACTTGTGTAGTGTTTGTGATTCGTTTCATGTTGCACCATGTAATAAATCAGCGTGCATTCTGGGATGTCAATGCACAATTAGCTGTGAAAGAATTCTTGTATGACTGAACTGCTATTCCAGTGTCTCTTTATTTACCTGACATTTCAGTGGAGGGAAGCATTGCTTTGCATATATTTCTAGACACACTTCTTTTCACCCATGTGTAAGATGATAAGGAAATAATTGAGAACAAGAAGCCTTAGTGGCCTACAGCTGTTGGGTGTCGGTGCTAGGCTAACACTCTTTGTGGTAAGCAGGAGAATATAATATGTTGTGCACACATACACGTCATTTGGTTTGGTTTTGTGAATTGTGTAAGTGCAACCTGAGAGTTAGATGTCCAGGATAGGAAAAATTATTGCCAGCTGCTAGACCTTTAGCAGTGTGTGTAGAAATGAGAAGGAGAGACATGTTGAGGCCACAAACACACAGCTTAGTTTTACTCAACAGCCTTTCCCGTGTGTGTGTGTGTGTGTGTTGGCCTGTGGAGAATGGGGATGGATGATGGCTGTCTGAGCAGGCCAGTGACAAGGGCTAATGTGATAGGATTTAATGGATGACCCCTGAAAACGACCCACTTTTCTCTCCTTCCAGCTCCCTCTTGCTCTCTTTCCTCTCTGCCTGTCAACAGGTGATGATTTAGTAGACCAGGTCACCACACTGCTTAACACTGCGGTCACTACATTTGAGGAATAGAGGAAGGGACACGGAGAGCTAGTTTTATCAGCCTGGTCTGTCGTTTGTGTGCATTTCTTAAATGCACACAAATTATTCAATAAATCCACCACAGTTACTAAACATTTATCTTTTTACTTTAATTGCCCCTACCTTCTCAGTTTTTGTGTTGTTGTTGGCAGTAGTTACTTTTCCTTTCCACATATGTAGAAAATAGAAAAAACAGGACACAATAAGGAACCAGACATTAGTGTGTATCAATGCTGCCAAATAATGCAGGACACATACACACTGTCTTTGGGCTACAACGATTCCTCGAATTATTCCAATAATGCTCCCCCAGCAAACATAGGGATGTTTAATTAGAATTGCTAACTAAATTAAACACTAGCCAGGTATAGCTAGTTACAAGGCACAGTGTTTGTAATTACTGGTTTATCAAGGTTTATCAATATCAGCCCATTTGCTTCTAACAGGTTTGTGACATAATGCACTGTAAATATTGTTTATAACGCAAAATACGTTTTATTAGATTACTCGAATAACCGATGAAAAAGTCGACAGACTAATCGATAGTTGCAGCCCTACACTGTATGATATTGTCACTGTTGTTTCTGGAATTGTGGTTTTATTATTTTCCAGTATTCTGATTTTATTTCAGCAGATAAAAGAAAGAAAACACATTTTTTGCCTCTGGCTCAAAGAAAAGTGTCTGACTCAGTTGGTCAGGATCACTTTTGATGACATTTCACCACTCTGTGTCTCACAAAACCAAATATTTGGCCTGTTTCTTTCACTTTAGTCTTTCTTTGTGCCATCTGTTGTCTTCTCTCCCTCTTTCTCTCTATAGTCACAGTGTTAGCTGTAATTGCCAGGCAGTTAGCTGTGAATGTGGCTTATTGGTCATAATAAAAGAGGTTGTCTGAGTTGTTGAGACAACGGCTTCAAGCCGCATGATCTATAAGCCTTTTCTCTCTCTCTTTGTCTCTCTGCTCCGCTCTAATTAGTTCGCCAAATCAGTGGGGATTTATTTGGTACTGCCATGCCAGAATGTGTTGAAGATGTTCTGTTCATGATGAGATGAGATCAAATTGTCTCACTCACTCGTCCTGCCTCCCTCTGCTGTAAAGCTGTTAAAAGGCCAGTTTCTGGACCAGACGAAGTTTAGGACACAGCTAGACATTATGCTCTGTCTGTGTATGTCTCCCTACAGTCAGTTCTGTCTCCCCTTGTCCTGCCCTTGATAAACCAGCTGTTATAAAGTCCTACAGCGAATAAGCACCTCTCCAATCACCAAAATTATTAGTTATTTATTATTAGTTATTTATTACAAAGCTAAGATTTATTACAAAGCTGTACGCAATCATCTTCTCCTTTGTGTAACTAGGAAATCTCATGGAGATGAAGGTCTCTTTAGCAAGTAAGACCTTA
This sequence comes from Microctenopoma steveboyesi, assembly GCA_032359275.1. Taxonomy (NCBI): domain Eukaryota; kingdom Metazoa; phylum Chordata; class Actinopteri; order Anabantiformes; family Anabantidae; genus Microctenopoma; species Microctenopoma steveboyesi. Next base: position 17,880,520 of record JAUMHF010000007.1, on the reverse strand, counting down.
GAACAAATTCCAAGGTGTTGAGAATGAATGTTGTACGTGTATGGAACAGATAGAGAGCATGTCATAGGTACCTGATACCTTTGTGCTTTTCTTCATATTGTGGAACATACTCAACATGTGGATGGACAGCAGAGATGGGAATTATGCTGTAGGACTGGTTCACCCATAGAGATGCTCTGTTTCAGTGATGGTTTTAGATCTCCAGTGGAATCTACTGTAAGTGCTCTGAGTCACCATACAGCACTACAGACATATTCTGATATTTGCTAATCTACAACTAAATCCCCAGGGCTTTTGTCTTCCAGTCAACACAGAAAGAGATTCTCAAGTGCTTTGTTCAGTCTTGGGGACTGTGTTTGAAGATGGTCTGGAGTGGTAGATTCTATCAGTTGAGGATATCTGGTGCCCTTGTTTACTCTACTCAGATCCCACTACCAACATTCAGCCAGGAGACAAATGCCGTCTGGAAACTTGGCAAACATGCCGGAAATGAGATTTGTTATCACCTCTGTGTTGTGGTCTCTCTGGCATACAAATTCAAGAGACGTGTGTGTGGGTGGGTGTGTGTGTGTGTGTGCTGGTGTGTCTCTCTGCGCTCACAGCTGTTTGCCTGCGCACACCTAACAGACACATTTTTTCAAGTGTTTTGTGATGTAAATCTGGGAGTGCACCCATGTGTGTGCCCTTTGTAAAGCAGCTGCATTGTATCAAACAATCAGACCAGCGGTGTCTCTGTGGACACTGCGCCTGGATGCATTCATTCTTCATTCAGTAGCTAATATTGTATTTTATGCCGAGAGGCAAAGTTGCAAATCCTATTTGTCTCCAGTCACAGCACTGAGCTTCAAAAGCCACATAATGAGTGAATAATTGAATACTTATCAGTATCAATCATGGTTGTATGAATATTTGTTTGTATGTATTATTTGGGTAGATGTCTATCATGGGGTTGCAACAATGCTGTGCTCCAAGATGTATGCTGTGTATCTTCTGTGTCTTTGTGCATCAATCTATTTGTACACCCTTTACACTCAGGCAGCGGAACATTTACACTTGTTGGTTGAGTAACGGACTAAACGGCCTAACTATGATTTTAGACAGAGTCTTCATGTTCGTTTTGTCATGTGTGGGAATTCACCACCAGCTTCTGACAGTTGACGGCCTCTGGAGGCCCAGATGGCTGGTGTAATGAAATGCCTCAACACAGAAACAGGAGTTTGATACAGCTGAGCTGCAGCAGCACATGAACACAGTGGAACTGATGGGGTTGTCATATGATATAAGCATACAGTACAGTGTAGTAGTTTTACAAATACCAATGTATAGAGGTTTTCTTAGCATATAAAAGCTTAGGTGCAGCAGCAAAGTGTTTTTGCAGGTTATTTAAAGGTACTTGAGCATAAGAACAAACAAGTCATTTAGGCTGATTTATGTCTAGAATAAAGAGAGTTGGTGCATTAGCAAAAAAGAAAAACTTAATGCCATAGTGACTTAAACTATAACAGAAAGGTACGCGGATAGCTCTCTGTGCCATTCATTTGGGCTGGTAGTTGTTGTAATGAAGGGATATCACTCTATGCACCTCATCACAAACTGCCTTAAAGGGTCAAAGTGGTCCTGCGAAGACTTCCCTCTAAAAAGCTGAGATCCAATAATTGAGTCTTTAACTTCTTGAGTAAGTCTAAGGGATGTATTGCTTTGTCCTACACTCCTGACACCAAAAAGAAGACAGATTTATTTTCTGCAGGTACATAACGCTTGACCAGCTTTTACATTAAATCCAATTTTGACTTTTACTTTTTGTGCTGAACTGTTAAGTGTACTGTCACAGTCGCCCTTTTCACCTGCTACCTCTCATTTTGGCATTTACTTTGCACCCTCTTTAAGAGTGAACTTCTTTACAGTTCATGGGACACTGAGGAAGACAGTAGCCCAGTAGCAATCAGTCCTCATTCCTGAAAGAAAACAGTTTTCAGCTGCTATGACCTTTTGTAATACATGAATTTTAATACAAGAACGCTGTTTTACATCAACCTAAATTCTATCATATCTTGTGACACAGATGGTCAGTTAGTTAGTCACCATCTAACCAGAAGTGCATTAGTAGCATTGATAGCAAAATTTTTCTGTGTGTACAGGCTGATAAGGCCGTGATATAGGAAGGGTCTGAACGGTACTAGAGGAGGGTATATTCAATGGGCGCAAATGGTTATGGGTAGTGCAGAGAAGGAAGTAAATAAACACATGCCCTTCCACCATCCTGTCTAAAAATAAACAATTTGATGCCACAGAACATGGAATACATAGGACAGCTTTGTGTCATTATGTTGACATGTATGTGTTGACATTGCTATAATTTTGTCCTTACACAGCTGATGTGTAATTGCAGCCATAGTAGCAGCGAGCCACTCATTTCGTTGTGAAACCCGTTATTTGCACAGAAGTGCATCTGAAATCACCAAACAGCACATTAGACAGATATTTCCAATCCATCTAACAGGACTGGCAATTTGAGCTTGCAGGTGCTACTTTGGTTGAGCTGTGTTCTATGAAGCATAATTCGCCGTGTGATTGGCTCCATTGTTGCACCGCTCTTATTTTTTCTCCTGTGTGTTTGTGTGTCTGTCAGTCCAGCTAAAATGGCAGGATGGATGAATGGATGTTTGGATGTTGTGTCTCTCCTTGAGGCTAGATAAACACAGGCACATCCAGTATGGACACATACTCAGGGGGAATGCTAACTCTGTTTTCTTATGATTTAGTTAAAATTGCAGACCACCCCCTAATATCCTTGTAACCAGAAAACTACTCTCTCTCCCTTAGACACATAAACATGCAATAGCTCTGTCTTTACTCTGTTTGGTGGTGTCTAGCTTGGCACTGCTTGTTTACAGCACAGCCGAGTTAATTAGCCGTTTTATGGCTGATTTACAGCCCGACAGGCAGACGGAGAAGATAGCCACTGCCTTGTCCTTGTTGCCCACTCAAGGACTTGTCAAAGGGGCATTAAACACAGAACATATGCACGAGCACTCACACAAGTGGTCTGGTTGACCAAAAGAAACATGTCAATTTTCATTTGCATGGATACATATACAGGGTTGGACAAAAAAACAGTCCATATGTTAACTCAACGCGCACACACATGTGCACATTTACTAGATTTAACACAGTGCTTAATATCACAACCCACTTTTTATGTCCTAACATAATTCCACTGTCCAGGCTGATTTATCACTCCACAACTATCACACGCATACACAAAAGTTGCCCCGGCTCACCTTGACCAGTTTTTCTAATCTTCCAGCTGTGGTTTTAGGGGAGAAAGAGTAGTGAGAATACGTCACATGACACAAACTTGCACATGGATGCACCCACACAATGTAAAAACACAGATTCTGTTATGTATACGGTCAAGTAGTCACCACATTATTGCAGTATTATAAAAAAGATGCCTACTGGGAGCCTTTCTAGGCTGTGTTTACATTTATGCACTGTTTGTGAAATTGGATTATAAGAATTCATGTTGTGCATTATGTTAAGCAACTTTATTTTAGACACTTACTTTACTTTACTTGGCAGACGCTTTTATCCAAAGCAACTTACAAGGAGAAGACACTAGCAATTACCATTCAGCTCCTGTAAAATCTGAGATACTACAACAAAGCACCCTGATAAGGCCTAACTCGTCAAGACAAAGACACTTATTGTCTGTGCTGATAGCAAAATGGAGAGAGACAGTTGAATGACCAGGGAAATGGTTTCATGAATCACTTTGATGTACATGTGGGCATGTGAAGATATTCAAAACAGGCTCAAAAACAACTGCAATTGTAGCAATCATGGCACAGTAGGTAGGAACGTTTGCAGTAGCCTGCAAACCTCAGGGTTGGTGGTTTACTTTTTAAAGTGTCCTTGGACGTGACGCTGAACATAGGAGACAGGCTGTCCTCAAGAATTTCCACAAGGGGGTTAATAAATTATCTATTATTATTATTATTATTATTATTATTATTATCAAACCTCCTCTTTAACCCTAGTGGTGACAGGTTATAAAATGAATCGTTTAGGTGAAATGGGTCTGAACAGTATTGTCTGTACATGAAAAGAAAGGAGCCTGGCAGTCTTTGGAAATGTAATTATTGTACGTAAAATATACAGTTTAAAAATTGGCTGTTATTCTCTTTAAAGAGATACAGGAGAAATGAGAGACTTAGTACAGTTCATTAAAAAGACTCAAAGGAAATATCTGATACAGAATCACCCACATACATACAGTGGTGTGAAAAACTATTTGCCCCCTTCCTGATTTCTTATTCTTTTGCATGTTTGTCACACTTAAATGTTTC
>JAUMHF010000007.1:17862653-17876071 GCA_032359275.1 Microctenopoma steveboyesi | reverse complement strand
CTATTGAGATGTTGTGGCATGACCTTAAAAAGGCGGTTCATGCTAGAAAACCCTCAAATAAAGCTGAATTACAACAAGATGAGTGGGCCAAAATTTCTCCAGAGTGCTGTAAAAGACTCGTTGCAAGTTATCGCAAACACTTGATTGCAGTTATTGCGGCTAAGGGTGGCCCAACCAGTTATTAGGTTCGGGGGGCAATTACTTTTTCACACAAGGCCATGTAGGTTTGAATTTTTTTTCTCTCTAAATAATAAAAACCATCATTGAAAAACTGAATTTTGTGTTTACTTGTGTTATCTTTGACTAATAGTTAAATGTGTTTGATGATCAGAAACATTTTTTTGTGACAAACATGCAAAAGAATAAGAAATCAGGAAGGGGGCAAATAGTTTTTCACACCACTGTATATGTAGCCTGCATTTATAAACCTCTATGAATTATCATTGCTTTGTTAATATTGGCAATATGTTGTAACAATCCAAAAGCAGTTTCTTGTCTAAAAAAAGGAGTTCTCACAACACAGCCACAAACCCTCTCTCTCATACCATCTCACCTGAGCTCTTACTAATCTCAGCTGACATCAGCAGGAGGCTAACAGCGTTGCTAGCAAGCACACCCTGTCATCCAAATAGCGCTAGCGTACCAGTGACAGCTAACAAGAGAAGACATCACATTAGCCAGCACGGCGGTGTGCTAGCAGAGCAGTTACCCCCGCCGGAGCGCCCGACTGCTTCCATGTAGCTACAGGTGTAGTGTTCATCCATGCTTAAATAGTCTGACACCACCGAGCGAGCAGCCAGCGGCGCGCTAGCCACACACCACCTGACAGCAAGTTAATGTCAAGTGTGCTGCTCTTCTCAGCAACAGGAGAGGACAAAATGGTCCAGGTCCCCCACTTTAGGGAGCACTAAAAGAGTGAGGAGGCAATTAATATTACAGAGGCCACAGCCATTTAGCTTTGTTTCTTCTCCCTTTACCTTTCCTTTTACTTCTGTCTATCTTGTGCTTCAGTTTCTTCCTTTCTTACCGTTTTTTCCTTTATTTTTACTTTCATGTATTTTCCCACACACACACAGCTTATTTTAATGCGTTTCATCTTGGTGGAACAAATCATCTCAGGCTGTTTTCCTTTCGTGCACAGGTCACAGTCTGCAGCCCTGATTCCCCCTCCACCTTCCCAGCATTGCTTTACCTCATCTGTGTGTGTCTGTGCGGTGGAGGGCTGCACCAGACAGATTTTGTGCCGAAACAAAAAGCAACATACTGATGATTAAAGCCTGGCACATAATCGGTCAGAAATGAGTTTGTTTTGCGTGAAACAGGTGGCCACCCCCGAGCTAAATGTAGAATCAAATCCCATTACCATGTCGGTAGTGAAGTGGAAAAAGCTGGGAAACGGGGTTCTTGACGGAGAGTGGAGTCTGGATGAGAGAGCAGGAAGCATGTTGTTTGTACTAATAGTAAGTCAGGTAGAAGTGCAGCTGCTGTGCGTACTTCTCTGTGCTGATGTTGGACATCCATAGGAGTTGATGAGTACTTCATCTTGTCTCTGCATGCGAACATGTTTTTCACGTTTCATGTATCCTGTGTATGTTTGTATTTTCAGTCCTTGTGTTCGGATCCTTGCTTTCCATCCTGTGACTCCTTGCCCACAACCTGCTAGTCCACACTACTCTTTGCCTTCCTCCTCCACACCTATCAAAGGCTTGATCTCTTATCCCCAATTTTTCCCAATCCACCCTTTTAACCTTCCTTTCTTCCCTTATTAAACATGGTTGTTAAAAAAAATATATGGTCCAGTTGAGTGCAAGGGAGAACCCCCCAGTCTGTTACTACTGTTAAAATCCCCCTGAGCTTAGAAACCTAGAATTTCAACAGACTTTTATGAATAATTGTGTTGTTTTAGCACTAAAAGTATCATAGTAAAGTATCATAAAATCTGCGGGGAGTATGTGCTTGTGTATAATATATATTTCTTTGAACATCTGTTAGTGTTTTGGTGACTGTACACTGTAAGTGTCATAACCGGGTGTAATAACAGACAAAAAACGGAATTGAAATTTTACACATTATTACTTTATATGGTAGAGAAAATATACATGTATACTACATTTTGACGCGCAACTGCAGTAAATTTGTAAACATTTTCATAGCTCTGCTGTGAGTGAATACAGTGTTACGTAAAGAATATCGATGAAAGAAGCAGTATCTCTTGCTGTCACAAACATGCAGATTTTTTTTCGATTGCGCAAAGGGTTAAAGAGTTACGGCAATTCGAAAACACTGAAGCGACCTGTTGAGGATGACAGGATCGGTTTTAAAGGGTTAAGCCTTTGTTAGTTCAAGGACGGCTGCCCGGCGGCTAATAGTACAAGACTGTCCACCAAGACATAAATAAAGCTGCTTTACAGAGTGAATGAAAGGCTACAGTCAAAAATGTAACAAAAAACATGTTGAATTAAAGATTTGTTCTGTTTTCTCTCTCCCTCTCTATAGCAGCTGATGAGAGAGCGACAACAGATGGCCAGTCGTCCCTTTGCTTCAGTTGCTGTTGTGCTGGAGGTGGGCGGCGACCAAGAGGAGCTGCTACAGGTCAGCAGGAAGACACAAATACAGATATACACAGAGACAAACACAACGGAAAACGACACACATACTGTAAACACAAGTGATATTGTGGTGCTGAAAACCTCCATCGGGTTCATTTACAAACACATCCCTGCTGTCATAAATGCAACACTAGGCAAGTGTGACATCGAGACTTTCTACTGTCAGGCCTGACACACAAACACTGCTTTGGCCCCGTGACCTGGTGCCATGACTGAGTGTGAATACTGGAAATAGGATGCTGCCAGTGTAAGGAAGCTGGTGGTGCAACATGTCTGTCAAAAGTATGACGAACTGTGTTGTCGACCACGGGGGTCTCAACACATTGAGAGCACAGGACATGTGCCATAGAAAGGAAAGCAGTCGAACAGAGTAGCATTGTAATGTGTGAGTCAGCGTGCACCACGTGCCACTGAGGAAATAACAATACAGACAATTGATGAACAGAGTAGTGATAGAGGCTCATAAAGACAGTTTGACATCATCAGGTTTGCTTGAATCACCATGAAGCATCCTGCAGTACAGTGCACAGACAAGTCCGCATTGACCCTTACGAGTTTAGATAGAATAGCAGTGTTTCTGCCATTGTCTCTTTCAGCCAGTCTAAGGATTTAGTGTCAGTGTAATAGAGATAATCAGCATCTCTTCAGGTATGATATTCAGGTATATCTTTTCTTGATGCTGGAGAGACCCTCGGCCTTGGTGGTGAAACTTTACTGTGTTTATTGTATGACCATCTGCTAAGCTGGTGTGCACAACACAGCTCGCGTGAAATCCACATTGCACTCCAACAAACGACCGGACCGCTGTATCCCACTTTTCACTTAGCTGTCCTTTATGCAATTCTCCCCCGTGCTGGCACCTCACTTTCAGCGACCAGCCTGAAGGGTCCTCTAGAGGCGGTGCGGCTGTTGGAGAGCGCACCACTGGTCCAGCCTCTTTTGAAATGAGATTACAGAGCACATGCTGCAACATGACAGCGATACTTGCAGTCAGACTGTTTGCCCTTCTCCTGAGCGGGGGTGGCAGACAATTGTTCAAATGGTGGTGTCACCTCTGTTCTGTTATTCCTGCATTCAATGACGTACACGTGCAGGGTTTAGATAAGCAGAGGAGGGTGTCATTGTGGAGTGATGCTCAGTGAATAGTAAGCGGGTCCAGCATGTAGATGGGACCAGAAGATTTCAAGTTGTGTTTTTTCTTTACCTTCAGGAGTTAGTTTTGTCCTGTTGGTCCTTGTACTGTTTTTTTTATTTAGAGGAGGGGGGTGAGCAAACTACAGCCGCTGCTTTGTACAGCCGGAGGCTTCAGTTCAGATAGGCTTTTACTGCTGAGCAGAGTCTGTGTCACCAACACTGGCCGATGATTTGAATAATCCTTTAGAGCTGGAAGGATTTCATACATTGTCTAAACTTCAGACATCACTTCTTCTATCCCCTTTCATAGATCATACTATTGTTCTATTTTTCTTTTTTTTCTTTAGTGAACTTGCCTTGATAAACAAATGTCATCCTTATAATGTGGATAGAAGCAGTGCATTATGGGAAGGGCTCTCTCACACCCAAACCATCTCCTCCACCCGCTAAAGCCACAGTGGAACAGTAACCCTCATTTATCAAACTACATGCAAACCGTGTGCATTTTAAATGATACACTGTTCAAAATACACATCGCTCAGCCCTCAGGTTGTGCAGTATATCTAACACTTCACATAATGAAACAATAGGAATTCCAAACATTAAGCTTAGTCATGAGGAAATGTATCTGACTCATTCAAACAAGTGTGTTTAGTGCACATATGACAAAATGTGTTTCACCAGTATTTGATGTCACAGACGAGGTTTTCACTTTAACATTGTTTTAATGTGACAGAATATGGACGAACGGAGCAATGCCTCGTTGTCTTCAATTCAAAGCCTGGCAAAAAAGATGAAGAGCTTCCAAAAAGCTGTCTGATGTAGAGGAGAAGTCACTTGATGCACGTGTGGTGCAGGTGAACTCATTCCCTGAATACAATCAGAACTTTGTTAGACAAAGATAAAACTTAAGAGCGTGTAAACTCTTTTACTCTGCCGACACTGTTGTTTCCCACCTTTTAAATTGAACAGGTCATGTTTCTATGGTTCATTTTTGAGATATTTAATCACAGCGTTTAGTCTGAAGGTCACAGAGACAATGCTGCAGACACACATCAGCACACGGTGCTTAATTGGTTTTAGCTCTGTTTTGACCAGGTTGAATTAGGCTCAGTTCAGTTGGGTTCACGTACACGTGAAAACCTCAGGGGTTCCTGTCCTTATCTCTGCCTCAGCCTGGTTTCCATTTCATTCTTGAAGGTAAGAGACAATGGGCCAGAACGCTATCTTCACACTGAGGTTAATTACACAACATCTGGTTCATAGTCAAGCATGCAGCTTAGCATAATTGTGTAATGAATGAGGGAGAGGGAACATCTCCACGCTGTCCCGCTATTTTATGTCGTCCCGCTTACGTGGAGCAGCAGAGTAGAGTTAAACAAATAAGTCATCATCACCCCATTTCATGCCATGTTTAGACAGCGAGCAAGGAAAACAACACCTGTTGTTGCTTCAGCGGCGCAGTGATTTACTCTGCACAGGAGGGAGGGAAGGTGCGTGAATTAGACACGGATAGAATGTATAATAGTGCTTTTTGATTTAAAATGTGTGTTTTGTTAATAAAGTATTTAGCATTTTCCATATATTGCAGTATGTCCATCCACCTTGTCAGAAACATCAAATGGTCCTTACTTTTTTCTTTAGCTACAGGTTTGAAAAGTTCCATGTGAACAGCCAGTATACAAACACAACAAACCAACAATGAAAGTCTTTTTATACATTTAAAACTTTCAGTATTTTACTAAATATTATAAAAGGTATCATCCAGGGGTGACCCATCATCATCCTGGAGCCCTGTTTGTTTTCCAGTTGTCGCTGCCGATGTCACCTGGTCCAGGTCTATGAGGACCAGGATTCTCCACCCCTGGTTTAAATTTCACGTGAGATGCAGGGTTTATTTTTTCTATTGCTCATTCAAACTCAGTAGACCATATAATCTAATTCTGGAGCAAATCCTGCTAAAGCGCTCTGTAGAGGGGCCTGCATGCTGCATTCTTGAGTCATGCCTGCAAGACTGGCAACACAGAATCTCTGTGGGCAAAGAAATAGTTTAGGACTGCAAAGAAGTGACGGGACTTGTTGGATGTCGGAGAGTAGAGAGCCTTCACCACAGAGCAGTTAATCTTAGGTCTTACTGCAGGAGACGAGTTAAATTTAGTTTCTAGTTAAGGTGGGAATCATTACATTTGTAGCATCTAATTAAAAGTAGACAACTGTAAACCTGTGAATTAGGTTAGCTTGTTATGGCTTAACATGACGTCCTGCAGTTTGTGCTGAACTGTTTCACGTGTCTTTGAGTAGTTCCTCCCTGGTTGTGTTTATTAGCCATGTGTATTTAATAATAATAATATTCATAATAACAAATACCTTATTGATACCTTATTCCCCCTTGGGGAAATTATATAAATTGTAATATCTGTGGTAGCAGCCGCAGCTTTAATACGTTTTTAGTATTTGTTGTGTGCAGTAAGAATCTCAACAGCTTCTTATGACTTATTCCATTGTGGCCCGTGGGAAAAATCCAGGCAATTAGGAATCCCATTACAGCGGAGCTGGTAAAACAAAACGCTATTATACACATGACATGCTAGTATGTGTGCAAATACACAGATGCATTGTACTGCATCTGATTCAGGTCCTCCCATACTGCACTGTGTGGTCATGTGGGTGAACTGTTTCCAGTTCTTCAGAACGTAGAGCAGGAATACTTTGCATAAATCAATGTGTATTCGTTTTGTGCTTCCACATAAAGGATGAACTTAACATCGTGTGTAGAACACTCAGATTCAAACACGACTTCCATTTATAGGTACTCTTGGAACAAGAGGCCTTGTATCATTTCTATTTGAAGAAAGTTTGTACATGGTGAGGTGTCGGGGACGGGTTAATGATGCAAACGTCATGTGTCACAGCTGGAAAGAAGGAAACTTGTGCAGTTTGAGCCCAACTCTTGTAAATGATCTCTTGTGGTTCCAGGGGACGAAGCTCCAACTCCAGAAACCATATGCTACTTTTACAAAGTGTCACTTCAGGGGGCTTGTTTTGTTCTGTGCTGTTATTCTCAGTATGTTCTATTTCTGAGGACTAAAGATTCAAACAAAAATGATATAGATATTCATCACCAGCTTTTTCTGAATTACTGTAAACCCTGTATGTTTGTAGAACATCTATAATAAGATGCTTGTGATACAGTGCCGCTCTCTGCCCCTGCTTCTGTCCTACCACAACCGTGCGTATGTTAAGCAGCAGTAAAAGCCACTACCACACAGAGTATACGGCTCTGTTTTCCAGCTAAAGGCGCCCTCTTCCATTCCCCAACTTGATCAGAGCTTTACAGCGTGTCATGACTGCATTTCAGAACACGGGCAGAGTCATCAGCATAAATCGATGTTTCCACTGCCTCCATAAAGTACTGCCATTACGTCGTAAAGCTGATGAGCCCGCAGCAACTAGCATCTGCACGCCCCCGCCTGCGAAAAGCAGTTCCCACCTTACCGCTGATTAACGACAGTCTCCCGTTTTCATAATGCTATTTAAAGCAAAGAATGAATCAATTTCACATCTTGTGTTTTAATGTGGCGTATTTATTCCTCAATTGCAGGAATCTAATACGCCTGGAGAAGGCGGGTTGGTGGGTGGAGAGGGATGGATGGATGGAGGGAGAGCGAGGGAATAAAGGTGAAACAAGCAGATAAAGAATATTTATGACACCGAGAAGTAAGGCAGAAAAATACACAACTAAATAGTGATTTACCCACAGACCACTGCAGGGCTTATCAGATAACACTAAAGCTTCTATCAGGCAGAGAAAAAGAGAAGGTACAGACGCACATGCTCATTTGCATTCATCATGAAGCATTTCATGTACACTCCTTTGGTTTACTTTAGCCTAGCAGTCACCTGTGGCTCTCTCCGGGCGTCTCACGGCTGAATCGCACACAGACACACAACGCTCTTATTAACTCAATAACTCACACCTCTGTCAACACTAATGAGGGCAAAGCAAACCCATTCCTCTTTGTGTCCTGTTTGCGCTGTAACAAAAAGCTTCATTTTTTTCTTCTCTTTATCATCAGGCAGGTTAGAAAAAGTGTCTGGGCGACGCATTGTTCCAGTAGCTGGAGGAGAAACACCTGTAGCAGCCTCAGCTGTAGTCAGCCATCTCTCTCCCTGTGTCACCTTCTTCCTCTTTATTCTCTCTGTTACCTCTGTGTTAAGCGTATTCTTAAAGAAAAGAAAGAGTAGTGGCAGGAAAAACAAAATCTGTTTTTCTCTTTTTCGTTTTGCACTTATCAATAAAACAATTCAGAGTGGGGACAACCATGGCGAGTGCTCAGTCAAGGAGAAGTTAAGGCGCTGGAAAATGATGCTGGAACTTGTCGACCTGGCTCAGATAAAATACTATAATAACCAGCTCCTGCTGAGAAATGTGACCTGCTGTTCCGCATGCTGACATTACTGTTGCCAGCAAGACAAACAGTCTGATATGTTTGAAGGTGCAGAACTGTGTTCAAAAAATCAAACTGGCAAACACAACGCCCTGCTGGAGGTGGGCACTGCTGTCTGCGGATGATCCACCCGTCTCCCTTTAACCGCTCCAATAGTCATTTACAATATTAACAGTGTTCTAAAAACCACTGACTACTTATTTCTAGAATATTTCCATTCCAACTCTATTTACTATGTTTTGAACCAAATTTACACACTTGCACTCTGGTAGGTCAGAAGCTCATTTAGGTGGAAACTAATGGATACTTTAGTGAGCTGTGTTGCTCAGCGTTGCTCCATTTTAAAGGACCGGGATGAACACAGTGAACAGGGAACCACAGAGCCTGGAGATAAAGGTTCCAAGCTGCCAAACAAACCTGTTGTGCTTTTACTTCTTTCATCGTCATCCTCCTGCAAACAGTAGGCAGGAACACACACACACACACACACACACACACACACAGCTTTAAAAATACAAGTTAACATTTTATGACTCGGCCTCTGCAGAGTGGTCTTTGCTACGGTCCCTATTTATCAGCCAGAGACTTTGTGTTGTTGGCTTCACTGTGTTGCACCATATGTACCCTCTACATATTTCAGAGAAAGCAAACAGATGTTTCATTTGATCTTTGCCCAAACTGCATAAACCCAGGTTTTATTTTCACCCTGACACCATCCACAGCAGTGTGTCTTTTTGTTCAGGCTCAGTGTCCCAAAGCTTCTTATATAAAAGGTGCCTGGAAATATAAGTGGGATGCTGATCTTAAATATTTGAGCTGGACAGACATGTGCAGCACTGGAAGTGAGCGTTTGTTCTTATCTGTGAATAGAACTACACAGACACTGCTGCATCAAGTATGGCTTGGAACTTCTTTAACTCTTACTGTGACATTTCATGTTCAACACATATCTTGAAGGACAGTCTTTTAAATATGTGGAACATCAATGACGCGGGCACTAGTTTGTTTACACACGTGTAATTTCACCGTGACCTAAAGTACTTTTGTTTGTTAAACCTAAATGCACACGGGACTCTGGATTGAAACGTGTCAGCTTTGACAGCTGTGTGAAGTGCACGCCAACCTCCTTGTGACTTCGTTACAGCTCATAAATATACAGCAGGACAGAGTCCATCCAGTAATATTAGTAATTATTAGGCACTTTATTAATGACCTTGAGGAAGCGGCTGCAACCTGAAGGCACCAAGGCTCAGGATTTGGTGTCCTGTTCATTCTCCTTAAACATAAACATATTTTCTGTAGCAGGTTAGCTCCATACAAATGTGTTTTTACTTTAATAAGCCGTTTTCTTTTCCTCCTACTGCAGTTTTCACACACTTTCTCTTGTTTTCTTCTTGGCTCTCCCTCCCTTCTCCACCTGGCTCCGCTCCTTCCTCCATTCCTCTTTGTCTGACTCTGTACATCATGTAGTTTAGTACCAGTTTCAGGTTCAGCTGACCAAGCAGGTGCCCATTATGTACTGAACACTCAGCCAGTATAGACACTTAGTGTGTGTGTGTGTCCATCCATCCCTGGCAGCAGCACTTCTGAGAGGAGACGAACTGGGGTGTATGAGAGAGGAAAACAATTGTTGTGCAAACAGAATCCGCCTCTGTGTGTCCACAGTGTTTGTGTGCATGTAGAGTAAGGAGGGATCAGAGCGCAGCAGATGTTGTTTCCTGGGTAAGGGAACAGATGGGTAGCATCTTCCCTATAGGAGGAGAGGGTGAATGTTTATTATGTCCATGCAACTTAGCAAAGTGTTAGTTTCTCTCATTAACATGGAGAGGGAACACATTAAGGCATGCGCCGTGTGTTTGTGCTACACGTGTGTGGTAGCTTGGTGCAGAGGCTGCAACCAGGAGGATGTAGGCGCTAAAGCCCAGAGTCAAACCTCTACATGGTCAGATCGTCTGGCTTGTTTAAAGGAGATGCTGTCAGCACCAGTAGTTCACCTTTACTTTTACCATATTCAAAATGTCTGCTTTTCAGTTTTTATATTTCTGAATCTGGACACTTTTGCAATTTCTGAATTTGAAAAAAAAAACATTTTAATTGAAGAGTTTGGTCCAAAATATTGGATGAAACAGCCAGGATCAGACGTTCACAGGAGAAAACGAGAACCTTTGAGGAATAATATGTGGATGTAGTTGGTGGTTCAGAGGAAGGGAACCATGTTATAGTGTGGCACCCACATTCTTCCTCATCAGGCCATTTCCTCACTTTACAGCCTTTTGTTCTCATTTCTCTTAATGATGTGTGTGTTTCTCTGTTCTCCTCTTTTCTCTTTGATCGATATCCCCACCTCTCCTCCCCTACAGTCCGTCAATACTGAATCTAGAGGGGTGGGGGGGGTGGGAAATGATGATGGCCTTTGGTGCATTGTTGTAGGTGCACGTGCACATGCGTCTTTGCGTGCATGTTTGCACGTTCAGACAGAACAAATGCTCGCATGTGAGCCCAGGAACATATTTGTGTGTATACTTTTCCCTGTGGATGCAGCTTCACATCCCTAGCAGGCAGAAAACACATTAATCTTTCCAACGCTAATAGTCAGAGAAGAGGATAGAGGAGTGTGTGTGTGGAGAGGGAGGGTGAATGAAAGATATACTCCACCTTGAGAATTAGGAAGAGACAAAAAAAAGTTTGGCTTTCATGACGCATTAGAGAGCTGATTAATTTGTCGTCTCAGAGAGAGAGGGATGGGGAGATTAAACGAGGAAGAGGGGGAGAGACAACGTGAGGGACAGGTAGTGAAGTGGCCCTTCTGTCCTCTCTCACAGTAAGAGGATTGTTCGCTCACGGATGTGCTGATTAAAATGGAAATTCAACTCTCACACACTCCAACACTCACTTCTCTCATTCATCCCCACACAAACACAGATGTTTCTACCATGTGCTTAATATGCAGGTGCTCGGTGATGAGGATGTGACCTGGTCTCCCGACCTGAGCACGCACACTGGAAATGATAAGAAATAAACAACTGGAGAGAAATAATTAAAGAGCGAGATGGAAAAAGGAGGCGTGAGCTGCTTTAAAAGTCTCATTCACACACTGCACTGTGCTTTCTTTGCTTTTCACATTCAGACTTCTTGGATATGTGTCTTTTCAGAATTAGACACGACTCTCCTGCAGGATGCAGGTACATGAGCTGTGCTTCCTCTTTTGAGGAGAACCTACATTGTGATTATGATGATTTGGCTTTTTTCTGGTTCATGTAAAGTGTGTCAAGCATATTCCTATTACTACCAGCCTCCTAAGAACAGTGTCTAGCCAATAAACTGTGCATTTTTGGGGTAAGTTCTTCTGAAGCGCTAGCTACAATCTCCAAAGTAATAAGATGCAAAGTCCAGTGGCGAGTCGCTCTGTGGTAGAGGGGCACAGTGCTTTTGGCGGGCATGGAGACTTTGGGCTGATTGAGTGCTGTAGCTGTCTTCACTTTGATTATGTGTGATGATGGGAATTCAGAGTGCACTGAGCATAAACCAAGGTATGAGATTTGCAACATAAATACATTTTATACAACATTTAAGGAAAACAATGCACCAGTGACCAAAGACTCCTCCCGCTTCAAATCCTAAAGATGAGACTATCAAAGAGTTATGGCAGGAGGAGAGAGGCAATGACGAGAAGAATCCCACACAATTTAGAGAAAAACAATACACGCAGGGGCTGAGAATGAGAGGAGGAAGGATGAGGACATAAAAAAAGATGAAGTGCTGCAGTTAGCAGGGAGGCAGACAGTGTGACAGCAACAGAATCTATACACAGATATACAGATTAACACTCTAACAGATGAAAGTTGTAAATAATTTGCTGCAAATGGTGCATCCAGGCTCTTGGTGCAAAAAGCTGATTCAACATGACACTTGATCTTAGTCCCACTCCGGGAGCTTTCAAACACCACTAAGCGATTCGCTTGACAAGCAGCCGACTCCGTTCCCACCAACACAGAGTGCAACTCTGAGCCACGGGCTCCCAGCGGTGCGGCTTAAAGCTACAGAGTGGGTGTTTGAAAGAGCATCATCCCTCATTTCTTCTACAGCCTTGTCATCTTCCCTCTGCAGCCTCGGTCTCGTCGCCTCTCCTTCTCCTCTTCTCTACTCGCTCTACTCACCTCTGCAGTGTTTTTCATCTTGTCCTCCCTACATCTGTGTTCTTCCTTCTTCTCCTCCACATCTGTTCCATTTCATCACCTCATTCTCTCCTTATTTCCTTTGCATCTCTCCACTTCCACTCTGTCCTCTCCTCTATCTGTCCCTTCTTCTGTCCACTCATTTTTCCTGCCCCCCCCCCCCTTCTTTCTACTCCTCCCTTTCTTGCCGCCTTGTTTATGTTCCTCTTCTCCTCCATGCTTTTCCAAACCACTCTGTGTGTTTAAACTTGTCAGGATAATGCAACTGCTCTGCAGGGTGTTTTTGTTAACTTGTTTACCAGTTGCTGCTGGCAGGAAACTGTTTATGAGACATAAAGCACAGTGGTTATGAAGATTAGAGAAAAAACTGAGGAGGAGAAGAGAAGGGGACAAGGCATGTCATATCTCCTGCTGGATCTCACTGATATGTACGGATAAAGATACCACTTTGTGCCGGAAAATCTCCTCTCTGTCAGAGCTGGAAGGGATTTTCTTTATTCTTAGAAATACCTTGAACGTGTCTGCCTGCTGCTGCTGCCTCTCTCTCCTCAGGCTACGCGCACAACGCGCATGTAAATGGCAAAGTGCGCTTTTTTCACTTGTTTTATTCATTAAAAGAAAAGCGCTCCTTCAAATGCCACTAGGCAGAAACATGCTCACTCACTGTAAAGTTCAGAGGTCGTGAGCTGTGTGCAGTGTTTCTTGGCTGATGGCTTGACACATGTGCTGCTGTAACTGGGAATATTGGTTGATTAAAAGATTATGGTAGATATTTCATGTGCACTCTTCCGTCCACTGCAGCATTTTCTTCCTCACTCTTGGGAAGCGAAAGCAGTAAAAATAATCAATTCTCCATTTGCACGTTCATCTCTCCGTAGTATGAGATATGCTGTCCATGAACTACCTAAACCCTTTGTGTTGTTTGGTAAGGTTTGGGTTCACTAAGGTTCGAGGATGTCTGTCATCACACATACACAGTAAAATTCGCAGTGTTAAAATAACACTTAAAGAGTTAAATTTAACACTTTTCCCGAGTCTATTTGGTCCCATTC
>JAUMHF010000007.1:17815476-17862553 GCA_032359275.1 Microctenopoma steveboyesi | reverse complement strand
TTGAGTGCTGGTAGTGATGGCATCAAGGTGCTCTTGGATATTTGTTCCAGTCTGAAAAGACAAATGCAGACAGGCAATAAGAATCAGGTGTTTCTTAAACTGGTAATTCATACCATAAACATAGAAAAGAAACACAAACCTTCTTGAAGACGACAAGATGCCTTTCTGCTTGAGAAGCTGACACCTTTCCTGGTCTCTTCCGACCCTGACCAGATGGTGGAATCAGATGTAATAGCAATAGAATTGCTGAGAGGTCACTGTCCCAGGCTGCAAAAAATATGTTTTTAATAAAGTGGAATCATCAGCTTTATCAACAACAAATCTCAATACATCTGCATTGAAAAAATTATTGAGTAGACCCAAAATACATAAAGGATAGCTGTTATTTGACAAACATTATACATACTGTATACAGTAATCATTAGAGTATCAATGTGGGGGAAAAGCAGAACTTTCTCTCCATCATTCGTGTGGCTCCTAGTAGCTCATAGCTTATCCTGTGGATCACCTGTCCTCCAGTAACACACGGTTAAAATCAGACCTGTGAAAAACCTACTCAGAACTGACAAGAATACTGATTCTCAAAAAGAGACCTTATCCAGAAGAGGTCCAAGGAACTACACCGGAAGACAAGCAAACTTTAACCCAAACAGACACAGACGACGCTGACGGGAGACACTCGGCTAATTAATGAGCAGCAAAGGTTCAAGAGAGAAGAAATACATCCTCTGACAATCAATGTAAGTCTATTTAAAAACGTCTTTCTCCTGTGATGAGATATATCAAATATTTGTTTCTCAGAATGAGGCTATTAAAGTATCTCCTCTTTTGAACTGTGTCAAAATGAACCAGGGGTTAATAAATGATATTTTTGACGTGTGCCCTCAGGCCTGCATTTCATTCTAGTCTGATCATTAGGAGCTAGTGGACCTGTGGCTGGAACTAGAAGGGTTGCTGTGGCAGCATCATGCTCTACATAACATTGGTTTTATATTTTCTAATGTGTAAACAGAGTTTTTATTCAGAAGTACAAAAAGATTCTTTTGAGGAATGAAATTACTGAGCCGTGTGCATGCGCGCGCATGTGTGTGCAGTGTGAAGAGTGACTTTAATGTGCTTATTCGAGTTAGATTTAGCTGAGAGGCGAATCAACTTTTGTTTAATCAAAGGAAAAGAGTGCCGTGAACTCCCATATCAGGTGCTTATCTTAACACAGTGCTCGTCTTATCTTTGCCCGTATCAACAAAAGCCTCAGGCGCAGCAGCATCTTGGTTCTGCTCACTGTTAACTTACAGTACATCTGCTCAGAGAAAGAAGGGCTGCATGTGATAGGTATTCATCAAATCCTCCAAATGTAATCACAATTCTTTATTCAAAGTCCTTAATGAAATCATTTTTTTTTTACTTTCTACACTTAAAAGTAATAAAAGTACCTAATAATGAAAGATTACTTTTCTGAGAGACACGAAAAGATATTTAATCAAAAGAAAAAATATTTTGGACGTGGTACTATTTTTCTAAACTTGTAAAATTAAGGGATGTTGAAGAAATCTCCAGGTTATTAAATTATTCAAAGATTACTCTTCCCCTCGTCATTGCACGTTCTCATCCTCCCCGGTGGCATTTTAAGTAGCTTTAGAACGGCACAAAAGGCTACATGCTGGATTGAGAGGCTTTAAACATTCGGTAACCTCGACTGGCCTCCCTGCCGAACACATCTCGGGCCGGCACACGTGCAGGAACACGCGCGTACACAAACAGTGCATCGCACCACGACCCCTGAGGTGTGAAGAGTGCCCCCTGTCATGCCCTCCTTAGCCGATTAGGCCGGCCATGCTTGTCCACCCCCGCGAGGCAGAAAATTGTTGTGTCCAATCCCCTCATGATTCAAAACCCCCTTTTTCCATTTCCTCCTCTCCCTGTCTATCTGTCTGTATCTGTCGCTGTCCTCCCCGGGGAGTCTGCAGGATTGAGGGGAAATGGTGCTGATCAGAGAACGAGGCAGACTGACGAGATGTGTGTCTCTACGTCTTTTGTTCCCAATCTGACGAGCTCTATTTCAGTTATTTCCAGGTCAAGAGGTGTCAAAGAACAGATCGGGCATGGCTAAAAAGTGAATGTTCTCATGGCATCTGCTGTAATGAATCCCAGATTGGCAGCACAACCGCTGTACCTAAGTATTCTGTATTTACGATGATGCTCAAAATGCACGTACATGAATTGGGCATTTCTCAGATCAAGGGTGGCAAACATTTAAAGACAAAGAACTGGCGACACCGCTGCATGTTCTGTATTTTAATGATGTCATTAATGTTAAAATGTAGAAAACTCACTGCTGCACAGAGCAGCAAACCATTACTCGCTCACTGGACTAGAGCTGTTCTCAGTTCTCCGGTGTTCGTCTGGAGGTGTGTCTGTAATGTTGGAGAGACTGAGAGGAGGTTCGCTCCAGAAAATGACAGAGATAGAAATGGAGAGGCAGATAAATAGAGTGACACAGAGAGGAGGCTATTAGGAGGAAGCGATAGAGTGAGAGTGATAGAAGTAATGGGGAAGACGGAGAGGCCTGACAGGGAAGATTGTTAGACGACGAGGGGAGAGGGCGGGAGGGGACCTTACACGCGGGTTATCCCACTGTCATTGTGCATTTTTCTGTGTGTGACCTTCACACACTTATTATCAGACTGTACAATAATTAGTGTTTGAGTTGTGATCATTACCCTGCTCAGCGACACTTTACGGTCTTTAGCAACTCTCTGTCTTCCCATCGCGTTTATAACACATCAACCGAATTATGTTGTATTTTAAAGCCTAGAATGGGAAAAACCATCATTGAGCACACACTTGTAGCTACAGCACCTGCTTCTCTAGACCCTCATTACATTAGCCTACTAGTCTATGTGTTCATATGTTCATATTCTTACTCTATACTAAATGTTAAAAAGACTGATTTAAACAGGATCATCAGAAAGAATATATATTATTCCCGTAGTTGTGCTCTAAATCCCTGACGTTCAATAAATAATGGGATATCAGTTCCTTACTAGCACCTACATAACAGTTTCCATGAGGCAATGACCGGTTACGTTAACCACCTTCTCCAAACTCAAAGGCCCATCACAGAGCCCAGTCACCCGAAAAGAAAAAGCGCAGTGCTGCTGGAAGGTGGAAATGATGGGATGGCGCTGGAGCAACAGGATGGTGGAGGAGCTTCAGACTTAAATTTGTTTTGATAATGTAACTAATCTCAAATTAACACATGAAGTATAATTACTCAAGAGAGAAATTGTGACGCAAACACACAACCCCACCCACCCAATCATAGGCATGCCACCTATCTGAACGTTCACACTCTGACTCCCTCATATTCAGTACAGCAGTAGCCTGATGCAGCTGCATTTCCACCATTTACCTTTCTTCTGTTTTTATAGTGTGATATGTGAAGTTTTTTTATTTTGTGGCATAAATCATGAAATTTGATCAGATCTTTGTTAAAGATTAACAAAATATTTCTAAACTGATAAAAGTGAGACGAACTGATGTTCTAGGAACAGCTTGAAACAGCTGGATGATCCCAGTTCAGTAAAGCAGTAAAACAGCCCCAAATCATGAAGCTCTTTCCACCATACTTCACTGTTTGCTCTTGTTATTTAACGTATATACGTACTTACCTGGATGATTGGATTAAAAATGAGCAAACGCTGATTTCATCCAGAACAGATATTCACTGAAAGTGTCTGCAAGAGAAGACAGCAAAGGGAGCGAGCTTTTCTGAGGGAGATTGTTTGGCTCCATTTCCCCCCCAGCCTCAGACAATGTATCTCCAGTGCCGCTGCAGCACTACACCCACCTATAAGCACTGTTCAACTGACCACTTTATTCATCCCGGGGACAAAAATGGGAGGACTCTTGTTTGAAGCACGTACAAGAGGGAAAAGATGTGGATGAAAGAAGCTGCGAGGAGGAAGGAAGCTGCGAGGAGATAAAAGGCGAGGGGAGGTGAGATTGACACTTTGTTGAATGGCCTCGCTTCTGCAGAACATCTTGGATTTTTCTTGTTTTCTTTCTTTTTTTTGATAAATGAAAAGAGAAAAGGAAACAGAAGAAACTGACTCAAAGGAATGTGACCTTGTTGAAGTTTCTTTTTCATTTTTTGTTGAAACAAAAATCTGAGTATGTTTCTATTCTGCACCGTGATGTCACTCTGATGGGAGAGGAGCAGGGGCTTTTGCTTTGCTATAATAGGACCATGGAGGATCAAGAACCAGCACAAAGAGAGATTCACACTTTACTTCACTTACACACAAAGACTAGAACACTGTGTCGCACTGCTGCCATGACGCTGCCGCTGCTCTGCAGTGACGTTAGCTGTGCTCCTCGGCCTGTTCTCACAGAAAGGTGCGATTAACCGGAGACACATGTCAACATGCGACTAGCTACTGTACGACAAATGCTTATGCAGTTTGGTGGCAGAATGTGGCAGAGTGACACATGTTGGACTGTGTGAGGAGGAGGCGGCTGCAGCAGCAGTACAGCTCCACCAGCACAGAATCACCTATGAGAGAGAAACACAGCTCAATGCAAAGCTGAAGTATCCCAACATGGATACAAGCTGTTACGCAGCGTGTGTATGTAGCTGCATTCATACATGGGACATAACGAGCAGCTCCCTTTGGCACTCACCAAAGACAAAGAGCAAACTGAATAGTTTTTAATTACAGTATTTCTGGATCATTTTCAGTAATTCTTTACAGATCAAAGGCCTCAGTATTGTCAAGTAGCCAATTCCTACATTGAACACAGTCAGCAAAAACTGCAGTCTGGCCTTAAGTGGCACTTGATATTTAAAATCTAAATAAAACAAGAGAGAGAGACCCTGGTCTCCCCCTGCCAGGTCAGAACCTCTGTTCTCGTTCTCTTAGTTGGCTGTGAGCTGAGAAAGCTTTTATACTGTAGACAGCTCAGCAGGATTTTACAATTCTCTTAAATGGCTGCGTAGGCTCCACCCACCTGACTCTCCACACTAACCTGACTAACCTCTCCTGGCACCCGTCTTTTTCTTTTCCCTATTCACTTCTATCTCTCTCTCTTAATCTCTATTAATTGTCGCTTCTGGTCTCTCGCTCTCTGTCGCACTTACTGCGATTAGTTTGGCAAAGGAGCCAGAGAAAGCTCTTACAGTCTCCACAGCATCTCTGCTCTGCTTTAGCGTTTAGACACACGCGTGCGCGAAGGTTCAGATGCACACACTCTTCTCTGCAGTTACATTCGTCATTTTGCAAAGCAGTTATTAACCACTGACGGCGAACGGGCCGCGCTGCTAATGGAACTGCTCTCGCTTCAGTTTTTCAACCAACATATGTATTGACAAATAGATCAACCACTGTAACTGATGACTAGTGTTGTACACTCAGCTTGTACATATAGTTGTTAGTTCTTGTAATGTTTGCATCGGTGTCGTGAGTGCGGAAGACATTTCTGAGGTCTGCAGGGAGCCGTGATGCTTCTGGTGCATGGACATGATTAACTGCAGTAACTTGCACCAATAATGTAACAACAGAAAATAATACAAATTATTTATTCAATTCATTTTCAAATGGTGTAGCGCGCACACAGAAACAAATAAAGGATGGGTCACCATTCCTGTGAAAAGCATGCTGACAGTGTAAAGTGAACGGTTATTAGTTATTACTGCATCAAACCTCGTCTGCATTGTTAACAAAGACACGTCGCCCTTATCTTGTTAAGTCATTTCTCTCGTTTCCACTTTATTCAGCTCCATTTTTCTCACAGTGAAACAGAACGACCAGTCACTGTTTCGCCTGTGAATGATCTCAATCACTAGAGAGGCTGCTTTCTACTAGGAGCTTGTAGTTCCAGAGTGTGTCGAGTGTGTGCATGCGTGTGGTTTCTCTAGTTAGTTGGGAATTCATCATTTCGTGGCGCGGTGAAAACTCTCAACAAACAAAGGAGCCTCTAATGATGTCGTACGCTCCAGCACTTAGACCTGTTCTCTTTGTGTTTGCATGAAGGTGGCTCCAGCTCTGCGTTGAGTAAAGTTGTGTTAAGTACTTTCCTCGCAGCCTCTTTTGTTGATGTGTTCTTTAATGACTTCATACATGTGCCTGCTGAGTGGTTAGCGCCGTGGTTACTGCAATATCTGAATAGCTGAATTCAGTTTCATATTTGATTCGAACTCGTCTGAATTGAATGTCACCCTCACTAATTGAATATTTGGACGGCTTTATTTAGCGTTATTGAGCACAGATGGTCCTTCCAGCAGTGACTTGGTTTATTTTTATGGAGCATGACACAAATGTGCTGTGAGCTGCCCATTATAACCATGTTGCTGGACGTCTGCGCTCAGCGTCGAGGTGCCCGTTTAACCATCAGCTTGTGGCACGAGCTAACTAATACATAAAATAAAAATGCCTGCTTCATTCAATCAAAAAAAACAATCATCTAAATAAAACAAGACAATGACGAATATAAAAAAGTATGTCTTGTTCAGTCACTGGTCTGCACTCTGCTTTGTTCTGTTTCTACATATTCTGTGTGTAAGTGTGTCTGTGTGTGAGTGTGTGTGTGTGTAATAAACTGGGTCTAGGGGAAGGTGTGGCAAAAAGGTCAAAAGACTGACCCCGCCATATAAACGGCATTATACTGCATGTGTCTGTTAGTGCTGCAGGATTTCTTTTTGTTAATATTACTGTAGTATTCAGATGCTGTTTTACAGGATGCAGAGTAATTGTGGAAGTGCTTTAACAAACAGGCTGCATGAGCAGAATGGATGTGACTGCTCATATCCGGATGTGTATCTGCACACGTACCTGTAGAGACATCGGCGTCACAGCAGCTGGAACTCCACAGGCTGACAGTCTGCCTGCGTCCCCCAACTGGGAGTTTTGATCCTGGGGGAGGTGGCACCAGCGATGTGAACAGTGCCAGAGCTGCGTCAGTCGTCTGTGTAGATGCTGCAATGCTGAGAGCCTTCCAGTTCCCTCATGTAAAACATGACTGCATGTGTGTTTTCAGCTGCTGGCAGGAAAAAGTTTGAATGGACTCCGTACAAACTCTTTGTTCTTTGAATCGTTCTCTTTCTTATTATATTGCTCATTTTTATTCTAGCTCATGTTCCTCTCTGTGTGTACAGACGGTGCCGAAGCCCATCGCCACGGAGCCCTGCTGGGGAAGTAGAGCAGGTGTTTTGACTGTGCTGTTGTACCTGCCTAGAGTGCCATCTGGAATACCTCCACCAGGGCAGTCTGGTACGACTCACACAAATACACAGCATATACAACATGGAGCTTAAATCTACAAGATTCTTAAACACAGATATTTTCCCTGAGCTGTGCCTGTAGTTTTATGGTTGGTTTTTAACATCTAATCTGATCGTTCACTGTTCATGATTAAGATATATTAACCATTAAGTCACTACACGATATTAGACTCTATCATATTATATGTACAGATGTAGTAGCTGCCCCATCATATCAGTAGACAGTATTTATTCACTACTGTCACACACTAGCAGGTAGCCAGCAGCGTTTCATGATCACGTGTAACAAATACCAGCTCTCCACCTCTGATTTCTCTCTTATCTATTGGATTGTTGCTGTTGTGTAAACTGACACCTGTCTCTGAACCGTGAAATCTCACATCTCCAGCATAACTGACTCACAAAAACACACTCTCCACCATTCATGATCCTTTTACAAGTTGAACAGTTGTCTAAACAGACAGTGTTGAGCTGCCTTACGGCAGCTTCCCATCAGCCATCATGTAAAACAGGCTCTGGCAGTTTAAACAAAGCCAAGTAAAGAGTAAAATGTGATGGCATCCTTGATGTTTCCCGGCTGCCGCCATTAGAACTGCAGACACACAGCAGAGCTACAGGCTAAAACGCAGCTTAGTGAGCAGAAGGCTGTTTTATAGCTCAAAGGTCACATGTTCACACACACACACACGTAATTCTTCCAACAAAGCCTCTGTATGTCTGCTCACTTTGTGGAGTTGCTGTCAAAGGCACAGTCACATTGAGTCCAGTGCTCTGCACAGACAGTCGGATGTTCACTGAGTCCTACAGTCAGTGAAGCACATGTTTATCCCTCGTTTGTTCTGGAACAGTACGTTGTTTTCGGATGAGTTTTAGTACAGTGCTCAGATTATCTGCACATGTCGAGGAAACACTGGCACAGAGACCATTGATTTGGTGATTTCTGCATCCAAACATCCGGTATATATTTGAAGCAGGCTAAACAGTGAACAGATTTCTTTCCACACCGTTTGTAAAGGTAAGGAGCTGCTGTGTTTCTGTCTGATTTCACAATGTATTATTCTGGAAAAACCTCTGACACATGGCACCTGGTGCGGGTTAGAGCTGCCGTACCTGCTTTTCAACTCTTACTGTTGGATCGGTTGTTCCCCTCGATGAGGCATGCTGAGCTCCTGTTCTCCCTGTAGACGGATGACATGCGATATCCCCCCAGTCGCTCCCGACCACCAAATCACTGAACAGGCAGGTCCACCTCCTCACAGACCTGACCAAAGCCAAGCCAAGCAATATGCTCTGTCAGCACGAGGCCAATCTTCCCTCTCTCCAGCTCGTCTTGCCCCTCAGTCAGCCTTTCATAGTGTCTGCCCGTGCACGTGTGTACTCGTACGTTTAGTCTAACAGACCTGGCTTTCTTTGTGCTGTGTCTCTCTCCCCTGCAGCTTTTTAAGGAGAGTCCTGCCAGCCTGCCTGTTGGTAGTTTTGATGTGTGTGAAGTGCGCTGTATGTAATAGGAGCAGGTGTGAGAGCCCCTCTGCTCCTCTAGGCACCAGGCAAAGGCCAGTACCTGGCAGAGGAAACGAGCAGAACAGACGGAGAATGAAGCGATTTGCAAGAAAGCATTATTCTCAAGCTAGCGAGTGCTTTCTGCCTAAAAACTGGGTAATAGTCACCGTAGACTAATGCAGGGAGGGGAACAGCGAATGAGAAGTGTCAGTGTGTGAGAGTGAGAGAAAATGAAAGCTTTGCTATCCCCAGAGGGAATTATGGTGATAAAGAACTCAAGTGAGATTAATGGTAACAAGTGCATTAGGAACAAATGGAGATTTAGTAAGAACTCACTATAACAACTATAGTAACTGTTTAAAGCAGCATGAGCTTTATTAATAAACTAATAATATACATCACAGAGCCTTCACACCCCGGACACAACCTCTTCCAGCTTCTCTACAGAGCTACGTTTGCTAGAACAAAAAGACACAAGAACAGTTTCTTCCTTCAGGCAATATCACTAATGAACAACTGACTGCTGCTGCTAGATGGATATAAACTGCACACAAACACGCACACACACACACACACTGTCCTGTCTTTCTGTCCTGTTATAATTTGTCTGTAATTTGTCTTAATTTATTGTTTTTCATGTACTTGTTTTCTGTCTGTACTGTCCTAGAGAAGCTAGAAACGACCAGAAGCAGATTCCTTGTATGTTCAACATACTTGGGGAATAAAGCTGATTCTGATTCTGATATGGACAAACCCTTCACCACCTAGCGACAGGTGCTGATTCTGTCCTGTGCTTCAAGCCCAGACTGAAATACTTCCAGAAAGGAAAGGACCGCCTTCAGAAGCATAGAGAGAAACAGTAGTTTCAGAGGTTGTTCTCTCTTTACACTACCTGATGCTTTGGAGCTTGGTTCATCACAGCAGCAGACTCATTTTCAGGGAATTAGGGCCGATAAGAGTCTCTTCAGTTGTAGTCAGGCTGCTCTCTGGGGGACGTCCTGGTTCTTCTGTTGTTCTCATCAAATCAATAAAGTTGCTGTTGCTGGTGTCTGATGCCCTGATGGTTGTGTATGTGTTTCCCCAGTATGTGCATGTTTGTACTGATCAGACAGTCGGTAATGATCACAGCACTCATACAAGCACGGACAGCAATGTGCATCCAGACACATAAACACAAGATACAGCTTCAAGAACCTCCGAGGCACATAAATGCCTTGGATATTTCAAATATCATCCATTCCCAGTCTCCTGCTCCTTTCCTCCTTCCATCCTCCCACCCGTCTGCTCCCCAGAGAGAGACTCATTGTAGGCTCCTCCACTGATGTTAGCGTGTGTGAACGTGAAGTCACTGCAGGCTAGCTCCGCCCACCCACGGCGGGGCATACTTCAAGAGGAATCCTCTATGAGCGAGGAGGCTATTTTAACTTTTTTTCTGCTCTTTGTTTTCTTCTTGTCCCCCTCTGCTCTGTTCCCCTGAGGTGTTACCATCAACTGACCCCAGAAATACAAGAAACGAATGGAGAGATTAAACAAAACTGCAGCACCTCTGTTTTCCTGTCACTGTTTCCTGTTCTAACAGTCTTCAAACCAGTCCAGGTAGTCTGTGTAGACAAGTGTGTGTCGTTTTCCTGTGGGAAAGGCTTGAGCTGTTCCCCTGAAGACTACCTTATGTCAAACCTTAAGGTGTCATAAGATGTTTTAAGATATGTTATTCATATGTAGACGAGCATCAGATGGCTGCTGTGAGCCCTCGAGTACGGAGTGTGGGTAATGTTGGAGCGTGACCCCTGTGCGCAGGCTTCTCCGTATGTGACTCCAGCAACGCGCTGGTTGACACTGGGAACCTGAGGCGCATCTTCCACACGGTCTTTAGGCGTATTCTCTGTGGGAACAACCATCTGGCAGCTGATCCATCTGTATTTTAATGTAGTTTCATTAAAGCCATGTGGGAAACTTCCCTGTGAGGTTGAAAAGAGACTTTACTCTGGGTAATGGATATAGTGAGGCCGCTTTGGAGTTAGCACCGGTGGTAACACTCGTTCCATTTCATGTTAGATAATCTAATATGTGGGAGTTTTGCAGGATTCTTGGTCCTTTCATTCAGCCAGGAAAAGTGACTTTCTGCTGTTAGAGAATCACAGCTGTTGACAGGCAAATTGCAGTGTTTGACTCGCGCAGGGTGCCTGCCACAGACGTTCCACGCCACAGAGGAACAGTGTGACCACTGACTGACTCAGTGGCCTGACACGAGCGGCGACACGGTGGCTGGCTCACGGGGTACATTGTCCCATCTTTGCAGGCGCCTTCCTCTTCATGCACATGCTTGTTTTTTTTACGTTTTAATATTCAATGGGACTCAGGCAGCAGCGTTAATGGATTTAACAGGTTGCGCGTATTCTCATTCTGATGCAGCAGTGTTGTTGAGGTTGGAGACAAAGACGGGCTACATTTCTTCTCAGCCTCTCTCTCTCTCTCTTTCTCTCTCTCTCTCTCGAGCTTAGATAGTGGGTCAATAGAGACAGAGGAGCAGCAGTATTCACAGCTGCCTGCTGCTGCACTAATCTGCTTATTCAGTAGCAGACACAGACCCAGGAATATCTGAAAGGCTACAAAGAGGGAAAAATATAGGTACTGTAAGATGTCTTTGTGAATATAAAAATAGAGCAGCATTAATAAGCTGAGAGGCTCAATAACACAGATACACAACACGCGGCAAGTGATTGCACTTAAACCCTGCAGAGTTCAAGGCGACAGCGTCTCACCCCTTAGAACCAGATGAAGCTGAGAAAAGAAGTCGTTGTGGTTACTGTGAGGAATCCAGTCCCACAGACAGAACATTTCCTTCACTGCTTCACACTCTGTCTCTCTCTTTGTTCACTTTCTTTGTTTAATTCACTTAAATGGTTGTGTGCAGGCTTAAGGCGCACTTCCTGGAGAAAGCATATCTAAATGAGCTCCAGTAACTGTGATGCATCACTGCTTTTCACTGATTGTTCTGCTTCGGTTTGTCTCCACACGCACCTCTGTGCTGCTACGACAGCTACGACACCGCGGGGCCCGTCTGATCTGAACAGTTAATTAATCCCGTGTTGAAATTCCAGCAGCGTAAAGCGTGTTTTAAAGGTAACAGTCACTATGGGAAGTATATTTGTGTGGTTCCCTCGTGGGTCGACCCTGGCTCCAGAACTTTATGACCCTAACCTAAAGTGTACACTGATATATTTCCTCAAATAAAAGTAAAAAATCCTCAGATCACACGCTGTCTGTGAGCACTGGCCTTAAAACATTTCTCTAACCTTTTCTATCCTTCTCTGTGTCGTGTTTCTCTCTAACTGAGCGAGTGACTGGATTGCTGCATGACAGAAATGTGAGCAGAGAGCTGAAAATGCAGCTCCATTGACCCAGAATGGATCTCCAATACTTTGATACTTTGAAACTGTCCCCCTCCACTGGGATGGACTCTCCTGTCACTGCGACTTCCTCGTCCACCTACTCGTGGACTCAGTGGCATTTACACTGAGGCAGCTGATGTATTAATCATGTGGACATAAGGCTCTGAGCACATGACGTTGCTGTGCTTTTAGTTCCAAAGTCTGACAACAAGTTGTGCAGTGGTGTTGTCTCTTCTCTTCCTGAAATCACTGTCTCACAAAAGCAGAAGTCTGTGAATATCGCTGTGCAGCTGTTTGAACGACAGGAGCAGAAGCTGTTTGCATCGTACTGGATGCTCAGCAGGCTGCCGTCCCTCGCGCCTTCATTGAGGGCGAGCACCAACTCAGAAGCCGAGCTTTGATGTTTAGCCATGTTGGGGTGGGGTGGGGGTCTGGCTGTGACCAGGCTCCTCCTGTCACAGATGTTTTCCTGCTCCAGTCCCAGTTTCCACGTCAGGCCTGTGCTGATATGTGTTCCTGGGGAATTTAGTCTGTTGTTAATGACCCCGTTAGTCCATCAGGAGGGAGGACGATCAGTGTGTGTGTGTGTCTGTGTGTGTGTGTCTGTGTAGGAGGGGGGGGGGGGGTCCATTCACCTGACAAAACAATCACATTACCGCACCCCGTCGTCACGGCTGCAAATGAGCACTTGCACTCACCTGCAGCATAATTTGATTACTTTTGGCCAATTTAATGGAGATGTGTGTGTTCACCCGGAAAAACCAACACAATTATGAGGGCGATTTGTCAAAGGTGAAAGAATCTTCAGGTGTCAAATTAGAAAATGCTTTTCTTTGTTCAGCGCTGGCGTCCTCTCCTCACAGCGGGACAGACGTGTGAATGACACCTCCGGCTCAGGCGGGGGCTGCCGGTCTGAGGTGGTTTGAAATAACACTCCTGTTTCCTTTTGTCTCAACTTTTCCCAGAAAGGAATCAAGTTGCGGGCAGCTGTCTGATGAGAGCGGATTAAATCAGTTCAGGTTTTCTGAGGAGGATTTATTCACGTCACACACCTTTTTTTAGGCATAAGTAGGAGACATAGCTTGGAGTCCTTCTATGTTAATGGGACTAATCAGACTTCTCAGCGTTTTAAACACCCACATCAGCTCAGCACACTCACTTGTAATTTAGCTTTGTGGTAATCTCAGCTATATCGAGGTGTTTGTAGCATCAAATCCATCGTTTGATCCTAATCAAATTATCAGAAAAACAAATCAGCCATGTTCCAGTTTCACGAGAAGTCTCCCAACACGCAGGCACAGCTGCTGTAATGACCGCGCATGACCGTCGGCCCCGTATCTCTCGCCTTTGCAGGAGAACAGTTCCAGCAAACCTGCAGAGCCACGTACCCGTGCAGGCACATACCGAGTGACTGTGTAATCAGCTTTCCCCTTTCCACCCACCAAAAAAAAAAAAAACCAAAAATGACTGAAGTGTGAAATGCTGAAAACATCCTGCATCCAAATCATATCAAGAGCGCAGCAGATTCCCCGTACTGTTGGCCCGCTCGGCTTTTCTGGCTCCTGCATACCAGCAGATTGAGCTCTTGTCGTAATGACCGTGCATTGTCAGGCCCACGGATGTCGGGAGGGAAAGACAGGACTAGCTGCACTCGCAAGAGCTGCCATGACTCTAAATCCACATTAACAGCAGCGGCTACTGCCAAGGTAACACAATGCTCCGAGGCATCCGATGCTGGCCCGCTCTCTGCGAGCCCCAACATCAGCCACTGAAGTTGTTTGGAGAGTGGTGTGATGTCCTGCTGGACGGTGCGAGGGAGACGGGGAGGAGACACGCTTCAGTGACCTCAGCGCTCGCCCTGTTGTCTCGCGCTGAAGCCAAACACTGGCTGGGGAGACGTTGATAATATGTCTGGTGGGTGTTGTGAGGAGGTTCCTGCCAGTGGGAAGATGCGTCTGCACCTGTGTGTCAAACACACACACACACACACACACACACACACACACACACACACACACACTGAACAAAGCGTGTTGTGGTGATGTTTACTAGTGTTGTTCCTACTCCAACACAGTGGGATGAAAATGAGAACAATGGTGGGTGAGTTTCTACCTCGGGCAGGAAGAAAGAGATCAGCACAGACTCAAAGAAGCTGTTTCCTCCACAC
This sequence comes from Microctenopoma steveboyesi, assembly GCA_032359275.1. NCBI lineage: Eukaryota > Metazoa > Chordata > Actinopteri > Anabantiformes > Anabantidae > Microctenopoma > Microctenopoma steveboyesi. The sequence continues at coordinate 17,848,215 of JAUMHF010000007.1, read as the reverse complement.
TTTGCTGATCTTTGACTGTTAATACATCTGCTCTGATCCTGTCCCTCTGCTCTGTCTCCAGGTATTGCTATAGCCAGTGCTCTTATAGACACGTCACAGCAGCGAGTGACAGACTTCAAGGAAAGAGGCCTGGGTCTCAAGCACCGCAAACACATCGTGCACCATCAGGGGACCTGTGTGTGAAGAGGCTGCGCTTTGCTGGGGATGAGGACAGGAGGACGCTGGTTCAGGTTGACACTTCCACATGTAGTGTTTTCTTACTGCGAGAGCTGGCAGAACTTCAGGGTCTCATCCCATGTGGTTCTGGATGTCCTGGACTCTACTTGTCAATGAACGGGCTGCGACGACATTGAGCTGAAACAGTGTGTGAACTCGTAGAAAGTGACTTGCAGACCCAGTCAGACTCAGGACAGGAACGCAGAGCTCGTGATGTTCTGATGCTCTGATGGAGGAGAAACTCTCCTGCGTGGACTCAAAGTACTACTGTTGTTAAAAGTTGAAGTTCTGCATCTTTGCCATGAAAATATTTTAATCTAACTGTTAAAATACACGTTTCTCTCGGATCCCTGCGCCGACATTTCCATTTGGACATTCTGCTCCGGTGCTCTGAAACGGGAAGCTCCTTTGTTTGTAGTTGTGTGGCTTTGACAGTGAACTGCTTTAGCCAGACGTCGGGGAGCCTCTGGGGAAGAATTTTATGCAACTGATCATCCAAATGATTCTGGGCTGTGACGCAACCTCACACTCGGCATCGCTGAACACATACTACTGATGGTCTTTCTCTTTCTGGGAGCTGCAGCAGACCATGTCTGTCTGGGAGTGACACAAACGTAATAATTATTAATTATGCAAGTTACAGTTAAACACATGCACGATGACTAAAGAAACTGATTTCATAGAGCAGGTCTGTGCAGTTTTCCCCTTTTGGTGTTTCTACTGTCTTTTCATTTACATACCTGATATATATTTTCTGTACATCAGAGCAGGTTCATGTTTCAGTTCATTTCTTATTGTAACGCCACTGCACACACACACACACGCACACACACACACACACACAAACACACACACACACACAGTAGAGGCAATATATATATACTGCGTATGACCTGAGCGTGACTGTTTCTATTCAGGTGTTTTGTCTCTGTGGAATTTTGCACCAGTTTGTTGTTGAGATTTTTATTACCAAAGGGCAGCTCCCCACTCTTTGTCAATGAGCATAAGATCTGTACGTTTCCAATTAAAACATTTTGATGCCTCTTTATACGGTTAACAGACTGGACGTGCTGTGTGGTTCTTACTGCATTGATGAGTGTTCGTGGGCTCAGGTGACGCTGATGTCCGGCTCACTTAACCTGCATAAATAAACAGCACCAACATGTGTTAATTATACATTTCCTACAACTCTCTGCAACAGCAGATGACGTGGGAACACGTTCTGCATTCAAATCAGGCTCAAGATCCATCTGTCTCCTCCACTAAACAAAGATATTCCTGTGCATCAGAACAAACGCTGCTGTGGAATTTACCCTTCAGCTCCACAGACAGGCTACAGGCCCACTGTGCACAAACAGTCAGCGCACGAATCTTCTGAACAGTCGTGCAGCTGTTTAGGAAAACGTCAGCGTGATGCTGACTTTATTCATTTCCTGCCGTTTAAGCTTCTGTCGGGTCAAACACGGCTGCACTGCTGCCTCCTCAGGCCCAAACATATTTCTACTTGTATGTGTCTTGAGCATCAGCGGGGTTTGTTTCCGACATAAAGATGCAGTTTATGTTCGCATTGCTTCTCCGGGAAATCGCTGCTGTGAGCTCTGGACTCTGGATCACGAAGCTGCACTGTTATCTCAACATCTGCAGAAGTGTGAGATGCCTCTGTGCAGATGTTGGATCAGAACCAAACGGCAACATGAAATGGTTCCAGGGAGGAGCCGGTGGCTGCGTTTCAGAATGCTTCACAGTCGTTGTGGTGGTGGTAAATGAAACGCTGATAAACAAATCACTAATCATTTGCACGTGTTTTACCCTGAAATACCTTTTTCCTGTCAGTCTGATGCTGCGCACTGTCTTTCCTTCTGTTCAGCCCAGAAATGATCTAATAGAGCTTTTAATTTGACAGGACTTTCCACTCCGTACGTCTCTGACTGACATTCATTAGCTAAACTCTGTGAACTAAGTCATTGATGAAAACTATTTTCACGCCGTCAGTCTGACATTTGCGTCCGACTCCTTTCTTTGAAAGTCTACTCTGGAACTTGAAAGGCCTCTGAACATTACATGAGGTCAATGCTGCTGCTGTCGCCACCATTAGTGACCAGAAGGAGATAAGTGCTCCTTTTTACACTCAGCTCACTGTATTTTGCTGGAGATAAAAGACTGCAGTGTTTAGCATTAAGTGGTCTGCTGGCTCCTCTGCTCTGCTCTGCTCAATACCTGCACGTCAGAGGCAGCAGGAAGTGCTGCACGTTGCCTTTTATCTTCTTCTGAGATGTTTAAACCCAAGTGGGGCGGTGGGGAGGAGGGGGGGGCTCAATACCTTAATGACAATCTGCAGAAACAAAGAGCAAACTCACAGATATCATCTCCACTGCTCTCGCTTCACGGTGACATCACAAACAAACCCCTAACACCCACCAGCTCCAGGTGAGCCGGGCAGACTGGGACTCATGGGGGTCTGTGTCGGCTCCAGAGGTGAACGAATGATCCATTTTACTGACTGAGTGAATCCACAGTTAACGTGGGACGTGACAGGACTCAAACACAGAGCTCCTAAACTAAGCTTTGTAAAAGTAAAAAACAGATTTCTTACTCATCCTTTTTCTTTCCTTTCAGCTCTTCTCACTGCCTCTTTCCCCGCTCCCTCACCCCCTTTGCCTCCCCCTTTCTCCCACCTCCCCTCCTTGTGGGCTCAAAGTCAGCTGAGCCCTGTGATTAATTTTTATGTCATTACAGTGGGTAATTTGGGGTCATGGGCAAATGGAAAAGTGACTCCATTGGATTACAAAGCACTCTGCAGCACCCCCCTGTCCGGACGTCTCTGACAAAGGGGCCTTTTTCCACCTGTCTGTACACAAAGCGGGAAGTTGTGAAGGAGGAAGCAGCTGACGCTGACTATCCTGTCGTCAGTCAGTCACAGACGACTCATCAGTCTTTATTCTTTAGTTTAAAAGGTCAGTAAACGTGTCTAATCAAAGTGTAAAGAAGCACAGCTGATTTTGAAAAGCTTGTCGGTGGTCTCAGCGTATCTGTGGCACTGCCCTGAACTGGCCACACAGCAGATAATTCACGCTGGTCGTTTATGTGAAGGTTTACGACGTCTCAGCTCAGGCATTGATCAACTATAAAAAGATATGACATCTCGTCAGGCTTGTTAGGAGGAGGACAGTTTCCTAACAGGATTCTACACGTGTCTGTGTGACGTTTCTCATGTACTGTCCCACAGCGACAGCACGGTACGTCTGCGCGCTCCCTCTGACTCACATCTGGTTGTGTGTAGAAGCTGGCACCAAACGAACTGCGTTCTTTGTGATTGTGCTTTTTCCTGCTGTTTCTTGTCGTGACTTTCGCGGTGGACTGTAGCAGGGCTCCAGGACGTGTAGTTAGACTAATGGCCGTGTTGGAAGTTTATGGACAGTTATGACTGAGAAGAAGATTCAAATGTCAGACTCATTTTGTGCCATTTGATGACAGCGATGTGCAAACGTCAGAGCATTTTCCCATCAAACGCCTGTTTTACTTCAATGTTTTATTCATAATGTCAAAAATGAGTCAGTGGATGTCGTCTGTGTCCGTGTCCATCAGCCCAGCGGTCTCCTCCCTAAGCCACTACTTCTCCTAACTGCTGATGGAGAGGAACACTCCAATCACTGCTGTTATTTAAAGCTGCAGGTCTCCTTATACTGTGACCAGGTCCCTAGACCCTGGTCCTCAGACCCTGCCCTGCTCGAAAGATTCCCCGACATGGAATATACCACATCACTTTGTCTTCAGCCACGTCAGCCTCAGCTGCAATTGTATGTTCCAGCTTCTCAGACACATGGTTGAGGAAATGGAAGCTAAAGAACAAAGTCTCACATACACTCACCTTCTCCATGTGCATAAAATGGGAGGTGTGTCTATTTTCATGCACAGTGAGAAGGTGAGTCGGACCCAGCGTGCACCTTGTGGGTATGTTTGTTCGTTTGTGGAGCGCGCTGGCTGGGCGGGTGTTGCTTTAGTTTAGACATAGATGACAAAATATGACTCATTTGAATTTGAACCTGCAGCCGTTCTAAAAGAGAAAGCGTTAGTCCCTTTAAAGCTGACCTGACATGACCCCCTCCCCTCGGCCAAAGCTTAAAAAGTTGTGAGAAAACCTCAGATCGCTTGCTCTTCATGTTTCCTTTGGCTCCGTGACCCCAGGTCAGCAAGATTAACTCATGAGGGCTTATCAGCCTTAGCATCATGTCACACATCCGGGTTCTTTTCGTCCTCGTCCTGTGAAAAAACACGACAGCAGACACTCTGGGTGATTTAACAGTTTTTAATTATCTTTTTATACAATAGATTTTACATTTTCACAAGCTAAAACGTTAATGATGCCGAACAGCTGAGGGAGACTGCGTCTCCAGAAAAGTCTCTTCTGGTGTTTGTGAACAACAGATGGGGTAGAGGTGGACGCCAAACATATTCACTATCTTTTTTTTAACCAAATGTGGGATCCTAACATCAGTTCTGGGGCCGTGGATGAGCCGCCTCTATAAGCCTCACTGAACCTCACAGGGCCTGTGAAGATATGTGCGATTCAAAAATAAAATGATCACACGTACTGAGAGAAATGTTATGAGCCCTTTATTGGTTTTCGCTGTGTGGCAACTCATAACACTTCTCTTTAACTTTCTGTCCAACCAGCTCACATTCAGTCTACGGGAGTTCATCTCTGGTCACATGCATCCAAAAAAGTCCTGTGTAATGTGCTACAGAACAGATTTGTCTTTAAACATTGATTTACCTCTGTCTCAATCTCCACATTTTTCCTTCCTCGCCTATCTCCCACTTCCTGGCACCATAATTATTCTAGCAGTAAAAAAAGCAAAGTAATTATTGTGACGGCAAAACATGAGCAGTCCAGACCTGGGCCACCTGTGGTCGGTGCAGCTTGTTCACTTCAACTCATCCAATGTGTAAAAGATAGAAAAATAAGTTCAAATCTCAGCCAAAGAAAAGCAAAAATGGGGCTATGGTACAAAGTAGTCATATTCAACTACAATAAGAGATTAACATTGATATCCTCTTTCTCTGATGCAATAATATACCATATTCATATACATACTGGGAGAAATATACATATATGCTGTTATAAAAAACAATATTCTGTTTTATTCACTGTACTCTATGTTGTATCTGAATGTCAAAATAGGTCACAATGCTCTGGAATAGAATATATTCAGACATTTATTTGTCCAATCTTTAGTTTCAGCCAAGTACATACGGTGCATATACCATGTTTATGCTCGGTAAATAACATCTAAGTTCAACTATACATTATTCATGATCTGAGAAGCTACGTAAACCCAAGCAGCGTCCCAATGGTTCAAGTCATTTACTGAACATGCCACAGTTCGTGTTTGTCCTATGGAGGTCTGTCAAAATGAAAGCTTGGATTTCCTGTGTGTGTGTGGGGGGGGGCTAAAACCTAAAACACTACATGCCAGAACATTTACATCCAGGAACCGGATGCAGTCGCGGTGCTGTGCACATTTCACATACAGCACAGAAGTCACATGTCTTTGCTGGATCTGAATGTAATATGTAATCAAAATAAAAGCACCAACCATTTGCTGAGCTCCTCCAACCAACAAGTACAGACCAATCACAGCTCTGCAAGCATGACCGGCCTCAGCACATCTGTCCAGTTCTCAACATGTGAGGTTAGAACAGAATAAACCTGATTGAAATGTGAGTTTATCTTAGTGTCTGCAATGAGCTGCTAACATTACAATACACAATTACAGCAGCGTGTCGCTGCCATCAACAAAAGCTCATACTGTGGAGTCAGCGGAGGTGGACGAAGTAAAAGTGCAGGTGCTTTCCTAAAAAACACTCCAGCACAAGTGGAAGCGTCATCTCCAATGAAGCATTCAAGTACACTTTGAGTTAAATCTCCCACTAAGAAAGTGGCCTGGTAGCTCAATGGGTTGAGCGTCAGACTGGGATGCAGAAGGTTGCCGGTTTGAAACCCCATCTGACTACTAGTCCATCCCCTACCAGGTGTGTCCACACAGCGCTGGCTCCTTGTAAGTCACTTTGGATAAAAGCGTCTGCCAAGCAAAGTAAAGACACAGATGTCAACCTCAGCTATATTTGACAAACTTTAAATGGTGAAAGTTGTTGCCAATAACAACTAAAGTCATGGTCAGAGAGAGATTTTGCCTTTAGTCAGTGAAGTTAGGTAAATATATCAATCCCTGTTTTGCCTGAAGTCAAATCACAATTTACTGCAAATGTCAAGAGCCACAGTTTTTATAGCACGGTGCATTGTGAATAGTGAATACAGAGCTCGGCAGGTAACCGAGGTCGGCGGAGCTCAGCAAATGGTCAGTTTGAGGAGATCATCCTTCCCCCAAACACGTGTTGACAGTTTCGCTGAGGCAATAGGTCGTAACACTGAACTGACAGAACAGGATGCAGTGAACTTTGGTGCTGTGGAGGCATGAGCTCTGTTTTTCCTCCAGCTCGTGTCAGTTAGTGTGGATGCAGTGCAGTATATGAAAAAAACATCACAAAGGTTTAACTGCAGCAGCTTCTCTGTCAGCTTCCAAGGGGAAATACTGAACATGGCTTCTAACTAATACAGGTATGTACAATCACTAATGGGTGGTGTGGAGTCCTTCACCACGAGAGAATCCGACTGACCCGTGAGCGTCACTTTGCTGGGAAAATAATGATGTGAAAAAAAAGAGCAGGAGGCCTGTCGCTGTGTGTGTTTTTGTCTGAATGTGTGAAAGTGTGCAGTGTGTCTTTGTGGGTCTTTGCCTGTGTGCTTTTGCCAGCGGCGATGTGTGTTCAGCGTGAGCTACACCAAAGGCAGTTTGGGTGCAGATGTTGTAACGTTTCTGATGTTTTAAGTTGTTGGTTTTTCCACCCTGGGAAAAAAATAAAAGGCTTTCAAGTGACAACCGCGTTCACCTTTCATTCAGCTCATCAAAAGGCAGAATACCAGATCACATCCTCATCAAAACACACAGAGATGAGCGAGGAACACTGAAAAGCCCGCCCTCCTAACCAAAGGTAGCTGTTACTGAACGGACTGTGACTTTTAAGCGAAAGATCCCACCTATAGCCTCAACACACAGACAGACTGAATGAAACAATGCTAGTTTACATAGTGGGTACCGTTCCTCCAGTGATTCATTGGAATGTAGTCCTCCACTGGTTTTTATTTCTGCCCAAAAAAAACAGGATGGAAGCCTAAATCTTTTTTCAGCTAACCCAAAGAGAACACACGGCCAAACATGAATAGTAGATCACAGTTTTAGCACAGAGCTGCAACGCAAAAAAAACACAACTAAACGACAAAGCTTCCAAAGAGTTGATAGAAAAAGTCAAAGTGGGAATCAAAGGAGAGATAGAATTCAGAGGGAAATAAAAGTACGACATGTATTACGGAGAAGAAAGGATATCACTTCATGTTTTGCTTTTTCTTTTATACAAATGTGTGTTTGTCAGTCTGTTGTAGTTTGTCGCTGTGAAGCAGCGAGGCTACAAAAAGCCCGTCGAGGAGGGCGCCAGCAAGCTGCAGTACCACAGCCACAGCAGCAGGGGCAACAGGGAGGCCAGGTCCACGGGCCGCCTGGACACAGCTGAGTTCTTCATGGCATTGGATGTACTGGGCCCAACGATCTGAGGGTCCTGAGAGAAGGAGAGAGAGAGAGAGAGAGGGACGTTTAATTCAATTCAGCTTTATTTATTTAGCGCCAATTTACAACACACAACTTAAGGCACTTTACAGTGTAAGGTTTAAGACCTTACACGTGATATCAATATATACAGAGAAAACCCAACAGTCCCACAGGAGCAGCACATTTAGATTACATCACGAATTCAAAGTGAGGTTGCTAGATGGAGGCGATCTTACCAACAAAGCCAATTTGTGCACAGCAGTATTTTCTGACAAGCTGGGGCAGTTATAACAAAGTTCTTATTGCATAATTTCTTCTCTAAAAAAACTGTCTAGTTTATGGAGAACTTTAAGTTCACATAGTCCAGAGAGAAAAGTAGAGTGCGGCATAAGAACGTTTCATGAAGCAGTGGCGACAGGTGCCTCTGGACCTGATCCACAGCAGATTCTGGGATCTCTTACACGACAGCTTGATAAACGACAAACACTGAAAAAAACATGAACAGCTGCCCAAACTGCCTTCACTTTCATTTTTATTTCCAAAACTCTACTGATTTGTTGGCAATACTGGCAGCTTCTACATACTGGAAACTATGATGGCCGCAGTTTAATTCATGCACGTGAGAAAAATACTGTGTGATGTTTACTTTAATATTATTACCTATAGTAACTCTTAATGTATTCATCTGCTTTAGCAGGCCATAAAAATCTAAATGTTGTTTTTGTGCTTAAAAAAAGGATGTCTATATGTGTATATAGGGCTTCACTGACGGTCTTTGGCTTGCTAATAAAGCTGCATGCTAACAGCTGGGTCATCTCCTCCAGACCTGTCCCTGCCTTTATTAAATGTCAGTCCAGTGCATAACAGTGCCTTATTATTGTACAATGACATTTACAGTGAACTTTAAAAGCCACCAGATAAGCAACAATCCCATTTCATCCTCAAAGGAACTACAAAGAACAGGAGTTTACAAAGGAGGCAGGAAGGATTGCTGTGGCAATCGCTGTCAGAGGCAGGTCAGAGACTTCCAGCAGATAGGTCGCTTTAGAGTTTGTGATGATTTGATAACTCTGGCAATTGCCTTTTGGTCTTAAATCAAAATGTTCCCCGTGAAAAAAACTTGAGAAATCTCTCATCTCTCATCTCTTATTACAGGCTCTGTGCAGGTTGTACAACCTGTTAGATCTCTTCCAAAGTCATCAGGTGTTGACTGAGAATAGTTTTTGTCTTCCACTATATTTGTTATTACAGATACATCCACTCATCACAAAATGTATTTATATAAAAGAGTGAAACACACTTACCACACAGAAAACACCATCGACAGATGAGTTGGACTTCAGCTTCTGAGCCTGAAACAGAGGAATGCAAACTGTCACACAGCATCTGAATCAACTCCCACATTGTATATCAATGAAATGTGAAGGTTGTGTGTGAGTTGATGGCGTGATGCATTTTAACAGACGGAGAGAATCTGCAGTAATTAATCTGCTTTGGTCAACAATCAATGGAACAATCTACAATCTAATTAGACTGAAAATATTCTGTCAATGCTTTTACAAACCAGGTACAAACATCAGTGTGAGCAAACACTGTGACGGAACATCAAGCATCACATTCGACCTATACATTTATCAAAGCTTGGACTGGAAACTTTGTTTAAATTGGAAAAACTACAATAACCTTGGAGAGTTTCTCCTGAGAGCCTGTGAAACTTTTAAAGCTTCTGATATTTACACGTGGAGGAGAGCGAAGCTGTCAACCCCTCAATCTGATTTCATCTCAGATCTAGCTGCGTCCCCAAAACACATTGTCTCTCTATGCGGTATTTTGTGTATGCATGAGGTCTGCATGTTCAGGTAACGGAAACAACTTAGTCAAGATTCAAGGCTTAAAGAAACTATATGTTGAGCTCTGGTAGGAAACCTGTGATCTCCAGTTACTCTGAACGTCTCTCTAGTTCCTGTGGAGGACACATGATGACACTGTGCCCCTTCCCATCCCAGTACAACTCTGTTCTGTTTTTAAAAGAAGCAGGGCAGATGAGTGGCACACAGCTAGTTTCTAAGGGAGCTTTGATTATGCATTAACACAGAATGTGAACGCAGTCAGGGGTCTCGTCCCTGTTAGTAACGTGGCAACGCAAAGGTCTAAGCAGTGGACTTGTTTTGTAAGTATATTACGTGCTGTAACACAGCGGCTGTAAAGTGGTTGGGATTTGGTAGGATGAAATGAGGTTAGCTGATGTTTGGATATGGCGAGGAGCGCGGTGAGCAGACCGCCACGATTACAATTTACAGAAAGGTAAACGTTAACTGCAGCTCTTTAATGGTCCACCACGCGCCTCGTCCACAATGTAGAAGCTGAGACATGAATTGAATTTTAGACCCGGTGGTATTGTACAACAAACCCCGCTCCACCTTCATCCTCCTTAGGATTATTTTGTGGCTGTGTGAAACTTTATCAAGAGAAGATGCGTGTCAACAAGTCCAATCACATCATGAACAGAAAAATGACAAATAGAAAATAAAAGTAACGTTAGCTGAGCGCGTCCGTTCTCCTCAGGTAAAGAGCCACACGGATCAGGAGTGGTCACCACTTGATGAGTCACTTAGCTGATTTTACATGAACATTAACCCTTGTGTTCTGTGTGTTTTGTAAATTGAGCATGTTCCTTGGAGCTTGTGGCCCAGACATGTTTTTATTTCCTTTTTCTTTTTCCATTGCTTTTAATGACCTGCACACTGAATGGCTATAAGTGAATGTAGCTTCTGCTTTTGGGATTTTATGTGTGTGTATGTGTGCTCAGCCTCTAGGTGTGACAGAATAATAAATGGCTCCAGTATGCGATATAGTGAATTCAAACCAAAAATAGGGATGTACAGGATGTAGCAGGCATGGTAATACAGAAGGCAAGAAACAGTATTCTGTTATTACAGCTTTGCTTCAGTGCCAAAGTGAAAAAAAGGCAAAGCTCGGGTGAAATGATGTCTATAAATCACAGGGTATTTGCAGGCCTCTGCATAAAGACCCAAACACAGGAACAAGCCAAGAATTTCAAGCACAGTAGCAGAAAGTATAAGTTATCTGAGGACCTAGCTGACAAAACTAAACAAACTAACTGAAAACCATGAAACTCAGTGTGCTTCACGAGAGACACAGAGGGAATACACGTTTGCTGCTGAAGTCTGGAATTATCACAGGACATTTAAACGAAACCTAGTGAGAATCTGAGAAAGTAGATTTGATAAAGTCTCCTATATGTTTCACAACCAAAGGACTCAGTGTTGTGAAACAGGTGGACTAACCCTTTATAAATAAAGTTGAATTGAACTGAATGAAACCAAAGCTGTCGGTGTTTTCTGCCGCTGTAACACACACGTCCAGGATCCTGTGTCATGGATCTGATGGAACTACAGGATCATCCATTGATCTACCTACTTGAATAGGTATTTTATTCGTGACCCTAAAATGTTGGTGTTGACATATATTATTGTTGACTGCATATGAAACTCTAAAAATATGGATTTTCATTTTTCATATTACCTGCTCCTTGGAATATGGGATTCCTCACAGTGAGGAATCTTATATTCCAAGAGAAGACACACACTTTCAGTACACACAATTTGAGTGTACTGATCCTTTGAATTAAAATGGCCTTTGCTTTCCTATAATATTAAATAAATGCAATGCATACTTCTAACGAACTTCCAAACATTTGGATGTCAACACATTTAAACACTGCATGCCTGCCTTGTGTCCACGTGCTTTGGTTTTGCCTAATATTAGCCTGCTCTGAAAAGTCACATTAGCATGTGATGGATTTCCATATTTGTCCAGGGCACTTCCTGTCTGCTTTTGGAGTTAACTATATTCATAAGAACAGGCTGATGGAGCCTGGAGGCTTCCGAACTGTGTGTACTGATGTGAAAGCCTCTGCGTGTGTGTGTCTGTGGTCCAGCATGTATCTAAACGCTGTGTCTGCGGTGGGTTCGCTGTGAACCCAGGTAACCCCCCTGTGTCATGTTAGAGAAAAATAGGTGTTCTTGTGTTTTTATTCCTCTAAAGTCTCAAGAGAGGGAAGGCTTCTTCAAAAGAACAAGACAACAGCGGGAAGAAATAACAGGAGGAGGAGAGCCAGGCTCCTATTTGAGAAGATGAAATGGAGACAAAACAGAAGGCTGGAACTGCTCTTTTTAGTCTGAAGCTTAAAAGCACTTTTCAATGCGTCGTCTGAACATTCATAAAGGAGCCAAGCCCGATTTGTGAACTTTGACAAAAGAAGGTGGAAGGTGTCAAGCTGTTTTCCCTCCAGTTCCTCAAAAGAAAGATCTCACTGGGAACTAAGAAGCTTTCAGCTCGTTATACCTTCCAACTCTCTTTTTCTGCACTTTTTGATTATTTTCTTTCAAGCTGAGGTAAACGCAGTGCTGAGTGTTGCTGGGCTGTCACTGGAAGTGGAGAGGTTTTGAGTCAGTGGTGAATGGTTATTACTCTGCATGTGTGTGTGTGTGTGAGAGAGAGAGAGAGAGAGAGAGAGAGCTCAGTGAGGAGAATGGGGTAAATCTTCTGACAGGTCTGTCCCCCGAGTGTCATTACAATAGCATAGCCTGTCTTGATGCCTATATACACAAACACAAAACCATATACACATACATGCATGAAACTACACAACGCTATATCAAGAACTTGTACATACACACTGGAAAAGTGGTTTAACACAACAACTCTCTCATTAATTTGTACTTGACGTGCTATCAGAGCAGTGCCAAAAGCACACACGCACCAGTACACCAGCAAAGCTCATTATCAGTACACACTGTGTATGTGTGCCCCCCAGTAAGTGCACTTGTGTGAGTGTGCAGGCACGAGTATGTAATTGCATCTCTCTGCAGTATCTGTCCCTGTGAGTTAAACTTGCAGGACTGTATGCCTGCATATGTGTCCGGGTGACTGTGGAGCAGTGTTGTTAACTTCTAGTCTCCTTTTTGTGAAAGCACTTAAAGTCTGTGATCAAAGCACAGTCAAAACCAACAATGCAAATTCACTGACAGCTTTTTTTCCCCACGAGAAATTAGAGAATGACGATTGTTCCAAAGGGTTAATGAACGTTTTCTGTACTTAACTATATTAAATATTATATTTACTATAGGTACATCAACATACATAACCTGTGTTAAGTGATTTAGTCCCTACTGCATCTATTTGTACCCTTTTCCTTGTTTGTGAAAGGCAACGGTCTTCTAACTATTCTCTTGGCTGAGCCACATTTCTAACGCTTGATCAAACATGACACTCAACAGACCGACAGACACTTAACAAATCACTATGAACTTTACCATTAGTCATGTTGAGGTATTTGTTCTTTCATTTCTTCATTACAAACAGCTTAAATGTCCATTTTGGCAAAACACCTAATTTGCGATGAATGTAAAGTACAACACAAGCAGATCTGGGGATTTAGAGACCCAGCATGGACAAAAGTCTCATGCTGACTGCAACAGTGTGAGAGATCAACACAAACAGAAAAAGAAAAGTCACGGTTACATTTAGGACCGCAGCTCCGGAAAGAAATGATTAAAGTGGATTTGAGTTTAAAACTGCTGGAGGATTTCCTATAAGCCCGTGTAAACAATAACTTCAATGATTTTGTGATACCGCACTGAGTTGCAGTATTATTAGAGGCAGAATGGCTCCTGAATCCCTGTCATTGCTCTTGCTGGTAATGACTGCATTATCTTCACTTCCTCCCTGACCCAGGAGGAGCCCATCAGTGATGATCTCAATTGCTGCAAGTGATCCCTCTGTTTCACCAGCCAGATAACTGCTTTTCCTGCAGAGTGGCTGTGTGCAGGGGAAAGGACACAAGTACCAACACGAGTGCGTGGCCCAATCCTGACCACGTCTGTGAAGCGTACGAAACTTTTTGGAGCGCTAAAGGATGAATTGGATACGGGAATATTTTAATCCAAAGATGAATTCAGTGGCATCTTATAGACACATCAATACTTTCACGTGTCATGTGTGTGGTCTGGTGAGGAGCCACTTTAGCTTAATGTGTCGATGTAGATTTAGAAGTAGCTCAGTAGGTAGTTCGTCAGAGAAGCTACATGTGGTTGGAGAAACCCCCAGTTGTCCAACAACTATTTACCAAAGAGGAACAGTAAGAGAAAAGCAGCAGTAACCTATGAACCACCTTTCTCTTTGTAAAAATACAGTTTTAGAAATGTTAACACGACGTGTGTGTGTTCGTCCCACCTGTAGGCTGCCACAGAACTGATAGATGCCAGGATCTGTGTTAATGTGGTTGTCCATGGTGTTGGGGTTGCGTTCATTCTTCCTCTGGTAGGGGGTGGTCGTGGAGGTGGTAGTTTGGACAGGAGACATCGGTTGCCACACTCCCACATCAGTCCCATTCCCAAAGGCCTGGATTGCATTACCTATGAGGGAAAGAAACATGACGAGATGTTGCAGAGAAATGCCTAATTTTGGGGTATTTTTGGGAGACAGACATAACGTGGAGACAAAAAGTAAAGAAATACTCGAGGTCAAGACTGAGGAATTACCCACTGCAGGTGGGACAGGTCTGCAGTCTTTTGAAACTTTATCCTGACTAAGATAGCACGGTGCTTGATGAGTCAACGTGAGCTTAGCCGGTGAAGCGCCTGTGCTCTAAACGGGTCCCTTTAGCAGCAGGTTGGATCTGATCATAAATCATATGCTTGTTAGTCCCCATGTTAAAATAAAGCTTTATATTGCACCAGCCTAGGCCACAATTAAAGGTGAGTTAGAAGGTACTTAGGTTTTGTTATCACTTCCGTCCATTATAAATTCAGCACACAGTCAAAAACCTGAGTGCTGATTCAGCTATTTACTATTAGAGTCCATTAGTGGCCCTATTAATAGGCTTCTACGTCTTTGATGTAAAACACACACAGACACGAACACACCAGAGGAAAGCTGAGCTTAACAGATGCTGTTTGAGCATAATGATATTCTTCCTTTCAACAGTGAGTTATGACCCTGTGGTAAAGGAAACAGATCTGATCTGCATAACAGCTCTTTAACCAAAATATTTCTACATACGTGTGCAAAGACACGAGGTCGTGCTGACACGATCTGCAGCAAATATTCACCTTGGTGGATCGGGTTGTTGGAAAACTATTAGACAAAAACTGAAGTAATGCTTGTGCAAACTGCAGCGTGTCTCCTACTGAAGTGAACCGAAGACGCAAAGCTTTCAGTAACACTGACACCTATCAGCCTTCTCTTCTCCCTGTACTGAACAAATAAGGAAAACCCCGTCAAGCTTTCCTAAAACAACTCTTGACCATCACTCTGTATATAGGGCGAACCCTTCCTTGATGATATAATGACATGTTGAGCAGTACAGTAAGTCCGTACTTACGTCAGCACATTTGCTGACTCACATCCAAATCCCTTGCCGTAGATGAAAAGTGTAAAGGATGATTGATTGTGGGTATTTCCCCCATCACTGGCCTGTCCTTATCTCCTTATGGTCTTTTCTGAAAAAGCACCCATAGCAGCACTCACTAATTCCTCCTGTCCTACTTCTAGATCCTTTTTTGAGTAAGAAGAATCTCAGTCTCAAGCATCTCACCAGGTCTGAATTTCTTCTGGGTTAGGGTTATAGGTTGTGTTTACAGCACAGCCTCACCCTCCTCTGATCTCTCTCTCCCTCTATCCTAAGCCTCCTCACCCTGACCTAGGAAGAACCTTGGAGTTAGTTCCACTCTGCACATTTAAGAAATGTAACTATTAATCTTAGAGTAAGTGGAGCTGGAGACTGCTTCATTTCATGTGCTTTGCTGAATTCACCTCTCGTCTAACACACAGACAACCAGGCGTCTTATAATTGCTTTCATTTATGTTGAATCTAGAGCAATAAGGGTCATAAATATTGTGCGATTCACAAATTATACTTTATTTTATTAATAAATGTATAAAAAGCCATTAGCGTGCTGGCAGTCAAATCTACGATGCAATATTCAGCACAAGTAAGTCATTTCTGTCAATATCCTGCAGCCCAGATATACACAACTTTGTTCATAAGTGTGCATATGCATATTTCATTTTTTGAGTATGTGTGTAAGCATGTGATTGTGTAGCTGGGAGCTTTGTGCTGAGACAGCAGCAGTCTCGTGAGCATATTTTAAGTGTTGATGGGCTAGAGCTTCTGCCTCCTCATCTCAAGCCTAATTACATGCACAGCGCAGTGACTGCGTGTGAGAGACTGATTCTCAAATGAAGCCTGCGCTGGTCAAATAGTCATATGTGCTTAGTTAGTTGCTGTTTGGTAGATGTATAAGGTAACATACTTTGTAGATTGTATGAGCTTTTATCTGGTGTGTCTATGTGTGTGTTTTATGTTCTTTGTGTAAGTTGAATAAAAACAAATTGTCGCTTAGCATTTTTATTTTTCATATTGGTTCACCTTTAGGATCAGTGCTGCATTGATATAAGCACATTAGCTGCGGGCTTGGCCCTGTCATGGGTCAGATGCAACCTGACAAGCTTGATCAACAATTAGCAACGAACGCAGTGGATCTCTAATTCATGCAAATGTGTCGCTTTTGGCATGTTTATGGTTTCACCACATGCCATTAGGAGTAAGACTCAAAATGGAAAGCCCTGCGTTAAGGGCACGGCACTAATCTTGCAGCACATTTGAATAAATCTAACAAAACATACTGCAGAGCAAAAAAAACCTAACTCTGATACACAAAAGAACCGACTACCGGCGCAGAATGACCAAACACGAAATACAAGGTAATATATCTTCCAGGTACTGGGGATATACTTCTTTAATGTCACACAAATACACACTGCACATGTGAAATATATATTTAAGATCATTACAGTGAACCACAATCCTATGACAACAAATCACTGCATAAATCTAAAAAGCACATGGAGCATGAATGACCCTATATCCAAGCATACTTAATCATTGGGGATGTAATGAATCTCCACACCCCAGTCAGCTTCAGATCTCCATTTTGAGCCATGATTTGGTTTACACTGCAGGTTTTGGTGTAATGTTTTAAGAAATCACCAACAATTTGGAAAACTACTACGCTACTGGATTCAAAACATAGATGACCTACGCTCTGTACTGTCCCTCAATGCCTCAGCAGAGCTAAAATTGATAGACAGCTCATGCTACAACTTCCAGATCTTCTACATAGACCATGTGTTACTTTTACAGACAGAGCAACAGGTCCTGTTGCATTTTATACATTTAAGCTTATATATATATATACATTGCACCTAATCTGTGGGCATCACGACACAAGACTGTGGCTTCGTAGTCACCCAATCTTTTTCTGAAATATCCTCACCTTCAAGGTCTGAAACTCTCTATTAAAGGTTACAAAACAAGAGCACACTGCATTTTAAAGCACCAAACAAACATTCAGGTAACCTTCACCATTTGAACAGACATGATATCATCTTCCCCCTGCAGCAGCTATTTGTGTTAGCAGCATGAATATACCTCTCACAGATGTCGACATTATCTCACTTTACATGTACAAGACTTGCTGTAATACTAGAATTATGTTCAACGTTGGTTCGTGTGACCTTTGCATATTCAGTACATAGTCCGGAAACCAGGAGGCACTATATTGGAAAAGCTTTGAATACATTATAGCCCCAGTGTCTTCCTGAGAATATTAACACAGTGGTTTCAAACCTGGAGGTGGCTAAGCAGAATTATATGATAACTAAAAGAGAGAAAATATTTGACCCTTTAATCTCTTGAGATTTATTTTTATCTCTTTGGGACTTCTTATCCAAAGAAATGATGAGTTGCAACTAGCAAAAAGGTATTTAAAGGGTGTACACAGACAAACGTGTGTATCCATGACTGTATACCAGCACATTCCCTACACAATGAAATATGTAAAGGACAGTGTAAGGACATAGTCCCTTATATCAGTCTTTCTGCTTCTTCACTTTCTTTCTCTCATCTAGTTTCTCTCTCTTCATGACCCTGTAGCCGGCTTGTGTCAGGATCTTCAGAGTTGTCAGTTCCAGTTACTGCTGAGCAAGCTTAATGAGAGCAGAAAGAGGGAGAGCATGAAAGGAGACAAAGAGATGGGACGATCAGAAAGGAGCACGAGTAGAAGGAGAAGTAAAAGAAAAGGTTGGAATGCTGAAACAAGGAAGCGGTGAAGTAACAGTGAAGGAGAGCCTGATGATGAAAAGTGTTTAACCTACATTAACCCTTTTATATTACACATCTCACATTAACAAATACACACAAACACACACACAAGACCATGTGAACACATGAATAAAGATGCACATAAGACTGACTGTAGCAGCCCTTATTAACTGCAGCACAGCAAGCTCGTTAACCGGCTGGTAAAACAACAACAGAGCAGAGAAGACAAGACGAGGAGGAAAAATGAAAAGAAAGGAGAATGGAAGAAAGACAAGTGTGTAAAAACGAGGCTGCGATTTGTTGGTGTTCTCATCTGGTAACTGTCATTCTGACAGTGAAAAATCAAACTTCAGCTTTGCTTGTGTAGAACCCAACCACCAACTGAAACTCATTATTTGGAATTCACGCCTTTTTCTAGTGTACACTCTTACTTAGGCATGCATTGACCAATTGATTGCTTAGTACAGGTGTCTTGTGGTTAATTGGTTCGTCAATAGATGACCTAATTAATTCAGCAGCAAGGCCTAGCACCTTGGCAGCTATACATGTGTAAATGACAAAGTGTTGCTCTACACAAATTTTTAATGGGATGCTGGTAAACTGGAAACATCTGCTACGCGAATGTCTCTGTTTTTTTTTCTTTTTGCTAATGAGAAGA
This sequence comes from Microctenopoma steveboyesi, assembly GCA_032359275.1. Classification (NCBI taxonomy): domain Eukaryota; kingdom Metazoa; phylum Chordata; class Actinopteri; order Anabantiformes; family Anabantidae; genus Microctenopoma; species Microctenopoma steveboyesi. Next base: position 17,829,488 of record JAUMHF010000007.1, on the reverse strand, counting down.
GTGGACAGACATCTATTATTTCATAGGAAGAATCCAAGCTCAATGACCCATAACGCTGACCTCAGATAGAACCGACTATCCAGATCTGCCACACTTACTCCCCCTCAAAGTGGCAATGTCTTCAAGAAAGACGTCTTCTTTGTGCTAATTCTTTGACATCAACATAGTTATTTTAAAATCTATAACATCTAGGACTAATGGGTGGCTCACTGAAGCTTCTACAGAGTCTTTTACCGTTCAGTCCAGTCGGCATCTGTGTTGCAGGAACCGTTCACTAGAGAGACCCAAGCACAGGTGATGACAAACACCTCGTTGATCTACTCCATATGTTTTGATCTCTTTTCATGAATCAGTGAATATTTCATAATACTAACTTACACTATCAAACAGCAGCAGCACACTCAGTGGGAACTCTGCACCTTCCCAATCTTGCGTGGAAGTGTGTGTTGTGTGTATTGGATAGAAAGAGACAAAGCATGTGTGTTTTAGGGATGCTGTTAATTAAAGCTTTTTTATCCAGCTGCTCACACAAGAGGCTGGATAAAAAAGCTGCTTTCTGTCAAAGATCTGGAGCTGGATTTTTGTTACAGCACAAACACACACACACAGTCAGCCACGGTGGTGCAGTATGACTGCTCTCTCTATAATGCTGGGGGATAACAATGCAAGCATGGCGATGGGATATATTTGGTGAGAAGGGGAGAGCGAGAGAAGGAGAGACAAGGAATGAAAAGAGGGGATAAAAGAGCCAAGTGAGAAGCAGAGTGGGTGAAAATAGAAAGTAACAGAGCAGAACTCAGAAGAACAGACACGATTAAAGTAGAACAGGGCTGAATAGAAGAAAATAAAATCAGCAACAGTCGGTCAGCTGCTGGGTAGAGGGCTGACTTACGGAGGCAGGTGTTCTCAGTGAAAAACTCAGTGAACTTGTCGCACTCGTCCTTGTTGTTGCCGCTGTTGCTGCAGTCGCAGTAGGGGGAGACGCTGATTTTGGGTGAGCGCAGGTAGTTGGGAGTCACTGCTGTACCTGTAGTGGGTGGAAGAAAGTAGAGTTTTTCATCCATGCACTCATCCGTTTATGTTTTAGTAAGGACCGTGATCCATAAACAGCAACCCTGATATGCTGCTGAGTGTCAGGAAGAAGAGGCGGTCATCATCCTGCTTCTGTGCTACATAATGAATGTTATGATAACACAGTTAAGTCAGACTTATTTCTCGTCACCCCCCCCCCCACGTACAGGAGGACTGCAGTGTGGTCTTCTTCAGCAGAAGCTGAAGTGAAGAATAGACTTTCTCTCCATGAGGGAAAGTAAATAGCTTCAGTCAGTGATTTCTCACTCCCCCAATGGATTGTTCCTCGGCGCTGGCTGTGCTCCATAATGGGCCTTTTTGTTTTCCAGTAGGCAGAATGAATTGGCGCTGTGCGGACAGTGTGTATATGTGTGGTGTGCTTTAGTGACTTGCGAGGACCGCCTCTTGACAGCTCACTGTTGTGGTGAGGACAGAATGGGTTGAGTTTGGCTGGTTCACAGACTGGTTGAGAACAGAGCTACATAATAAGAGTAGGATTAAAGAAAGGACAATGTGGGCCTTCATTTCACAGATGTGTTCCTTATTACCACATAACACCGAGTTCATCTCTGAGATCTGGACCATGGTGATGGAACAGTCAGATGATCAGATGATTGGACAAACGTAGGGCGGTTAGAAACATCCCTAACAGTCCCGGTTCCTGCTTTACCTTTGACCTATCTCACATCACGTAGATACTCACATTGACTTTGGCTGGTGAACAAAAGATTATTGGCAAATTCCCTTTTTTACCTTACACTACATAATTTATGATGATTTGACTCCATATGAGTGTGTATCAGTCATTCATTAGGGGAAAGCAGAAGGAGACCAAGGATGGCTCATCTACAAAGCACTTGGCAGCGTGTGTGTATTTTCACACCACTCTCGCTCACCACAGGTGATTTATAGCAACGTCTATACAAAAATTGAAACAAAGAAGCTGTAAATGGCAGTGGGCTCTATTTGTCTTCTTGTACAGAGAGCTAAAGAGCCAGTAGGTGTCCCACCAACATGCTGATCAGCTGCGTTGACTCGTGGTTCAGAGTTTAGCTGTATATGCGTCTTCACGCTCGGACCTATATCTGAATGCTTCTGTTTCTTATCCCATTAAACTTGTGTTCCCAGACTTAGTGTAGCAGCTTGTGAAATGCCATCAGAAGCAACAGGAACATAACAACAAAAACATATCCTAGTTAGAAAACAGAACCGGTCTTAATACCAATAACGGTCAAGTATGAATGTGAACTCACCAATCAGACCCGAGTAAGCGAGGAGGCAGTCTGCGTAGTTCTCCTTCAGGCAGCCTGACAGGGAGCGAGGCTCTGGCTGGCAGTTGACAAAGAAATCAGCCAGTCGTGACCTACAGCACACACAGGCCCAAAAACATTTCAAAGCCAAACATGATTACAGCTCCAGTAGATTCTCTATGAGACTGGAATGTGCAGCAGAATACCTGGTCCAAATGACTCTACACTGGAAGTCATTTCTCTCAATGCAATTAGCCTTCTTAATGGCTGCCTTCAGTGGAGTGAGATGACCTGCTTACGTATGCTGTGGCTGTTTTATATCCTGAAATGAATGAGGCCAACGGCAATTCTCCACCAAGTCTGCTCCGTTTCATTTACTGCCTTCACAAATGTTTGTTTACACTCTTGCCACAGGTGCAGTGGCATGTGAAATTGAAATGGAGTTTGGATTTCCAAGAAATTCTCCATTTGAAATGAGACTGAGCGTGATACACACTGGCTCTTTTGTCACGTCTTTGAGAAAAAGGTCTGTCTTCCTCCACAATCTGCATCTCATTGCTCCAATTCCAGCCACCGTGTGATCATATGAAAATGAAAGTGAAACCTGCTCCTCTCATTAATTTAGAGGGGATGATGTGAACATACTGTATCAGTATTATTATCAAACATTATCTTATAGGTGTGAGGTATGGAGGGAGTGCGAGTCCAGAAGCGACGTCATATGTGCATGCCCTCACCGTATGAGCTATCTGACCACACCAGTGAGGCGCAGCCGAGAGCAGAGCAGTGCGTAGTGAGAGTTGTCAGCAGCAGCCAGTACACTACACCTGACATATGGTGAAGGAGCCTGTGGAAAAGCATGGTTTAATCTGTCTGTGCTAACTAACAAACAGACTGGGAGGGAGCCACTCTGCAGTGAGACCTGTTGTTCAGCCCTGAGCATATGTCTGACGGATGGAGAGCACTACAAACACAACAAAAGACGGAGAGAGAAGGAAGGGAGGACAGAAACTTGCACTATGAATTTAGTGTTGTCATGCTGCTTGCTGTAGAGACAGAAGGGTGAGGATAGAAGGAGGAAGACCTGAGGCCACAGTCCAAATGGAGCTCATTTATGATGCCTAATGCTTCCATTTAATCCCAGACAGCCACAAGAGTGCCGGCTGTAGCCTCCAGAGACCGCATAAACACACATACACGCTCCACCGAGGGTGATGTCAGATGTCCATCACTAGTTTACTCCTTTTCAAACTGTGAATTCAGGAGCCCGGCAGCGCTACTGAGCAGTGTGTGTCTGTGTGAGTATGAGAGTCGGTGGTTTAAAGTGGGAATTTATTCATGCTGCTGTTTGCGACGACACCCCGAGAGAAGGTGTCTGGCGTTTGTGTGTACATTTGAATCACACTGAGACGCGTGTCATAGTTTTGGGAATGAAATGCTGGTCTGCAGAAGACAGCTGATTCAGTTCTCTGGGTGAAACTTGGTTTGGTAAAGGTTACGTGTGGAGTGGTGTGTCTTCAGGAAATTAATGCCATCCTCATGAGCAACTAAAGCTCTTCAGAGAGAGCGTTTTCAGCTTGACACTGTTTTGATGCAGTGCTATGTTGATATGAACATAACGTTTATGTAACGCACTGGCCAACAGGAGCCAAGAAGTTCCAGGTCCTGGTAACAAACAGAGGTTTGGAAACTCCATCTGATCTGGGACCACATATGAATTTTATTACCCTTCATTCTGATTTCCTCTGATAAAGGCATGAAAAATATAAAGACACTGAGGGTTTGTCATTTCCTACCTGCAGATGTAGTTGGTCTTGCACGAGGCCTGAAGCTCAAGACAGTTAGGTTTCTGTTTTTCCTCGTACGAGCAGACGGGGACGATGGTTTGACGCCTGCGTTCAGAGCATGCCGTCTGGTCGCTGAGTGGACATGAGCAGAACAGCATGCCGTAGCTGTGCTTTGGAGGAACCTGTGCGACAAAGACCCGCAGCACATCATTAATGCTTACGAGTGGAGGCAGCTGTAAGAACTTTTTTCTTTTTTCTGTTAATGGGGTGTTAAGTCTGTTAATCAAACCTGTGAGGAGGATTTTTCAACATGTAATATCACCCCACTCGAATTAGATTTGATTATCCACTATGACATGATCAATAAATGTGGATGAATGTTGAACAACGCTGTAAACAGCAACGGGGCTTTAACAGTAGACTGTGAGGCTTTAGAAGACAACAGAAGACTGTCATCATAGTTTTATTTCTAAACGAAGCTTAAGGCTGCTGAGGCAGAAAAAGATGAACAATGTCATGCACTCTTGTAGTGTTGTATTTCTTCATACTGTTGGTCCCAGTGAAGCTGCATTGTAATTAACATGATTTACATCACATGGTGAAAACAGACCAAACCTCTTTTGTGTTCGATAAGTGAATCAATGTCAAACCCAGAACAGAAAGTGAGTATCTTTCAGTTCTTGTGGTGGACATTTGGCTTTTATCAGATATCAGTCATTTGGAAAATCTCCAGCATCTGAGCTTTTTTTTCTTGCCTTGTCAAAGAACTGCCGCAGGGCCTTGTGGCACTTCCTCTTGTTGCAGACTTCTGCGGTGGAGACGCGGCTGGTGCAGGGGCTGATGTAGGCCGAGCGGTACTTCTTACACGTGTCATTCAGGTTGCAGGCTTTGGCAGCATTCAGACAATTATTCTCTCTGGCTACTGCAGGCTCACCTAAAGACGACAAGAGGACGGGAGGCATTTGGTTAGGCAAAGGGCAATGAGAGTAAGAAAAGCTGCTATTCAGTGATCAAACACAAGCTCTTCTTTCAAAATGCAAAAAACTTTACTAGAGCTTCACAGATTCTGAGGAAGATTTCACCTTGGGAACAAGCTTAACTAATACTTTTTAAGTCCTTGAAAAATCCAGCCACATTTTTGACATTTGCTTAGGTTTCATCAGATTAGTTTATTTTCTTTATCCTTACAGTCAATGTCTATCAGCTGACACATGTCTAATCACATGTTCCCTGGGTTAAATTTCCCTGACAACCATCCCGTCTCGTGCCTGGCTGTGTGCGGATCGTTTCTGCTTTGCCTGGTTGATAATAGTGCCTCAGGGTCGACCTCTGCTAAATATACTCTTTTATTTGAGGTGTTTATGTAAAAACGATATATCAACACTAGATCTATTTTTACCATCAGATATGAAATCTGTTTTTTTGTATCAGTTTTTACACTATCAGCAGAGCTCTACACATAACACAGAGAGCTCACCTACAGATCATATCATCACAAAACAAAAGCGATTCAATTCCCCCAGGCTGCAGTGTTTCCAGAGCAGTGTGCAGGAATAAAGTGGTAGAGAGTGAAAGCGGCAGAGAGACGGCAGCATAATGATCCTTCTGGAAAACTAGTAGATAGCAACACATCTTACTGCCTGTATCTGTGTGTGTGTGTGTGTGTGTCGTGTTTAGGTCCATCTATTTATGCTAACTAAGAACAGAGGGCGTCGTCTGTGATCTCAGTCCTTGTTGGGCTGGAATCAAATAGTGGCTCTTATCTACACAGCCCTGCTGGCTGATATCGTATATATGTCTGTACAGTATGTGTGGAGAGCGCCTGCAGTCATCAAAGTCCCCCAGAGCAGTGCCTTGCTCATCTGTCAGCCTCCACTAATTGCCAGTGTTCTCCTCGGTCCACTATTAATTAACTTTTTCATACACTTCTTCTTCTTTTGGTGAAAATGAAGCAAAAGTAGTAATTTTTTCCCTCTAACAAGCACCAATTAAAACGGGGAAAGGCCAGAGTGAGAGCCGTACAGATGCAGTTTGGGTGGGGGGGCACAGCAGATGTGTAGAGTAAGAACAGTTTTTAGCAAACCCACAAAGACAAACCATGTTTATACAATATTCAAGACGGAGAGAAATGAGGTAAAGAGATTAAAGGTTTGGGCTGATGGTCTGTTGATGTATTAATTGGCAACAGAGAGAGCAGGAGATCTGTAAGATAACTGCTGTACAAATCCGCCAGCATCCTCTGAGGACAGCCACCACAGCCTCCCTCCCTGCCAATTCTTTCAATTACTTCCCTTTGTTGTCTTCAATCTGTTTCACCTCACCTTCGCCTTTTCCTTTCCACTGCTCCTCGTGTGCTCTGCTTGTCAGACTTGGTTTGGTCCACACCTTCACACGCTTGTTAACAGGCTCATGAGCTGTTTTATTTATTTAAGAAAGGTGTTATAATAAGCATGATGCGTGTGTGTGTGTAATGTTTTATACTAACTTAGTAACACACTCTCTCTTACCTCATGTGTTTCAAGTGCCTAAACCTAAGCTTTTTTTGCCACCATACTCTCGGAGTTCCTTCTAGTTTGTATGGTAGTCACATTGTGTTTTTTATAAATTATTAATTATAAAAATCAAGGTGTCTCACACATCATCGCTATAGAATTAACCTGAGGTTTTTACCACATGCAGTGACAGGGAAGGAGCATTTCTGTGTGACTGAAGACACAGAAGTTTGATTGTAATATTCAGTGCACCGTATGTTGAATGGTGCTCTGTGCTGTAATTTGAATAGTGGCAGCCTGCATGTCTAATTAAGACACTTGTGGAGCTACCTGCATGTTCATTTACAGATATAGTTCATTCTAAGTTGTTCTAAATATATTGTGCCTGATAATTAATCTGCAAAGTGTCACTTTAGAAAGAAAGAAATTGAAGAAACTACTGCAGCTGGGAAGTTAATCTTCTTTTACTACAGTAATACAGTGGCATTTCAACACTGGAGTTTTATAATGTCAGTAGTGGCAGTTGCACAATAGTGTTAATGAGGTTTAGTGAAAGTGTCATTGTTTAAGTACAGAGGGCCTGAAACACAGGAGCACACACGGTACAAATCTTTTCTTCTGGAAAAAGGCAATTACTTTTCTGGAAAATAACAAGATCGCATCCAAATTCTGGTCTTAAATCACAATTTAGAAAACAACAAGAAGAATGAAGAAACAAATTATATAGGTAGCTGAAAACATGTCATACATGTAGGTCTGAATGGCCTTCAGCTGGTGTATGAACATCCATCACACAAGAATAACAAGTGCCTAATAAGGTAGGTCTCACAGCATCCAGACTGTGTCTGTGTGAGGGTTCTTAGTCATCCAGGTCATGCTTATCTCAAAAAGGTTTTATCCAAAGCAACTGGACTTGTTTGGTTTCTTCACCTTGACTTTCTCCAGCCTGACTGACTGGTGTGAGCAGCAGGTTAATAAACCCTGTGGAAGTCTCAGGTTGGTTATTGGTGGTCACCTGTGTTCTGAAGTCAGGATCCTAGACTGGGAAGCTGATTGGTTTAAACAAGGTGTAAAGAAGCAGTTTACTGGAAGACTGAACGAAACAGGGGTGGTGGACTCAGGCACAATCTATCACCCACTTACAATGATGTTACCTCAACAATACCCAGGAAGCTTCACAGTAGTTCGCTCTCTGGCTCAGGTGGTCACGTTAACATACGTAAAGCCAAAGCGGAGGACAACTTCATTCTTTAGCCAGTTGATCTGTAGACTCTGGGAACGTTCTGCTCAATGTGGCAGATTAAGTTCAAGGAAGGAAGGAAGAAGAGTAAGGACTGGTCACTGTAAGTGTTTTTAAGACACTTTCAGTTTCAATTTCTATCAAATTATTCTAAATGCCTCTGAGAATTAGGCTGCTTTGTTTTGCATCAGTAAAATCTGCTGACTTTGTCCACAGCTAATTAGTACACAGCACAGAGCACATAGAGCAGCAGAAAACAGGACAGCATGTCGGCACATGCGAAGGTGATAGTACAGCTTTCACCCAACAATCATCAACCTCTCTGCACTGAGGTTCAGACAAGTAGCCTCAACTTTAGTTTCTACCCAGTGGCATACTAGTTCATGTGGATTCTATTTCTGTATCAAACAAGAGCCAAAGATCAATGTTTCAATGCCTTCATGCATAAATCTGCACAAATTCCTCTTTTCTATCAAATGCATGATGGGAATCCCCGCTTTCCCCCTTCCCTGCCCACACCCACACACAAATATGCATACAGTTTATTGTCCATACCCCACTGCGCCTCTAGTGTCAGCAAATGCATCTGCTGAACTCCCCTTGCACTCCTGGCAGATGGCATTGTCCCTGAAACACACAAAACCCTCACACACACACAGTGTGCTCTGACACGGCCCACACAGGGCTGGGGCCGGGGCCATCTGGAGGCCTGGTAGGAGGAACGAGGCCCCCCCCGGTGGCTCATGTTTCCGATTGAGCCTCAAATTGATTATCATGTCGCCTGTTTCCTCCAGTCCCCACTCCACCCACCTCTACCCGCCACCCTTACCTAATTTCAATTACCATGGGACGCCACAGGGTCAAATCCTGACCCCACCCGCCTCTCTACCCCCTACACTACCCACTGCCCCCCTCTCCTCTCCTTCTGTTTTTCCTCTGGACCCCCCATGTCTTCTCCCCTTTCCTCTTCGTGCCCCACTTTCATGTCGTTATTCGTGCAGTTCTGGATGAATTCCAATCATTACCTCCCTTCCTCTTTCTCCATAATCATCATCCATCTCGAAACTTCTCTCCTGTGGCTCTCATCTCTCGTGTTTCTTCCTGTGTATCTCTTTCCTTCTACCATCTGTCCTTTTTTTTTACTTGGAGCACAGTGGCATCCTTTAATGGCCTTCACTTGCTTTTACATGTGTTTCCACGACCTGTAGTAGATGACTAATCTCACACCAGTACTTTTGAATGGTAAATGATTAAACTGACTGTGCCTCCCATTGTTTGCCTGTAAGCCTACTTTATATGTGGAAATGTTACTCTAGGTGGTAACCTGAGTGTGACAGATGGATTAATGATGACCAGCTGACGGACTTATAACTGTGTGTACAGTGGCCTGGCAGCTCAGCGAGTGAAGCATCAGACTGGGATGCAGAAGGTGGCAGGATCAAGTGTTCTTGAGCAAGACACTCAAGTAACTAGGAAATGTTTTAGTTCTGTATATGAAGAGCATCCAAGCTTGAGAGCCTCGTGTTGTCTGTTTCCACAGCTGGTTTGTCCATGACATTGATGTGACTATGCTACCGTTCTTGCCACGAGCTTTGCTATTGCTGCAGTGTAAATGTCCTTGTTCTAGCTATTTTAAATATAATGTCACGCCGATGTCCCAGCTGTGTTTGTCACTGTCTCTTTTACACCCATCTGACAGAACACATTACTGCACCTCATCCAGCCAATTGCGGGTCATCGAGGGGGAACTGGTAGAACTTGACAGGTGTGTTTGTTTCCACTGCTCATAGCTGTGCAGCAGTGGAAACAGTGGCTGCATGCTGTGCCAATGGGTGACTGACTATGATTCACCAGCTCTTTGTTTGCTAAGAACAATAAATGTGCAGAGATTTACCCTGGTGACGCGGCTGCAGGAGGTTACAGAACAAACATGCTGACACTCACGGGACTTCCAGAAACAGTGAGGGGAGAAAGTTTGAGACAGTCAGTGATCTACTCGAACAAGGATAATTATTGAAATACATTTGTTAAAATAAGAAACAAAGTGGTTTATAACTATATAATAAGATATTATCTTGTACAATGATATAAGTTTAGTGTCTCAGTGTGACCAGTGATGACTGTGTTTGATTTCTTAATGTGACAATAACTTTTTATTTCCCCTAAAAACCTTTACAAATTGCTCCTGTCCATGTCTACACTTACTTTGAATACTTCTACCTACTTCCCACTTTGAGAAATTACAGCCCAGTCAGATTCAGAAGAAAATCTAACATAATAAACGAGGCCTGGGGTATTCTCTCTGTGAATCCGCTCTCTCGCTCTCTCTCTGTTGATTATCAGCGGTGACTTACACTGCCATCCGTTTTAATGGGCTCCATGCTTGAAAGTACAAGACAAGCAGAAATGAACAGAGTGGGGGGGCTGCAAGAGGAGAGCAAAGAGAGAGCCTCAAGGTTTACTCATTTTTCTTTTTCTTGTCTTTCCAAAGTCTCCACCTCACTCTCTTATCCGATGCTTTCCCAACTCTCCGCTGAAGTTCTTTCTCTATCTCGCTCTCTCTCTCTGTGGTTAATAATCTCCCTTTCCCCCCCAAACACCGTCCCAGTGCAATAAAGCCACATGGCACTTGGAGCAGCAAATAGCACAACTCACAGTTCCTAGTAATTGATCCCTGTAGTGCAACAGTGTCTTTCTCTTTCTTCCTTCCCATTTCAACCTTCCATATAGTATATACAGCATCCTGCTCTTCCATCACCTTTCATTGTCTCTACCGACCTTTCCCACCAACTCCATTGACTTTATTGAGCTTTATTGGCACACAGTCCAATAAAAACCTGACATAGACAATTATTCCTGTGTTTTCCATTAACCACCCTCCATTTTCAGCAGCCTGACATCCCTTCCCATTCTCCCCTTATATCCGTTTCCCTCTGCCAACAAGTCTAATCTCATTTTATTCATTTTGTTTCACTAACATTTCAAGGCGACTCTTCACAGAAGCACTAGCCTGAATACATAAAATGCTCCCAGTACCTCATCACCTTCCAATTTCATACATGAAACATATTTCCTTGCCTGGAATTTCACTTTTGGTTCAAATTGCTCATCTTCAGACCTGGATTATGAGTGCTGGAACTGATGGAGGAGTAGAAATACAGCCCTTAGGCATTCTCTGTATGTTTCCCTCCTCCCAGCTTTATGCTGCACTTATGTCCCATCCTGAACCTATTCCCTTTTGAACCCCTCCGGCTTGCCTTGTAATATTAACAAGCTATTTAGCTGTGTGCCCGTTGCAGTTGAGTGGTTAACTTCAGCACCTCTGGAGTTAGATGTACCCCCACTGACTTGAATCCCAACAACCTGATATTCCTCTAGTCTCAGCTTTTAAACCAAAAGCTAAGAGGCAAATGTGAAAGAAAGTCTGACATAATTTGAGTTGCTCCGAATCCCTTATCCTTCTACTCTGCTGCGAGTAATCAAGTTGTCTTCTGAACAATTCTGATAATGCTAGTGGTTGAACAAGCAAACAGAATGACTGATTTCTTGGAAACTGTCATTAAAACGTGTCAGTCCGGCTGTGACAGGTAAGCACAACCTAATCACAAAGAGTGTCATTATGCTGGGACAGACCACTGACGAGATGTGGGCTCGTGCATGCTGTTTGTGAACCAGCTTCTGCAAAGCTGAGCGAGAAAGCAAAAAAGAGAAAGACAAAAAAGAAGAGGGGGACGAGAGTGGGAGTGAGTGAGGGAAAAAACCTCCTTGGCACTCCACAAGTGATGAATCTCCAGCGAGGCCTGTTTCATTACCCGTCTGCCAGTGCGGAGATCAGCCGGTAAGAGCAGGCCCTGTGGGGCTGCAGCAGAAATATATGGCTCTTTAATAATCTCCACAAACACATTCCAGTACAGTATAGTACAGTACACCGCCCCCACAGTGCTCGCTGGCTATGCAATACCTGTCCCCTGCAAGCTTTCTGCACTCCTACTTCAGGAACTCTGACTTCAAGTCTGTGACCACATGTCACCTGCAGCAAACGCAGCATTTATTGCCATGTAGAGAATTCATATTTCTCAAGAGTCTTGTGTGGGTAAAGAAGGAAGGGATGGACATCCTTTATGAGTTCCTCCCATCCATTACCCTAACCGCTTGTCCTCTGAAGGGTCACAGGAGTGCAGGAGCCAATCCCAGCATCCTTTATGAGTTCTGCCTTTTTTTTTTCACGAAACTAATTTAATACGAATTGGATTATTAGACGCTTATACTGTAGGTGTTGTATTGAGTTGTATTGTGATCAATTGAGAAATGACCCCCACACTGTCCATATGGCATATCAAAGCTATAGTCGATAGCAGATTATTGATGCTTCAGTCTCAAGTACAAAATACATAGACAAGTTTTAACAGCAAGGTGTAGTTCCAGAAACAATGACCTGTTTTCACAAGTTAGGTTAGATACTACACTCTATATTAAAATGAGTGGTAGAGCTGTCGTGCACAATATCTGTCTTTTGCAAAGATCACTGATCACTGTCTGATGCTTCTGCTACTGCTACTGACCATAACCTTATAAGGCACACAACACACATGACTACTAGAAGTTGTATCTAAACCATTGTTTGTCAGGCTCTGTGACTTCTAGTTCCCAGTTAATCAAAGCCAACGCTTCATCTCACCATCATACCCTTGCTGCCACCTTCATATCGAGACAATACCCTTAGTACCCATTTTGTTCTGTTTAATATATAAAGTCATTCTGTCTACACCATCTCCCACTAGTTCACGCTCAAGTCATCTGTCCCTGCTCCCCAGCCTCCAATATCTCCCAGCCCTTCTGCTTTTAGCGTGGTCCCTCTCTCAACATCAAACAGTCCACTGTGGAGATGGATGTGGACATCTAACAACTGGATGGGCTATTTACTCCTGTGTGAGTACAAGTTGCGGCACAAGCACATGGCACATGAATGTATTCAACAGCTCGCCCCTGAGTCTGTCAGACTGATTTACAATGGTGGCAACAATGTGCCAATGAATTTGTTATGCAGCCGGGAGCAGAGTTATTGTTGGTCCACAATTAGCCCGGCTGGTGCCCTTTCAGGTATGTATGAGACAAGACGGAGACAGATACGATGAGAGAAAAAGCAGACACCATGAGAGACTATTTCTATCACACCCAAAAAGCTCATCAGTGAACACGTTGCTGATCAATCCAAATCGTGCACTCTCAGTCCACGAAGCTTTTTCTGCTTTTTCCGACCCCTGAAACAGAATGAAGTCTATGCAGCTCTTCCTTTATGACAGGAGGAGGTGATGGCTGCTGAAAGCAATCTGGTAAACCACGACTTTCAGATCGATACTGAAGGACGGCTGTGCAGTCAGCTAGTGTGGGACTCTAGCAGCAAAGAAAAGAAAGACTGTCACTGTTGAGTCTGGATGAACAGATCACCAGGATTACCAGCAGTCACATATGACAACTAACTGCACATGTGTTTTAATCTGCGAGTCTGACAGAACTATCTTAACCCGAATAAAAATTGGTAATAATTTATGGATCTGTCTCAAAGCATCCACACGGATATGTAAGTCTGACACTCACAGATAACATTCCCATGAATAAGAGGACAGCTGTGGATATAAAGCCTGAGCAAGACAATGACTCCCTAATCTCTACAGGCATGTATTTAAAATCTGCCTTCTAATATTTAATTAATGACGAATAAATGAAGGATTAAGGGTTTTTTGAACAAAGAAAAATCCAGTTTGCTGATTCTTTAAGAATAACCCCCCAAAATAACGCCTGACTTTGTAATATGTGCATCAGCATAACACATAAGTATATCACCCGCAGGAGTTTACTCTGCTCTCTAGACTACTTTGACAAGTTGCATGTGGTTGTTGAGGTTTATTCATCTGCCAGCTGTCAATCATTCCTTCCTACTTCTGCCAGTCTCCAGGATTTGACTATGTGTGGCAGGGTCAAAGGGTACGTCAAAGAAAATTCTGCATCATCACTGGGTTCTCTCTCTGTTTCTAGCAAATTTTATTTTTTACTCACTAAACACACACATACAAATCTACCACCAGCACTATAGTGCTGTGAAATTAACAACAAAGTGCTGTAAAATACCTACAAAAAAAGATTGTAAATAGATAAACAATAAAGCAATGTG
>JAUMHF010000007.1:17801444-17815376 GCA_032359275.1 Microctenopoma steveboyesi | reverse complement strand
AAAATGTTATGTGAAGCTTTTTAAGTGAGGTGGTGACTAGAGCATTCATGTTCTGTCCAGACCTCCTTGTCTGGTTACTCAGTTTGCCCAGATAGTCAATGCTAAGTAGATGATACAATGTGGGAAGTAGTGTATACGTGTATCTTACAATTTTAATGTTGGTTTCAAATGTGTCCAATGTTCATGTTTGATGACATTTCACTTTTTAAAAAAGTGAAATGTTACTGCTTTTTTAGGACAATCCTGTTACTCTTCAAGACGGTTCATGCTGAGTGTGGATCGAAACATCATAAACAACAACATCATCTCCTTCATTTCTGCCTTGTGCATGATGTTTGGGAGCTATTATTGCTTTAACATCTATTACCCATCTGAACTTGCATCAACCTTGGAGTTTCTACAGAGGTGTGTATTTCAATTGGCTTTACACAAAATGTTTACTTTTTTGATCTGAGAAAGCTCTAAAGTAACCGTTAAAGTGATTTGTCATTTTACTTTATTTACAGTTATTTAATGGTTAAGTAATACCAACATGTATATTTTTTTGTTAAATAATTTTTTTTTCTCGTCTGTTTTTCTTATGTTTCAAAAGGTGTTTTTTCTGCATCAACCCAGAAAAGGGCACTAAGGTGGAGAAGACAAGCACATCTAGTCTTCACATGAACCCTAGAGTCCTTACCTTGATCCAGGAGCTTTCAGACCATGAGTGGCGTGACTGATGAATATGGACTAAGATTTATGGCACATTATAATGTGCCCCAGTCACAAGAGTTTCTTTTTACAGCACATTATCTGCTATGTTCTTTAAACTGAAGAAGGATTTAAAGGTTTCAGACAAACATGTTCGATTTGAGTGTTGTATTGCTCATCTGTGTCAATGTAATAAAAAAAGTGACTGTGTCTAGAGCACAGTAAGTGTCTTTATTATAATATTGGAATTCACTAATCCTTTAAGGTTGTTCAAAGGTTTACATTTATTAAGAAAAAACAATATCGGAAGTCTTTTTCTACAGTTATGTATGTGGAGGAGTGATTGGAGAGCGTTGTTTGGGAATTTGAGCTAAATAAATAATTTGCCATTACCATACCATTATTTACCAGACTTACCATTACTGGATTTCTGTAATCTTTTTGTATTTAACAATTTTCTTTAAAATTGTTTTTTATACACTACATTTACTTTTTCATGTTCCTGAGAAAGGCCAAACAGTTTCTGTAAACAATATTGTGATAATAAAGAACTACTGCTAGTCAGTTTGAGTTGCTATTGAATTTGTATGTGTGTGTGCGAGTATATACAGAGTTCAGTAGCAGGATTTAGATGTATACACAGTAGAATTGTTTTTAATACCACAAAATACATTATAATATAAAGAATTTTTAAGTATAATTTGCATATGAATGCAGTTAAAAGACAGTATTTTAGCGGGGGTTTTAGAGTTAAATGGTGGTGTTTTAATATAATTTTTTTGTGAAATTGAAAGAGATTCAATGTCCAATAAGCAACAACTCCATGTAAACCTTACAGAAAAAAAAATGTTTGAAAGCAGCATTGTTATGCTATTCAAACACAAAAGTGTTAGATTTACCAGTTTAACGTATATTTTATGTTATTTACAACGGTTTTAAACTGTAAAATGTACAAATAGTTCTGTAAAGTTCATTACATTTTCGATGTACTTTTCACATCATTTAATTGGCAACCACAGCTGCCAGTATTATTATGTAAAAATTACATTTTTTTACAGTGTAGATTAAGAACTGTGTAGTTGTGGGAAACTGTGGGACATGGTAAATACTGTAAAGGTACATTTGGAGCTCCCTGAATCCTCCTGGTTTAAAAGCAGCATTGATTTGCAAAATAGCCCACATTACAAGGCCATATTTTGGTCTTCTTATAAAAGATGTTTGACATTTATGTTATTGTGTATGTAAGTAACAGTATTTCACTATGCTTACAAGAAGGAGAGAAAAAAAAATAATTTATGATCAGTGAGCTGGAAATGAAGTGGCTTTAAGCTACAAGCTTATACAGGCGCTGCTCCTAGGATTTACTGTTTAGGGAGACACAAAGACCATCTATCACATCTTCCTTGATGTATGGACTAACAAACAGGCCAAATGCAGACGCTGTCATTCACACACACACACACACACACACAGTGTTTGCTCTGTGCGAGTGTCATCGCTTCGTAAATGGTTCGTCTCTAGTGTCATTCAGAAAATGCCAATATTACACATCAAACCAGTGATGTGTTTGTTTCCTCACCGTTTGGGTGACTTACATGTGACGTAGCTACCCCTCCCTCCCACCTTATAATTGGTTATGAAGATGGTTGATGTTGAGACTGCACTCGCTCTTCTGTAAGCTTTTGTGAAGATGCAGGAAGCTTTTGATGGATGGTGTTCATTTTCTAAGCTCTTAAGGTGCATACGATCCACTTCTTATGGGATATATGTTTTTAATTTAACATCTAGTCATGTCGACGTCTGGCTCGAAGATGGATGAGAACTCCTCTACCTCTGCTGGCAGGTTAAACGCAGAAAACAAAAACTGTGGGAGGGGTTGAGATGTAGTGGTGGTGGTGGTGGTGGTGGGGTAGCATGAAAGAAGCCTTGTAAGGAAAGAGAAACACAAGTGAGAGCTGCAGACACTGACCAGACTGCTGACAGAGGCAGATGAGATGAAAGGAGGGTAAAATGAAAGAAAGAAAGACAGAGAGACAAAGGCAGGAGTGGTGTTTGAGGTACAAAAGCAAAACGGGAAAGGGGAGGACAATGTAATGGTAAAAGAGAAAATACAGAGACACGGATAAGGTACCATCAGTAGCTACGAGTAAATCTTAGTCATAGAAGGAGCCTTCAGCCAGGACAGATCTATTGCCAAATAAAAGGAAGTTTAACTTTACTTTTTGGTAGATGGATTATGAGGATTCAGAAAAGCAGCTTGTAGAGATCTGCCTTGAACAAATAATCCATCAGATCTAGTGGCCCTACAACAAAATGTATCCACAACACTTGTTCTGGTGGGTGCATGGCGAGCGGGGGGGTGGAGGGGGGTAGGTGATGAGGTCATGATTAAATGAGATTAGTTAATGATTACCCAATGACTTGACAGGCGACCCCAGGCTCATTTACTGACCAGTGACTTCCCCTGCAAGCTCATTATTTAGCAACATGAGAACAACGGGTCAGTGTGCTCAGACGCGGCCTAATTACATTGACTGTGATGCTGTCTCATTTCAGATTAGGAGCAAAAAACACAGAGCAAAGGAGGGTTCTTCCCTGATTCTGTTTGGGTTTGTTTGAGCTTTGTTTTAAAGCTCTGCAGTTGACCGAGTCCTGTATGTCCTTTTTTTTCCATTTACCCTCTCTACTTGTCCTTTTAGTCTTTCTCTTTCTCTCTCATCGTCCATGTTACATTCAACAACTCCACCCTGCACCTTTCAATAAAATAAATCCAAATAGAAAGCACTCAGAGGAAATAAACAGTGGCCTTGAGCGCCTTGACCATCCATTTGGCCTCACTGCGGCAGCTAAAACACACTGCCTCTAGTTATTTTATAAGGCAGCCTGCTGAGTGAATCAGGATCTGAGTTTTTTTAATCCATCACAAGGTAAGAGTAAACCTGACATATAGAAACAGAAAGTGTGTGTTGCTTAGACCATGTTGATACACTTTAAATTGCTGTAGGACAACTTGACATCCAGAGATTTTACTCCACCTTTCAACCTATTTTGGTACGTTCTAGTTGAAAGTACAAGTTGTTTTGCTTGTCAAAGTTCGCTGCTAACTTGACCTCCAAACTAAACTTTTCACTCAAGTTTTTGTTTTTAATGGCATTAATGTAGTGTTTGTTATCTAAAGTGCTTCAGAAATCCTCTCTAACTCCCCCATCCACATATAAGGCCACTACAAAGCAGCATCAAGGGGTTCAATGCCTTTTCATAAACATCTTTACATGTGTTTAGCTGCAGACGGAGTTTACTTTTAAGCCAGAACTGTTCAGGTAAATGACATCATTTTCTCTGACTCACCTGAATCATTAAAATGCTTAAAAAAGACGCATATAGAGGGATCCAGTTCGTCCTGGTGTCCTGGTCCTTTTAACTTCCAAGTAAAACACAGTTTGCAGAAAAGGTGCTGAACGGGCCATGGACTCGTCTCTGTTGTCTACCCGCTACAGAACGTCACCGTGTGTAGTTTGTTTCTTTGTGTATGTCACAGGAGTATGTACATTTACATATGAAGCTTTGTGTCGACATTCCTCCGAGTGTTTCCAACCAGTATGAAAGTACACACGTTATGCAGGTTTTCCAGTGTGTGTGTGTGTGTGTGTGTGTGTTGTCCAGATGCCTGTCTGTGGTTTATGGATATTCATTACAGGACCATTACAGCAGAGGTTACACAGGACGGGAGGGATCTGTTAATGCATAAAACACCATCACACACACACACACACACACACAGACACACGTGTGCGTGCGTCCATATCTCTTGACATCTCAGAAATGAAAGCATCTATCATCCTGCGTGGCGGATCGACCTGCGTGGCGGCTGGAGAGTGTAGAGAGATGATGAGAAACAAATCACCCAAACACATTCCTATCTGCTATTTCCCGGACAATTGAATTAGAGGAAGTCACAGCAGCAAATCACAGCCTCGCAGCAACGCCATTTGTAAAGACAATTCTGTTCTAATTGAGGTTTATTAAAACAGGAGTGTTTCAACAGCAAACAGATTACAGCAACTGTTGGAGTTTACACGAGACAAACTTTCATTACACTCAGTTTCCCTTCAGCACCAGATCAATCCCGCGCTCCTCGCCAAATCAATACCATAGATTGGCATAGCTGGACTCATCATGCGACCACAACTATTGGCTGACGTCCCGCCTCAGGTGTTGTCAGTTGAAACAATGAATGCTTTTATTTACTGCTGTATTAAAAGACAACACATTAAAGAAATGTTTCATACGTTCAGCAGTCATTGGGAAACTGGACAGCGGTGTGTGAGATATTGTGGCTCGAGTTAGGAAGACAATCTTTCACTCAGCAGTTACAGCTGTGATAAAATTGTGTCAGGAAATGAATAATGTAAGTGTCCACCCTGCCAAAGATGGCAGAGAACAGCACGGATGTTAAAGCCCAAACAAGCGGAGCACATTAATTATGGGTGCACAGGCACAGTTTCTTGGAAAGTAGGTTTTTCAAATAAAAAATCATTGGAGGTTCTTTTTTCTTGCTGAGCTTCGGTATTGTTCAGTACATCCTGTTTTTTTCTATCGAGCTCTTTGTTTAGGGAACCTGATTACAAACGAGGCTGAGAGTTGTGTCAGAGAAAGAGAGGTCCCTGTGTGCCGGCGCTCACGTTCAGGAGAACAACACAGGGCATCAGCTCCAGGCTGGATGAGCCTCTGGGGTTAACTAATCCGCTCTCATAGACAGCAAACGTTTACGCATTATAGCCAGAATGTTGAGCGCTGGTCACAGTTTGGACTTGATTTAAAAAAAAGATTAGGTGATGTGCTATGAAGAAGGGAAGGAGAGCAGACGGAAGTTAACCGTGGGCGAGGGCACGGATTTATACCCTGTGTCAGATAATCAGTGAATTATTCTCAGCAGATTATCTGATCTTTAAACTAGACCTTGACAAAAGCTTTACTCGGAGTACTCTGAATATAAAACTCATGCCAGCTAAAGGTTAAAGACCCGGGGCCATGTTACTGAATGGACAAAGAGGCAGGATAACAAGGAGGGCTGCAGGTTGAACCTTTATACTTCAGTACTGACGAGAATGAAAAGTGTCCAAGTAGCTGAAAGCAAAAAACATTCTCTGCTCAAGTATTTACAGATGTAAACAAGATTTAGTTATCTTCTCCGTCTATCTTAAGTCGTTCACACAGAACCGTTACCTGCTGCATTATTGGCAGCTCAGTAGTACTTTCTCTCCATTTCTTTCCCTCACTTTCTATAGTCAGGCTAAAAAAAGTCATTCTTAAAGCTAGAAAATAAAGAACTATATAGCAGATCCCTTTTCAAAGTGAAGAGTTGTGATATGGCAACAGTAAACAAAGATGCTGGGAACAAATGGTTTAGGACTTGGGAGGTCAGAAGAAAAGTCTGTCTTTTGCTTACAACTTAAGGAAATGAAATAAATACGCTGACAAAGTGAGTGGGGAGGGCTGCAAGGAGAAACAGCTTCATTCTGCAGGCTCACTGAGCTAAATGGTTGGAGTTTGTTGTGAAATGGTATCTAGTCTAACAGACAGCTTCAGACATGGAGACATCAGCCACAGCCTCACTCTGGAGACAGCGACAACAGGACAGAGCCAAAGAGTGACGAAGAGAAGATCAGGACAGACGCAGGAAACTGAGAGTTCCTTCCGTGCAGTATAACATAAGATCTTTGATTACTACTTAGAACTAAGTGTCTACAGAAGCCAAAGATTTGTATATTTAAAGTCTTCTGCGTTTTGCCTGAAGTGCTTAACAGATCTATCCACTTTTGATCTCAGCCTCTTCGGGTCTGAGCAGGAGTGTTTGTGTGTGAACAGCATAAATATGTAAGAGTCACCGTGCAGCCGCCCGCATGTGTGACTGCAGGCACATTGCCCCGGCAGTGATTGACCACGTTTCACCTGGAAGGAAATCTAATGTCTTAGCATCTCCCGATGCATCATGCAGCGAGCTGAGAGCCCGCCGATAAACCTGCAACAGCCTGATTACCTGCCTGCTAGATTCATTCACTCAACATATCCTGCTGAGGCCGAGGCCACATCACAGATTTGTATTCATCAACACACACTTTGCCCAGAGTCAATCTCCGCAGTGTGCGCTAATCAGGACCTTCAGAACAGCACTGGAGACTATTAAGCAGGACTCAACACAGTTGAGCCCACTCCATTTCTGAAATCACGCCTGGAGAGGCACAGATGGAGCCATCACCTCTGCCGGTTGTTAATTCACTCTTTTTCACGCTGTCGCTCCCTGTTTCTCTTTAAGGCTCTCTTTCTGTTTATCCTCATGTCTCTCCCCTAACAACTGCTCCACTGTGACTCATTCTTGCCAATTTTGTTTCTCATGAACTTTCCCCATCTCTGTACATTTCTTTTAGCTCATTCTCGCCATTTCCTCTTGCTGGTCTCTCTTGTGTGAGTTGATGTGTTGCTGAGAGGAACTGTATCGAGTGCTGTGACTGTATTAATCAGGGACACATGGAGCCATTCCAGAGGCTCTGGGCCCATTACTGAAACAATTAATAATTGATCGAGTTACTGGGACACACATATGGTCTCTTTCTCACACACACACACACACAAACAAAAGTTAATACACCCACAGATAAACTGCATAGATTAAACTTCGTCAGGAGTGTAGTACAGCTCTAATCACTGAATTGACGATGAGTTGGCCGCTCTGGTTCTGACATACAGTAGAGCTTTATCACGACATACTTGAAATAACCACATCACATTCTCTACGTGAGACCTGCACACATACCAATACCATGAACAGAAGGTTTAAACTTTTTGTTTTTTAATCATAGACTTCTGCCATAGAAATAGAAAATATATATTTCTAAATGGTTAGAAATAAATCCCCTGTCAGTTTTACAGGTCATTGTCAATTCACAGTGCTAGTCAAGTGGTAGTCAGTACTACTGTAACAATAGCATCGTATTATAGTACATCTTCTGCATCTCTATAGAAGATTCGATGGGTCTGAGAAAATAACTTGCGAGACATCACTTGTCTAACCTCAGATACAGTATACTGAAGCCAAAGAGGTTATTCCAGGCCGTTAGGTGTTTATCACCTGTTGTAATCTAGGTTCATTTTGCCAGATGGCATTTATGAATGCTGCTCCATGTGCCAACATGTGTACCAGTACAGCGTATGCACAGAATATAAAATAACTGGATTAAAACAGATAAACACCAGCTTTACTATAACTCTATTAAGGCAGTTACCATCAGTGTTATGTCTCAGACCCGTCGGTGGAAACGTACTGTACGTGTTCTTCAGCTCTAAGGTCACACAATTGTTGCTGAATGGTTCAGTAAAAACTTTTTGGACCATGAATGGTTATAATAAAAGCTAAATTAAACAATTGGAACTTGACTTAAAACTTCCCTAAGAGGGGGACGTTTATTTGAACAAAGGCAGAACTGAAAGCAGATGAACAGTAGACTTCCACCCACCACCACTGACACAGGACTCTCCACTTTCCACTGTATTCATTCACTGGGGACTTTTTTTCTGCTTCTGTCTGCTCTGTTTAGTCCTTCCATTGACCTTTTTCGTTTTATCTTTTCATGCAAAACTTCAATTTTGTGCATTTCAGGATGTTTAGATGTTATTCTTATTCACAAATACCTTAAGGAGACCACAGGAAGACAAAGGGAGAGGGACTGTTAGAGATTAACTGTTCCAGATGGTGAGAGCCTCACAAACCCTCAGTGAGTAGAGGAGGTGATGAAGAGCCTCATAACTGGCTCACTCAAACCTCCCCTGACCAGCTAAGCAGCTTCAAAATGACAGATCTGGGAGTGTGTGTTTAGATGAGTGTCTAACTGGCTTTTAACCAACTTCACTTTAAGCAGAGGGCTTTAGTCTCCACATATGATCCATCAAGTGATAAATATCTAAAATCTAAGCAGGTATTTGAGTAAACTGTCTATGCAGAAACAAATACATCCATCTGGTTCTTGCATATAATCAAACGTTTGATGTATCCTGAAAACTTTAGCACTGTTTCTTTTTAACGAGGAAGTTTGAGTGGCTTCTGGGTGCAACATAACAACAGCAGCCCACACTGTGAAAGGTAACAGATTCAAATCTCCATTATGATGCTTTTCTGTTGCTCAACATGTGGAGAAACATGGACAGATTTAGACTCGTTGCAGCTGGAAATCTTCACACTAAGATCACACAACACCACAGGCTTCTCATTAGGTTTCACATAAAGCTGTGTTTGACACTCTTCTTCACTTGGAAGAAATTACAAGTTATGTTTACGTTGAATTATTTAAAAGACTAAGACACTACTAGGCACATTTTTATCATGTAAGCAATTGATTGCAAGTTGGACAAAAACAGTTAAAGTGAAACCCTCACACCCTGTTTTCTGTTAAATCACTCAGTAAGCAGATTTGTGTTTTTACATTCACATTTATTCAGTCTTACTCACCTGCCTCAGTAATATAATAATGACTTGTTGATTGGTTTTATTATTGTCTTCATTACTAGTTAAATGATGATTCCAGTTTAGTCAATTGTAATGAGATTACAGTCAGCAAGCAGATTGCTCAGATCAGACGGCTTGTTAACTAGTGTAACGGAAATAGTAACTGCCAGATAACTGTGAAATGATAAATAAATCTCCAGTAATCTCATTAGGTTCCTACTATTGAGTAAAACTAATTTTTGTCAATTAGTCCAACTGCTCTTATCAGGTAGGAGGTCCTAGAGCAGCAAGTGATGCTTTACAGGTCTGTCTGTGGAAGCCAGGTCACTGTCACCCTACAGATCCTTATCTGTTTGCAAGCAAACGATGTAACACACATAAACAAGGGAGCATGAGCACAGGCACATCACACGCTCCCAATCTGCTATCTCATCCATCAGGCAAGGCACCAGATCCTCTTCCGCTGACAGTGTTTGAATAACACTGCCTTGGACAAATCTGTGATGATGGGGGAGCGACCGCGAAGTGAACCCTGCTGTGTCCTACGAACCCCCAGAAACACTGCAGATGACGGGATTTCATGTTTATTCATTTATGAACACCTAATGGAATCTAAATGAGTGAGTTTGGAAACTTGATAAATTGCAGTGCATTTTAATCTTTTAATCTCTTTATCGGTCCAAACAGCTTAAAGACCTAAAAGGAAGTAAAACCTCTGCACACCAGCAGATTTGCCAGATGTAAAGAGTGGGAACAAAAACCAAAGACTGATGCAACAGAGAATGAATATTACAACTCTTTCATGGTAAAATAAACATGCAGAACTGTACGATAAATGGAGTACGACCGTTTCATCTACACCTGACATCTATGTTGTTATCCGTGAGCCTAAGTTAATAATGCTTTCTAAAGGTTATGTAGCCAATTTTCTACTTTATCCTAAAACTCTCAACTTTTCTCCTACTGTTTTTTTAGTGTTTCTTCCTCTTCCCTTTCCAGTGTGTAGACACCTTCATCTCTATTCATGGTATCAGGTCCACATCTCCTTATCTCTATCGCTTCTTTTATATGTTCTGTGTTGATGATCCTTGTATTGTCCCAGTCCATTATGTGTATGAACTGGGACAATACACGGATCATAAACGGAATAGGAAGTAACACCAAAACACCACTCTGATGAAGGCTACAGTATCTACAGTATCCGAAACATGTCAGCAGGTAAGAACAACACTGTGCACTGTGTGTAAACAAGAATCAAGAAAATATTTCCAAGAAACAATCACACAGAATGAACGTACAACAAATGACAAAAGTGGATCCACCTATTTTCTCTCTGCACTTATACCCAAGCCTTCCATCTTCTGGACAAAGTCTAGATGTCAGGTTCTCTCTACCCAAGTGAGGAAGTATAGATCTTCCCAGGTTGTAAAGATGATGAAGAAGATAAACAACACGGGGGGAACCTAAGATGCAACGGGAGAGCAAAGTCCCCTGCTGTTTTGCTTGAGCGGCCATTTATCAGGTTGTTGTGCAATCTATCTCTCTATCCCTTTTAGTCATGTTGTTGAGCTATGGCCTGGCAGGCCTGTGGGCAAAAGGAAATGGGCTGTCTGACTGTTTCCTCAGGGGACTGAATTTATTTTCTTTGGTGGGAGGATCAAAGTGGATCCTAACTGAAGAACTTTGCTAGAACAGGGGCTGTTCCAGCTCAGTGTCTCCGTCTCAGTCTCATGATTTGGACATAAGGAAGTCCTCACTTGAAATAAATTGAACTTGGATCAGATTCTTTAAACAGTTCAGTATAGAATCTGCATAATAAAACCTGGCTTGAATCTGACAAAAGAGAATTCGTTATTTTTTATTGATGGAAAAAAAATAACCTACAAGCTATATGAATCTCCTGCAACACCCATGTATCCCAGTGTTTACCAGTTAGTGAGAGCAAAGATTCAAAATGCTGATGCATCATATAGAAAGTTCCAGTGGAAGTGATGGACTAAATGTGACAAGCTGTGCTTCTCTTGAACACTGCGAAAACACCTGACGTATTGCTGCATTTCTGCAGCATTGGGTTTTACTTAAGTAACGTGTTTCCCCTGACCATTTGTAAAGCAAGAGCTGCTCTTGTTTCTCAGACATAACACGTCCTCAAATGGTTTCCAGCTCTGATTTCAATCTATCCAAACAAAGGCTCGGTATCTAGTCTCCTACTGTACATCTGGCCTTGAAGGCACACAGCAATGTCAAGGGGGCTGCTGGTGGAAGAGGAGGAAACAGAGCTAGCGATTGATGGCTTCACATTCAGCACCAGGGCTTTTGATATGTTTGAGTGGCTATGTGAACCCGACAGCTAGGAGGAACACTGGAGGTGGTCTCTAGTGACCAGTATGAGATGATGTTGGCTGCGGTGAGAGACTAAAGAACGGGCAAAAGCTTTTTCAACTGCAAGTGGTCTAAAGTGCAAGACTGAGTAAGACATTAACGGAGGCCTGAAAAATCTAAATCCATATAAGTATGAGTATGTTCCCTATGGACAATAAAACACAAAGTAGATTCATTGTGACTCTGCATAATAAAATGCGGCGTATCAGAGGAAACACACGCTCCATCATATTCATTTCTCAAAAATGCTAATCAAACTTACCTATAATTATTGAGTTTGGTTCAAAAAATCACTCTTAGAAAAAATCTATTTGACCAAGAAGTAGCTTTATTTATTCAATTTAAAGAGACAATGTCGGAGCGGAGAATTAATTCTCTTTTAACTGCTGCCAGCACAATATGGCTCAACCGACATCCATATTAAAGACCCTAGTGCATTAATTAAAATCTGAAGTAACCAGCGCACTCAACTGCAATTTGAACACAACAAAAGAATTCATTCATTTGGCCTAAAATAATCTTTAAAAAGCTCTATATCCTGTTTCCTAACTCAGTGTTAAGTTTTACTGTTATTTATTCATTGACTGTCTATTAACCTGAAGGCATTTCATAGAGAGAGTAATTTATTATTCAATAAAGATGATATTGCGGTGCTGACACTCGGAAACAATATTTATTCAAGACAAAAATGAAATAAATCTTTGTTTAAAGAAGACACAGGCGAAGGAAATGACATAATAGGGAAAACTTTGCAAAGTGAGAATACGTTGAAATGTTGGATTTACTGATTTATAGTGCTGTTCATCAAATCAGACAAACTTTATTTTGTCTGGTCTGTCTGCCAGCAACCATTTCTAACAATAATGTGATTTTCAGCCTCCAGGCTAAAACGAACCACGAAGCACAGTTTTACAAGTTATCGACCGTCTAATTTGCTGGATGTGGTTTGACCTTGAAAGACACATACGGATCTGGGTCAAACAGCTGCACATGCTTACACACACAGACATGCAGCATACAAACACACACAGAGTAGTAGAGATGCTAACTTCTCCGAGGGCCAAAATGTTATTATCGATGAACAATATGACTGGTTTAAGTCAAAGAGAGAAATGCAGAGGAATAATCCTATATAAACACAAACTCGCTCATTAATTACCCACTAATCATAGGGCGATCACCAGCACGCAGGGATTAATTGAGGTTATATCTGTAAAATTACAAGTAAGTAACAGTAAGACCTCCTTCTCCTGTAAATTAATCAAGTAAAACAAAAAAGGTGGAACAATGCAAAAGCACTGAAACAAACAAAAATCTCATTTCTAATTTTCAGTTGGAGTAACTATTATGAAAGAACTGACGTTCAATGAGGATATCGACTACTCACACCATTATCAACCCACAGGAAATGAATCATGAGACATGTTACTTCAGCTTTTCCCGGAGAAAGCCTGAGGATGGACTCACTGTGACTGCTCATTTGCCATTCACAGACCCACTTTGCACACATTAAATTCTGTAATACTTATGGAGTAGAAATTGATAATTGATAATTGATAAATTGCTAATTTAATAGTTTTTTGTCGAAAACCCTGTTGTCGGATCATTTCTTAATAACATTCGAATTTACATAAATGGAGACGACTTCCATTAAGAAAAAAATCCTTTACAGTAGATGTTTAACTGAAAATACAGTCACTAGATTTATGGAAATGATTTCACCATCTTTAAACCAAGTAACATCCACCTACATAGAGGAGAACAGTGATACTAATGTCACTCCTGCACATGTTGATTATCTAGTTGATAATGCAGCAGCTTCTCTGCTCACTATACTTGATACTGTTGCCCCTCTGAAAAAGATGGTAGTTAATCAGAAGAGGTTTGCTCCATGGTACAACTCACAAATCCGTAGTTTAAGGCAGACATTACGAAAGCTGGAAAGGAGGTGGCGCTCCACAAATTCATATAAACAGGGCTTAGCCTGGAAAGATAGCTTATTAACTTATAAAAAAGCCCTCCGTAAAGCTAGAACCTCTTATTACTCCTCACTCATTGAGGCAAATAAGAGCAACCCCAGGTTCCTGTTCAGCACTGTAGCCACTGACAAAGAGTCACAGCTCTGTTGAACCTACAATTCCCTCATCTCCACAGGGTTCTGTGCTTGGAACTATTCTATTTTCATTATACATGACTCCCTTATAAGGAAACACACTCAATTAATTTCCATTGTTATGCAGATGATACACAATTATATTTATTGATGAAACCAGATGATACTAACCATTTAGGGAAACTTAATGCTTGTCTGAAAGACATAAAGGCCTGGATGTCCTGTAATTTTCTACTCCTTAACTCAG
>JAUMHF010000007.1:17770325-17795718 GCA_032359275.1 Microctenopoma steveboyesi | reverse complement strand
AAAGGTTGATGAAAGTTGACAAAGTGAAAAGGTTGACGTCTGTGTCTGTGTGAAATGACCATCAGTTATTAAAATCCATTCTTTTTATATGGAAGGCACCTAATAAATAAATAAATAAAGAGACCAGTTTAGAGGTGGAGAATGCACTGCCTCCCATTCATTTTATATGGCAGGCACCTAAATATAAAGAAGCCAGTTTAGAGGTGGAGAATAGTAGGTGCCTCCATTCTTTTTATATGGCAGGCACCGAATAAAATAGCTTGTGTTTGTCTTCTTTTCTGGCAGCACAGCAATGTTACATCTTTACTGTGTTAACAACAACTGGGAACCTTTTCAAAAGTGTGAATAACTCAGATGCATGAAGACTCACTTATGGTGTCAAAGCCTCCCTGCAGAGAGCTTCTCTAATTGGCCTTCCTCTCTCCAAGACCAATCAAAACGGTTGATAATTGGAGCAGCGAGGGGGTGGGCGGGAGGTCATGGAGCACACTGCTTTCTGGAATTATTCTCTAATTCGCTCTTTGTCTACATGCTCTCCTCTCCTGCATGTGTCTCTCTCTGTCTGCCTGTGCCTCTCAGTGTGGCTGCTGCCATATCAGGAATAATTGTCACCTGTTGTCTGCCAAGTGCTCGTCTATTTCTTCTTTTTTACGTCCACAATACTGTGCTGAGGCATGAACTGTAGACTGGTTAATTAGCAACATAATGAAGGAAGGATGGACACACAGTGCAGTGACAAAGCGAATGACAGCTTTGCTCTGTGTAAAGTATAATACCAGAGAGCTATGTTCACCTGTTCCTATGTCTTCATAATGACAACATGAACATGAGTGCTAAGGGACCACAGCTGTACAGCTGTGTTCTTTACATAAATGTGAAATGTTTAGACAAAGATGCGAAGGAAAAGCTGAAGTTGCATTTAAATAGCACGTAGTAGCACATCACGATGCTGTTCCATTGCATATGTCCTAATACGGTACAAGTTTAGTTTTGGTTTAAAGCCACTGTGCTGCCATTGTGGTGTAGTTTGCTTTTGTAAAGTGTAAAAAAAACATTTTGTCGATCATACATGTCTGTTGTGAATACACGGGGTTTTTTCAGAAGGCGGGATGCTGTGCTGTGTCAATCTGCAGTGACACCTGTCACTCATGTCCAACATTTGGCAGTTGGAAGGACAACACACGCCTTTCAAATAACTAAAACAATCTCCCTCAGAACTGAAAGGCTTAGAGCCGTCTCACTGAGACACCGGCAGGGAGCACAAATTAATTGCTCTTCTGAGAGTTCACGCTGGCTTACAGCAATTAGCTTTACCTATGGCATGTCTGCACTGAGCTGCTATATGATCTTCTATGTAGACAATAAGATTAGCTGCCATCACAACTAGGCCAGATCTGTGCCGGCACAGTCACATCTGTTCTCCACATCCTGATTTACGCTTTAGAAATACCGGCTTCCCCTGCTAAGCCCCTGAAGACACACTGGGGAGAGTTTCAGAGTCTATTTCCCTCAGCTGAATAGGGTCAGGTCTGGATTCAGCTTTATCAACTGGTTCAACATTTGACTCAGACTTTAAGTAAAACCGAGCACAAAAACAGCAAAGCCTGACTGAAATTAAAGTAGTTCTTTCTAAAATAGGCTTAAATAAATAAAAGTATGCTGGAATTTCCCATGCATTTTATAAGAAAACGCCCGTCTTCCTAAGCTAGTTTGCACGTCATGAATCAACGCAGGTTCTTCTAACATGTATTTGACTACCAAATCCCTGTATTCATTACTCTCCCAGAGCCTAATGGCAATAAGAAATAGTTTCAGACCTTCCAGAACTTATTTAGTTCCTCGTGTAAATACACTGTAGGCCAAGGAGCAGAGTGCAGACAAGCCTAGCATAACTGGCAGTCTAAGCACATAATCCCAACTACAACATGGCACAAAGCAGAGAAGAGGAGAGGGGGGATGAGGATGCAGAGAACGGAGCGAGTAAAACGGAATAAAATGCAGCAGAAGTGAGAGACGTGGATAGTTTGTGGACAGGAAGTAAAAGACAAAACTGGAAACAGGTTTTGGGTTCACGATGAACAGACACATTTTCCAGTGTTAAACTTAAACCTGCCACTTAGGCTAATTCTAACCCTGTAAATGCTATTAACAACCACCACTTGTTAAAATGTTTGGAATATTCATTGTTTGGTGAGAATGGATATGAATATAGATATGTAATAAACTGCACTGTTCTTACATGTTGAAACCACTTTTACATCATTACGTTACTACTTCTCTGCACAATTCACCACAATCTGAAGTTAAAGAGGCTTGAAAGTTATAAAATTAAGGAGTTCTCTTGTGAAAGTGAAGCAGAATTGCAGAAATGACCCCAGACTCCACCGGGATGACATTTGCTCTTGCCCAACAAATGAACTGCTGCGTTAATATATACTTCTGAATTCATTTGCTCACTGGGGGAGCAGTTAGACTTCCTCTTCCTCTTATCTCCATAACTCCACTGCAACCCTGAGGACAAGTGTACATACTTCACATGCTGAAAACCTATCATGCATGCCAAACTAAAGCGGTCTCCCTCAATGGAAATACTGGGGGAAAAAAAGACATCACAGATTGAGTTCACTGTGTAAATTACTGGTAAGTATGCACATGAGCAGCTAATTCTGAAAGTCCGAGTCTGAGAGTGCGTCAGCCAAACAGCTGCAGATGAATTAACTTATCGTACGGTGGCCTGGTTATTCAGGGTGTAAATCTCTAGTAAAGAAAACAAGTCAAACATCTTAAGATTGAGTATGGTTGAGTGTAGGAATACATTACTTTGAGTTCCCACTTGTAAATGAAATTGGTTTCCTCGCCAGTCATAAGCGCATTTGCACTGAGTGCATTTCAACCTTCACTTCCCCAAGTTAAGATGCAGGAGCACCAGCGCTTTGCATGTAAATCTCTCAAGTTTAAGCACACAGCCTACGCTTGCTGGCTTGCTCTGTCTACTTATTCATGTAACACACACACACACACACACACACACACATTCTCCCTCTCTCTCTATCTCCGATACAGCAAATCCAACTCTGGCTTTAACTCTCTAAAACTCTATAACTTGAACTTCCCGTAAAATACACTGTAGGCCAATTCCAAAAGGAGTCACTGGTGGAGAAGTGCACACAAACCCCGACTCATTAGCAGACATGCATTAAGTTTCTGGCAAGTAGACACGCAAGCTCCTACACACACAAATCTGTCGTCACCTATCTCCTAAAGGAAATGTGAGCAGTCAAACCTTTTTCATCCTCTTTTTACTAAACATTGTGTCTGTAATGTAAACAGGTAGGAACGCAGCAGGTACTTAATCTTCAACTGATCGCCAACACTACATCAAGCAATTCAGTGTAATTCATAATTAGACATTCAAAAGTTCAACTTTTCAAGCAATGTGCGTTGTTAAAAAAAAACATGCTGTTCATAAAAAATGAAAGTGAACAAAAGTCTGAGCTCTGCTCCAACATGGCTTTGTGTTTCTTGGTTTAATGCTGCTCTTTGTAGCGCCACACACTTGAGACTTAGGCCAAAGCAATTCAACTGCTGATTTGAAAAGGCCCACATCTGACATATAAACTAAGCCTGGATTTGATTTGGTTTTATGATGCCAAAGAACGCCTTGTATGTTGCATAGGCATGTCCGTATACAACCGGGTCTTCAGAAAATTATTACAAACAGCATATGTGGCATATTTCAGGAGTTCTGCAGCTAAACAAGTGCACTGCACTTTACTTTGGTCTAAATGTCCAATATTGACCTAATTGTCACCTTCATTTTCCTCAATCATAAAGCTCAGTCTGGCTGCTGGAATTCTGCTGCCGTCATGTGTTTCTCAGTACGTAAAAACATTTAATGAGTAATTTTATGGTCATATTTTCAAACTTGTGTGCTCTCTTTAGTCCCCAAACGTTCTGTTGTTTTCAGGAAGGCTTCAACAGACCAACACAAAACACTAATGTACAAGCTGGTACTTCCCATCATATGAATGGAGACAAAATGTGCACCAGCTTTTCCTACTGCTCATCTAAACCACACTATAACCCCTCTGGCATATGGAGGGTTTGACTTGTGCTTGAGTGTGTTCTGACTATCAAGAACATTTACCTGAACAGTGAGAACTCAGACTTTGCAAACATCAATCTTCACTTGCCATTTGCCTGTAAAAAGTTGTATTCAAAGATTCAAGTGCTTTAGGTATTAATCACTATCAAATAATACTGTATAGGAATTCTGCAAAACTAAGTCAAGCAGAAATATTTGATCTTTTCTGACTTCACAGGAAACTTTACTGATCTCTCTAAAGGTTTTTTCTCTGGTTGAGGTAAACAAGGAGCCTACTTTGTTTTATTCTTCACTGTATGATGATTTAACAGCTGCGCGTATGAAAGGAAGGTTTTATCAAATAATGGGAATTTGTTTTGCTGCTGCTCGTGTGTATAGCATATAACAGCATACACAAACACAACAGCTCTACTTCTAGAGCTGTCATCACCTTTTGCCAAAAGTTTTCACTTTTTCCCAAGTCCTCTAGCTTGTCCTCAAGAGCTTAATGCGGCGAACCAAAACAGCTCTCCAGTGTCACGTCAAACTGCCCGCCAGGGTCTGAGCTACCACAGGCTTTCCACCACCACCATACAGGGAGCAGTGGGAAGGCAATGCCCCTGCTCATTTTTCAGCCCACAGAATGGCGCAGGAGCAGCATTCTGTTGTGAGTGCACGTGTTGCGTGTGTGTCGACATCAGTGATTTAAATGGATATGCTCCACAGGCACGACAGCATAGTGTTGTGAATCACACATCAGGACACCTGGTTCTCTGCAGCACGCACAACGAGGCCGACACTGCACACACACACCTGCACACGCTCATGATGAGCATTAGTGGTTTTGCCGTGCAGCCCTCTTGCCGGTGCAGTTGCACGTTATGTCCCTTTCACCTCTCCCTCCCTTTGGCTGAACGGCGATAAGTCCCCCTGTTCTCAGTCAACGTGAAGCTGTTAATAATGGATGAAGTACAAGTTGTGAGCAACCACAGCGGAGCGCTCACATGATGGACACAGGCGCTATGCTAGGCATCTGTCTGTGCCTCTTCTACTCCATTTGGCTTTTTCTTTATCCACAGCTCGATCATTACACATCAGCAAGACAACGCTAGCGTTTTCATGTCAAAAACATGATTCACACTAATTTTATGCAGCAAGTTATGCTGTCTGACAACCTCAAGTAATTTGACCCTGGGTCAGCCAGCTTCACTGCTTACTCTTCTTTGACCTTAAAACCACTCACACCATGTCTATCTCAACTATGAATAATATCAGCACCAACACACACACTTCGCTCTGCATCCCCTTAAGGTAGTGTGGTCATGCCAGCTCCAATTCTCATTACGTTCCTTCTGTGTGTTATTTTCAGCTCTCCTGGAATGTGCTCTGTCATTATCGTTTTCTTTAGCATGTACGTATGTGTACGTATGTGTACGTATGTGTACGTAAGGTATGCTCAGTGTCCATCTGCACAACTCCGAATGTGAATGTGTGCTTTGGTTCAGTGCTTGTAACCAGTGGGAGAAGTGTGTAACTCTTTCCCACCCGGTTAGTCTATTGCAGTGGTTTTCTTTGGGGGCTCATGCCACGCTCACTGACCTGCACTGCTTCGCTCAAACGAATGTCACGAGAGAAAGTAAGCAATTCAAAGGATCTGATGAGAGTCTTTAAGCACTATAAACCTAGAATGTCATGGTACTAACCCTACTTTGCTTTAGAGACTTGCCTCATGACGTTTCTGGGTTGCTTCTTCCAGCAGTTCATCAGTCTTATACGATGTGATGCGTCTTATATGATCTAAATGTGTTTTCTATTTGATTTATTATAACATGAACTAAACTCTGTAGTAACCGAGATAAGGTTTATCAGGCCAGATGCTGAAGAAAAAATGATCAAAATGCAGTGTGTCTCTGTAAGTTATGCTGGTTTTAATAAAAATTAAAGGTCACATTCACCATATAATGATTTCAAGCATAGTAATGTCAGATTCAAGGCCTCTTGTACAACGACAGATTGTATGTCCCCACAGCTCCTGTGTTAATGTCCTTGTGGTGTCAGGAGATACCACATATATACTGTTTAACAAATCACTACTGAATAAGAAATAACTGACCCTTTCCACAGTGACACACACATGTAATATAGAGTAATAATGCTATAACCCAAAAAACAATAAAAATAAAGCATAACCCAAATAATTTGGAAACAATTTCAGAGGAAAATGCTGAATGTTTCATTATTTGAAACTTTTGTTAGAAGGTATACTGAACAATTTGCTTTGGTTTAAATGAATCCTCTGTAAATAGTCACCCGCTTCTAAACATATGACAGAATTCAAACACTCAAAAACGTATTTTCTGATAATTAATGGCACACATAAACGTGTTTCAATTCAGAAGGTCTACTAAGAAATTACAGGCCTAAAAATAAAAAGTTACCCAGTCTGTTGAATAAAATATTACCTGACTACTGGCCTCATCTATCATGAGTAGTAAACGACATCATAATGTGTTATAGTTGTTTTATTAACTCATAGAATGAATTGAAACCAGCTCATATGTAGTCAGCTTGTTATGGTAAACACACACACACTGTATGTCACTCATGAATTATGTACTGATTACATCATTATAGTGAAATGGTTTTGTGCTTTATGATACACTCGCAGTGCAGCAGGAGAAAAAAAACAGTCCAGTGTTACTGTCACTGTGACACAGCATAGCACAGTGAGATCTGTCATATATTTCTCTGCATAATTCTTTAATCTTTTCCATCAATACATATGCACAGTATCGTCCCGGTATTCCCTGCTAATTTTATGCAGAGTAGTAATATTTGCAGAATGAGGTGCAGGAGGTTTCTTCTAAAATGCTAATTTAAATCATTTAACACGGTTACAGGGCTAAATAATATATTTACCTTACAGCTCTTTTTCTAATTAATCATCAGTATTTTATATTAAGGCACAGAGAATTGTGCAAAGCTTCGAAGAAAGGAATGAGAGGATAAACGCTCTGGGCGTGGCACCTCATAAGCTCCTCTGACTAAAAATGCTGATTTAAAATAAGCTCTCTCTTTCAGACAGTCATGACTCATTTGGATTGGGAGAAGATTTTTGCCTTCCTCATTTAATGATAACGGCTCATCCAAAAGACAACGGGCTGGTGGCTAAATCCAAGCTGGCGAAGCTGCAAGATGATGACAGTGTGTTCTGGGTGGTAGAGAAAATCATCAGGAGCAGGTTTGATCCCTGCCACAGCAAATGTAATCAACAACGGTCGGTTACATAACGCTGTCCATTTTCTTCAACTCCATTTTGAGCTCAGTGTTTGAAAAAGTCTCCTTTATGATGAGCAATTACTTAAATTACAGGGTTTTAGTCCAAGTCTAAATTTTCTAAATAGATTATTTGTACTTCCATCACAAGATTGATATTTACTTCTTATAGACAGCAGCTGTCCCCACACATTAAAATATACTAGCACCACTATAAATAGAGTATTTAAAGTATTTAAAAGGAAAATAGCTCTTTCTAAACACAACTTTCAAACATCTAAATCTTAAAAAAACTGAACAATACAAGCAACCTTTTTACCTTTCTTCACTTTCACTCTGCCTGTTGTGTCAAACTGTCAGCTGCCTAGGAACTGCAAAACCCAAGCTCTTCCTATAATATGCTTCCTCACAAAAGAAACTATTTCACATCTTTTCAGTGAAAAGTTGGGACTATTCTTAGCTTACAAAAAAAGGAAAAGCTTTTCGTCCTGCCTGGAAAACAAAAAGCCCAGAGCGAAGCTGTCCTCCAGTGAGCCTGTTTTTAATCTGACACGGAGCTGTTCTCCACATGGCAGATTTCAGGAATACAACAAGTGATTACAAGGATAAAATTCCTTCATCGTGCTGTTTGGCAAAATCACAACATTGTTACTGTTTAATGTAAGTGCTGCGTCTTTTCTGTGACCATCTGATTTGTGTGAAGGGTGAAAACCTCTTCTAGAGTAATGTTAGATGTTTTATGACAGAGCTGTTGGCCTCACAACTAAAAAGTAAAGGTTTTGATGATGTCATTTTTAAAAGACGGTTATGAGACTACAATTAGAATAAAAAGTTATTTGTTATAAATGTCCATTTAGTCTCTCTTTACTGTTAACTTGAAACAAAGTCACAAAAGTGTGTAAAAGTCTGTTCACGCAGTCCCTGTAATTCCTCTTTTTAAATCCTCACTGTGGCACCTTGAATGAGAATTATTACCGGGCATGATGAATATTTTGAAATGACAGTTTTGGAGAAACAGTATTTACAGTTAAGCCTTCAGTGGCACACATATTCCTGTCAGAGAACAGAGGGATTGGAGGTTTTAATTAATCTGAACACCAGCATCCCTGAGTGTACACACACACTCACACACACCTGTATATAGACACCACCTAAGCGCAAATCCACACAATGCAAAAGCAGGAACATTTAAGCATGACAGACGGAGAGTGGTGGAGCAACATATCAACCTTTACATAAACGTCTCTGTGAGACATTTGTCAAAATAAAAGTGTCTGAAGAGTGGGTTGGAGCTTCTGTGCAAATGCAAAGTACTACAGAGCTGTGCTAGAGAAGGGAAAGACCACACGTGTCCATTTAGTTACTGCCAATGTAGTTACCCACATAGAGCTGCCAGTTTACTCTAGTGACTGTTTTATTGGAAACTAGCAAAAACACCAGTAAAAATGCCTTCATACTTTATCAATCAAGTAGATTTAGATTCTAGCTCCTAAATATTGTACAATTAGAGGCAGTAATTATTTTTATGGACAGTGTTAGAATCCTAAGAAATGTGAGTATGTGCATGGTTCCATTAACTACACTCACAGCACTTTTCACCTATGATATAATTTACAATTTTTAGAGATGATGTATACTGAGCCTCAGGTTTTATTTACAATACTAATATATGATTTAACTGTACAACCCCATTGAGGGAATTTTTAAAAATACATGCAGCGGAAAATGACGGTGTTTTTATGTCTGTTGCTGCACAGCATGTACACTGATATTGGAATAATGAAGTGAATTTCAAATCAATGATCAAATGTATTCAGAAAGATTAAAGTTTATTATTTAACAGAATTTTGTGATAGAAAATGAAATATTTCTCTTGTACCATCGCGGCCTGCAATAAGCTGTTTTTGGCCATAAAACTAATGTAGCAGTCACAGACACTGACTGCCCTCTAAAATGGAAATTCCTAAGCTAAAATGGCACAGTGGGAATATCAAAATATGACATATCCTTACTTCTTATGCACCCCCCACATGCACTCACACATACTCCATCCCTCCGTCTCTTCTCCAGGGTTTTTCAATTCAGAGAACATCTGCTGTAGAAACTCTTGTGAAGGACATGTCAACTCTCCCTGACACAGCTGACTAAGCAGACGGACAGACGGACAGGTCAACGGACTGACATCTTCCTCAGATGGTCCGAAGGGAACCAAAATCCATAACTGATAGAAAGGAGGGGAAAGTCAGAGTGAGCAGATCAACAGCAGACAGTAGAAGCCTCAGAATTCAACCACTGGCATCTGGGAAGCAGATGCATGCAAATCTCCAGCTACTGCACGTTTTTTTCAAATACAGATGTGACCTTAACTGCTGCTTTTTGTTTCGTCTCAGACGTGGTTTTCTAACTGCAGTAACTACAGAAAACAAACTACAATTATGGTTTAATACATATTAACCCATTCCTATGGGTAGACAGTGGTATACAGTGGTCATAGACCACTTTATTACTGTAGGTTACAATCTTTACGATTATTATTGTGGGTGGAGCCTCCACAGAGTACTGAAAAGTGGTGGCCCGCTTTGTGGACTAGATCCATCTCTTTGTTTTGCTTAGGATCAGCAAAACAAAGGAACTTTTAGGCAGTCCAGTCACTCCCTTCGCTCACTCCCTTGAGATGAAAATATGGAAAGATTCCACTTAATCCTGGACAGCCCCCCACCCCCCACCCCCACCACCCTGCACGGAATATGCCCTGGCTTGATGGAGGAGCTTGTTTTCCCTGAATCATACCAAAGAAAATCAACTGCAGCTGACTGGCAGACGTTCTACTCCACATGCTGATAACAGTTTGATATGAAATATGTATTTTGTGCCCGAGAAAACATCCACCATCAAACAAACACAAACACTCTATGTTGTTACCCAGTATGGCCCAATTGGGATGAGCTCTCCTGTTTCTACTGGGATCCTGAAGTTCCGTTGAGGAGGGGCTCCCTCTGCCCAGAGTGGGCTCTCTGCCCTGGGCACCCCCCCTGCCTCGAGCCGAAGTGGCGGAGCTGCTCCAAGGTTCCCCACCCTCTGTAAGAGATGCGCTTCATTCAGGACCACCAACCAACAGCCATCAGGGGGTCACCAGGGTTCACAAAGGTCACAGGGAGGTCAAGACTCACTCGAATCATACTCACGGGTCAAAGGGGTAGGTCAAACAGCGCTGAGATCATTCATCTGACGGGCAAAGTAACATTCTAGGTGGTTTCCAGGTGGGCAAAGGTAAAGGCAGAAGGAACACGCAGGAAAGGTTTACAGTGGTTTCCAGAGTTTCATAAAAACAACAACGTTAAGACCATTACAGTATGTTAGTGAAGAAAATAAATAAATAATCACTGCCTGTAAAATTGTTGAGGGAGTATAGTTCTTATCTGCAGCAGACACTGTGAGAAAAAGACCCATGTTCTTTTGTAGTGTGTCAATCAAGAAAGTCACAAGTAGTCCAAATCATGCTTTCTCCCTGCTAAGTGGGTCTACATGAGTTCCACAACTGACACACAAATGATCACTTGTCTTCTCTGTGTTTGAAGCTGCAAGTAGCAATAAACAGCCCAACCACTACAAAACAACAATTTAGGCGATTTACCTAGATTACCCTTTGAGAATTGACGTGGTGAAAGATTGCCGTTTAGCCCACTTATGTGTGAAGAGTGTGCGCACAACCAAATTGATCCAACAGTCACGAAAGCCTCACATGGAAACAGTTGTAGACTAGAAGCATCTGAAGCTGCCTGGCAAATTGAGGGCATGGAGTTATAGATTTTTAGTTAGGATTACGGTTTTGAATGAAACAAATGCAAATTTATGTATCAATGCCCTCATTTAACATCAGTGAGAGCAAAGACTGGCACGAAACCAGAACTCAGCGGGATGCGGTTTGTGTGTGCGCGTGTTTTTGGGTGCCAGCGGGTGCACACATTCTGCACGTGTGTGTGAGTGCTTGTGCAATCTTGGCTCTCGGGTTTGTGTGCGTCTGTTTAAGGTCATGCTTGCTTTTCAACGACGCTGCTGTTCTGTGATCAAAAGGGAAGTTACAAAAAGAGCAGGGAGAGACAATGGGGTGAAGCCATAATTCTCCAAAGAGAGGCGTCTGTTAGTTAGGGACACTGCAGCTGTTGACAAACATATTCATAGGGGACATAGCATAAATTCTAATGGACTAGCAGGGACCTTCAAAGTGTGCCTATACTGTTGTCCTGCCAGGAAGCAAGATTTCTTTCTAAAGACCATTATTGTTTAGATTTAAAGTTCCTGGAAAAAGAGGTAACGACATTCCAAACTTCCAAATATAATACATCAACCATATATTTTATCTAATAAGCACTGATAAGCTAGGCATGATGACCAAAAGCTTATGGTCCTATTTAAAAGCCTAGAGCCAAAATGATTGCACTGTGGTTACGAGTCCAAGCTGGGGTTTGTGCCAGACATTTCTGACATATAGCATCGATGACAATGGGACGCACCAGGAAACAGTAAACTCGATGTTTGACCACCAAAATCTATTGTCATCCTTTATCCTAAGTGACAATTCATGTCAAATCTGAAGACATTCACAAGAAGAAAAGGATAAACATGACGCGCTGGGACCTGACCTGGCCAGAAGTGTGGCTGAACACTTGGATTTTCTGGTTGAATCATTTGGACGACAGCGGTGCAATCGGCCATGTTGTAAACATATTTGTGCCTGGGTGTCAGGTATACTGAGCAGTATTTTGAACCTCTCATCTTGCAGCTTTTATAGGAACTAAACAGCACTGTATCAGTTACCTCTTTCCAGAGCTCCACTGCACTGTTAGTGTCTTTCTCAAATGCCATCACTAGAGTAGAGTTGTTTTTGTTGGTCTTTTAGCCTCTGGCTGTGTACTTGTGGCTGATGCGCTCACATGGAATCCTCTCCCTGTTTCACTGTCAGCATACTCTTGTGCATTTTTGTTTGACGTGGTTGTTGTGTCGCTGTCCAGTGTGGAATATTCTACAAACCACTTCCAATTATTTAGAGACAAGATTGTGGTGACATTTTAATCATTCGCAATCCAATATCCTCATGTGACACACCACTGCTAATTGTAATGCCTGAAAAATCTACTTCAAAGAAAGTCACACATACAACAACTACTACATCACTACATAATGTAGAAACTGGTGGAAGCCAGTAAACCAGGTATTTAGTGACACATTCATTTCTATTATAAATGTGTATTTCCTGTATGGCAGAAGTTATAAAAATGAGGCCTTATTTTTGTAACACTGCTGATAAAGAGTGCAGCTAAACAAAAGCAGCACATTAGCTTAAACAACCATGGCATTGTACTGCTGGAAGGTTTTCAAGCAAATGCATAAATTCACCACATGTAAGTTTCCAGCCTTAGCTCATAGAGCAGAGTGATGTCACAGCCCCCTAAGTAAAAGGATAAAGGAAAGCGAAGCCAATAAATTGTAATTATTGCACAGCTGTTATTATTAAGTGAATACTGTTTCTGCTGAGGTCTGACAGTAAACGCTGGCTGATCAGTGGCGCATCAGGACAAAACAAATCATTTTAAGAGGAAAAAAAGCAGCCCATTACAAATCCACCGGAAAACGATGAAACCATATAACTCAGTTCAATCTGGTTTGATTTGGTACAGTTTGAAATTCTATTAAGACAGCAGCAGCATGTGTGAGAGTCCTGACAGCCAGAGCAGAGGCAAGTTAATCCTGCAAGTTAAATATGTGCAACTGAGGTGCAACAGCTTAGCACCAGGCCATGGCTTTAGAGCACCTGCCAGTGGTCAGTCATGTCTCAGTCAACTGTGCAAAACATGATCATAACACATAGTAATTAAATAGACTGTACTAAAATAATATTCTCTTCATTGCTGATTCAAATTAGATTTCACAACACACATGTTAAATGCATTTAAATGGTTAACTATGCAAATTGTGCAAATGTATAATTTAAATGTGGAAACATTAGCAACAGGAACCATTGTGAATGTGATTTTGT
The DNA here is from genome assembly GCA_032359275.1 of Microctenopoma steveboyesi. Classification (NCBI taxonomy): domain Eukaryota; kingdom Metazoa; phylum Chordata; class Actinopteri; order Anabantiformes; family Anabantidae; genus Microctenopoma; species Microctenopoma steveboyesi. The sequence continues at coordinate 17,782,321 of JAUMHF010000007.1, read as the reverse complement.
GATTTCCGCATCCAAACATGTTTCTAGATTGAAATTTGAAAGACTTTATAGAAATGCGATATAAGTCTTAGTTAGAAGTTGCACTGTAGTTTTTGAAACATGTGCAACAACAGCTGTGTAAGTGTGTGAAAAAAAGAAGAATACTTCAACCACGGGTTTAACTGTAGTTCATTTTATCTTGGAAAAATGAGCTGAACTTGGCTGAAAGGTGTATGGTTGGTTTTACACCATAAAGAATTAGCACCGCTGATAAAGGAGTAGTGTAACGTTACCACACCTCCATCAAGAAACATCTGCGCAGGCTTTCTTGCGCTTACAAGGTTCATATAATATCAGCCCAAATATATGTTCTTACAGGATAAAAGACAAATGTCTGGGACACTATTAAAGGTTTTGAAGACACCTACATTAAGTGTTTTCTTATTAATAACACTGTTCTTAAAACTATAAATATACTTTGCTCTGGAGTCTTGTCTGACTTTAAGTGCAGACCTATCTGCATACAACTCTCTCTGCGTAGGTGTCTGCCACAGTGTATGTGAAAAGTTAATTGTCCATATTTGCATGCAGTATAAAGCAGCGGCAGGAGGCAGACCTGGCACATGCTCCCTCCCGCTGATTTGAGCTGTCAACAGTATTTATTAACTATGATGAATCACCCCTCCATTTCACATCCAATCAAAGACCTCTCAGGGGGACTCAAATCTGGTCACCTTTAACTAAATGATTTTTCTTGGCCCATAGTGTGCCAGCCAGCGATTGGCCTGGGAACCTGATGATATGGCTGCTGTTAGAATTATTCTGCCAGTGGTCCACAGCTGCATCAGTCATTTTTGAAACAGTATGAAGAATTAAGTGGCCAGCTGACATGTAGCTGGATGGGCAAGGAGACTTTTAAAAGGCCTAATTGGACTGGCGAAATACAGACATGAAGAGATCTACCAGCCAGTGAGAGGTGGGAAATAAAGGTGTTCTCTTGACCTTGCTTTAAGGAAATGAATTAAACCTGAACCGGGTTGAGTCCCTGCTGCATAACACAGAACATTTTACAATGCAAGCGTCCATTCGCCCAGTCCATCTTTATTTAACAAAGAATACGCTCATACATCTCACAGCATAGTTCACCTTAATGTACAATCTATGCTAAATCTCAGATGTACAGCGATGAGACAAGGTCACACACATCTCTGTCTGTGTCCTCTCAGAACGCAGGAGTGCAACTGTACACTTCAAACCACAGGGAGGCATAAAGCCTTTGATCCTGGCCTGAACGGAAGAGCTTGGGCTGAAAATAAGGCAGGAACAAGGGGAAAAAAGGAAAATCAATAGATTCTTGTAGACACAGCCTCAAGTTTCCAATCTAACACGGCACCATATTGATTAGGCTTCATAAGAGACAAGGCACAGGGACGCTAATGTCAGCAGTGGATTTGTGAGCCTTTTAACAAAACAAACTTGTGATAGGACAATGAGATCTATAGGGGCTGTTTCTTCTAACGGGCTGCCGACAGATGATTTTTTGAACACATCTCAAAAACTCAAACAACAGCAAACTATCGGCTGGCCTCCGAGTGGTCATCGTAATGAATACTCTGGATACAGTAGTTGCAGCCAATGAATGGGCTAACCCACCAGACACTGCAACATGCCGTCCAGAGTTCACACTCTCTCTAGTTTTTCTTCTTCATAGGCCAAATGTTGGACAAAAAACTCTTTGTACGCCATTATTAGGAGGCTATCTGTGTATCTGTGTGTTAAAAGGTAATACACACACATAAATAAAACTCAGTGACTATTTTCTGTTGTAAAAACTAGCCTCCACAGTGAAACGAAGTGCAAGTGAGAAAAGCATGTAACAAAGTGTTTAGTGAACTAGATCTAAATTAAAGTTTTCCTGTGAAACGTCTCGATCAAGACCTCCAATAAGCCGGTGACTCACATGCAGAAAGTATTAATGGTGCATTCGAATGATGTTAGGTTGGGCTGAGTCACTTATCTTACAATGGCAAAGGAGTATTTTTCTGGGAAATGGTGTAAAAGAGTTTAGAACAAGTTGAGGTCAGAGAATGAAACCAGGAATCCCATGACCTCACTGTTCGCCTGTTCCCTAAAGAAAATGATTTAAAATGTATTAGGCTGACATGAAATGTTGCTTAAAGCTCCCATACCAACTAATTTGCTCCTGTATTTACTCCGCCCTTTAAAAATCATGCATCCAGGTCACGGTAACCATAAAAAGGTTCAGTGACAACTGGACTTGTTCCTTGATGATGTTTGTTCCTGCGTGGAGCACATCCATTATACTACTATGTGATGGAAACAGTTTGTCTTTAAGAATCAGTCTAAAATGACATGACTGATCACCCCAGGCCAAAACCTGATCTGTTTAACAATGAGGAAACATTTTCTATAACATAAACAGTAAATCTGATGGTGGCTAGCTGTGTAGGAGTTTATTTCCAAAGCAATTCCTAGCTACAGATATATTTGACTGAATAAGCGAGAAGCAGCAGAAGAAAGAGCAACTGAGCTCAGTCAACCAACTCAGGATAAATAAAGGCGAAAATAAAGTTCAGAGAAACAGGCAGGAAAGTCTTGGTATCTCTCTAAAAAACAGCACAATAACTTAGACAATAAATTATGTTTCTACCTCTGCAACTCCTCTGCATTTCCTCCCCTGACTATCTGGCACTCACATAAACACACATACACACATGCATACAAACACAAGGCGTGAAAAAGATAGCAGTAGACACTCTTATCTCTAAACATTGGCAGCTCATAATGAGAACGACTTTCTCTACAGCCAGTGGTTGAGTGGTGCTGACAGCCTCTCAGCCCTGCATGTCAGCACAGGGGGATTTGAAAATGCTGCCTTAGCTTGACAGCCGGGCCACGCACTTACAGATGTTTTCACACTCACAATGCACACACATCTATGCAGACAGAGCGGCAACTGCGCTTCAAGGTTGACTTCAGTGGTAGGAGGAAAGAGGACAAGATGCGTTTGAAGTCTTGACACATGGAAGAGACACAATACTGAGCTTTGGTGTATTGGGGCTTATGAGTGGTGAGTGGGTGATGGGTACAGAGAGCTGCTGTACCAGCCAAGGAGGAGGACGGAGCTTAAGTAGAGAGTTTAAGCCAAACAAAAATCAATGCACAATGACAAAAAAATCATTACAAGCCAGAGGATACATTTTCTGATTACTGCAGAACCACCTGCATATCATTTCACAGAAAGCGTGTCTATATATAGTTTTAAAATTTAAGTAAGAGTTACTGATGCCCTCAAAGGGCAAGAAAAAAGGAAAAGGATATGGGTTAAAAACTTAAAAAATGATCAAACTCTGCTGTAAATGCTATACTTGCCAACTTTACTACCACGTTTTAAAGCACAACCAGCAGTTTAGAATATGTGCTGCAAATCTAAATATGATATTCTCACTTCAAAACTGCCAAGCAACTGTAAAAGGTCAGTCCTCAGGCCAGAGTGAAAACGATAGTTGTATAAAGCCACTTCTATGCACGGAAAGCTCCTGCTGGAATCTGTGAGGTTCATATCCGTTTTCACCCATTGACTCCCCATCATTTCACCACAGCTGCTGTATTTATGTTAAGTCACGTTTGGCTGCTGCCAAGACTGTCGATTACGGCCTGTGTCATTTTTTCCCCATATTAAATGTCTCTCACCTGTCATCATACTCATGTTAAATCACATGTGTGTGTGTGTGTGTATATATATATATATATATATATATGAATATTCAAAGTGTTAAAAAACAAGAACTAATGCAGAAGGACAAGAACGAGTTGTTGCAGGCAGAGAGCGGATGACCAAATAATAAGGCTCTGTAAGGTACCTGAAACAGCAAGTATTCATGAATACAGACCTGCCCAGACTGTGTATTCATCTATTTCTGTGTATTCAAGCACTTTTATTTTCCAGGATGAGCCAAACGGCGTGGCAGTAATTCTAAGTCTACTTGAATTTCAGAATAATGCTCCGTTTCTGTTGCTCCCTCCTACATGGATCACTGACTCACAACATGGACAACTGCTGAGCAGAAATGCAGCCATTTTATCCAAACACGGGTTACCTTGCTCTCAGCATAAAGCATACAGTACTGTACTTATGCACTGAGCGAAGGTTTGTGCAGATTTGTTTTTTCATGCTTTTCAGAGGCACCCTGCCCTGTCTTTGCATGTTGTATGAGATCAGCACAAACTAATAAAGACACCGTGCTGCTGTGGTTCTGTAGGTAGCAGAATCACTTATTTAGTTCTTTAATTAACAAAAAAACAACAACATTAAAACAGGTAAAGCTGATTTACATTGATGGAGAAAGTGATTGAGGGAATAAACGCAGCAATATTTTGTAGGAAAGCAATTAACTGTCTGAATTAAAATGGGAGTAGAAATTGTGAAGAAACAAAGGTGCACACTGTTCATTACATTCTCTCTCTCTCTCTCTCTCTCTCCCTCTCTCTCTCTCTCTCACGCAAACACACACACACACAGTTTTGTTTACTGCCATCACAACCAATGCGTTAAATTAGCTTTTAAATATTTAGAATGTGCAGTTCACAATCCCAGGTTCCAGATTTAAAGCTGTCATGACCTAAAAACGGGAATTACTACATGTTGTTACACTGTGCCTGAAACTCACTGTGAAATCATGAACTGATGATCTAATAAGAAAATAGAAACAGATAACTATGATAACTAAGCTTCCTTGTCATAGTACACAGTCATATGCCATGTTACACAACCTCTGGAGTGGTATTCTCCTACAACAGCGCTTGCTATTTTGTTTAGTGCAAAGAAATTAGTAGCTTACACTTTGATTGTGACTCACTGAAGTCAACACAGAAGGTAAAGGCACTGTGCTCCAGGTAAAGAAACTGCTGTGTTATGAGCATATCTATTTGTGGATTGTCATATATGAATTTAAAAGTGTAGTTTTATTTGATGATTTCATCTGTTTGCATGCACGGTTATGTCATATAAATCAAATATACTATGTGCTGCAGATCTTCACAGTGACTATTAATTAGCTATGTGCTACAACCTTTGTGATTATTAGCACATGCTTTCAATCACAAACATACGATGTGAGACATTTGTCTTTACCGCAATAAAACTCCTCTTAGTTTGAACAATAAGCTAAGAACATGTATATATCCATTTTAGTTACACGTGCATATATGGTATATTCGTGTGGACAAGATGACTCAGATGTCTTGCTAATGAAATCAGATTGACGTCTAAGGGTGTGTCATTGGGAACAGGTGTTCATACACAGCAGTCTGTCTTTGAGCGCCTGTGCATCTGTGTGCTGTATGTATGGGTGTCACAAAAGATTAGTGGCTTCAGTCAGAGACATGGGGCTTATGGAATTAGAGGTTCACCGTAGCTGCCCATTGTTCATATAGCTGGGGATCACTGAGTCATACGCTCTGACTGAGAAACGTGAGCACAAAGCCTCCTTAAACACAAGTCTGACCACAAACCGGTGACTTTATGAAAACATCCACATTCCTCAAAAATCTAATATTGTTTACTAATATTGTTTATCAAATATGCAGATGATCTGCAACAATTTAGACCTAAAGAAAGAAAAACAATCAAATTACACATGGCACTATACCCTCACATCATTCCTATTATAAAGGTTGGTGCCAAACAGGAGCTAGACTGATTTATTTGAAAAACAAAACCCCAGAGAGCACACTTCATATCGTTTCATGTGTGTTTTTGTAGGTTTCTGGTATATTTCACTGCTCAGTTCAGTGATGTGCCATAGAAATGAAATGTATAAAGCTGTCTCAGTGATCAAAAACAAGCTTTAATTGTTTCTGCTGTAATCCTTCTCCTGTCACCTTGCCACTTCTTTTCCACAGAAAGAGCAGAGGAGGCAGAGCGATCTCATGCCTTCTCTTTCTGTGCTCCTACTCGGCTATTCACTGACAAACCTGTGCCCCTGTAGCCTTCTGCTCTCAACCCTCCCTCCTTGCTCCTGCTCTGTGATTCTTCACTAATGATCAGATGCTCTTCTCCTTCTAGTTTAATCAATTGTTTTTGTGCTATCATGCACACTACTTGAACACCGCTGTACGGGGAGACTATAGACAGACTATAGAGGGAAAATGTATGTTTCTCATTAATGCACTTTAATGATAGATCCACTCTAATCTGACACTATGTTAAAAACTGTGAAAAGGATGTTTACTATGAATCAGAGGGTTCCCACAACAATTAAGAAAGCAAAGATTGACTGTAAGTGACACAAACTATTTTTTTTTTCATTTCATTTCGTTACTAAATACTACTGAAGCCAATCCTAAACTCACTAATCTCAAATATTGTCATGAGTACAAAGAGTGAGACAGTTATTATTATTATTTTAAGTTTATGTAGTTAATATGTTATAATTGCACTAAATGTGATGTATGTGTGGGTTAGATTAATTATGAATGAAAAACAATGAACCATACCTGCGCTTTAATAATATACTGTGACTTATATGGTGTGTGGTGCTGATATTTTTCAGTTACATATACAATCACCCCCGTTATCAAAATAAAAGGACACATAAAGTACGACTGCCTTCACTGAAACTATGAATTTATCTATTCCCATTCCTGGATGCCACACCTCAGACCTGCCTGTGATGGAAACAATAATCCTGGGAGACTTATTCTATAGAGAGCAGCAGGGAGAAATACCAGACTTAACAAAGAGGCTAGCTTCTCAGCTGATGTTTCTTTAATATCAAATTGCCCAGTGCGAGAGTTTCACCGCCCACATGATGATGTCACCTTATGGTAGGAGAAGCATTAGCTGAGGGCACATCGGCATATTATGAGAGAAAAATGACAGACAAAACAAAAAAGGCCCCTCTCTATGCAAAGGGTCAAAATATCAGCCTTATTCTTTCAAGATGTGGAGGCAGAGGATGTCTGTTTGATTTGACATGGCGCTCATCCTCTCCAGTGTATTAATGAAAATGAAAGCAGCCACATTCATATGTCAAGCTTTCCAATAACCACAACAGCCCAACTTTGGGACCACAGAGTTCCTGGGTGGCTGTGAAGAAGGGAATAACACCACCATCTAGGGGCTTGTCTCAACATTACTTCCACGCAGGAACATGCCTATCATGCTCGCAGCCACAGAGCTATTCACTCAGACTCTTTTCAACAAGTGCAATCAAACAGCCACAAGAGGAAGCTGTCCACAACCGCAGAGGAATACACCAGCAATAGCAGAGTCCTCCGTTTACATCTGAAGCATTTCTCCACTGCTTGATGAGATTTAGAACTATAGCTCCCCGTGGAAGGTCACTTCCAGCCAGCATGCAATTGTGCTGGGGCAAAAACAAGGGGAGAAAAAGACAGCCAGCGGAGTGAATGAGGGAGGATAAATACTAGACACAGATCACCTTTGATGAGAGCATGCACAGCTTGGAGCTTAACCATATCTCAACTGACGCAGACGGCCAAATAAAACAATGAAACAAAGTACTAAGAGATTAGAGTGAGAGCTTCTAGAGAAGAGATTTTTGAAATTCTTACCTATGATGGGAGCCAGGCGGAAAATGTCAGATAGACGGCTGTTCACAGGTTCATATGGGGAATCCTCCAAGAAATCATTACCTTTAAAAGAAATGATGATATTAGATAGGAAAATGTTGAGATTCCCTGTTGTTTATCATCTTTCACCCCTCACATTGGCCTGCATGTGACATGGCTTATTCGGGTCAGTCGATATTCACGCTGGCACATAGCCACATGCTTGATTAGGCAGGTTGGTCAGCTGTGTTGCGCAACTGAAAGTCTACTCACTGGTGATGGACTGGATGCAGTTTAGGGACTAAAAGCCCCCCTGCTATGATCAACACTCTAAGATGGTACTGCCAGTGCTGAGGGGCTTCACACTTCATTACCTCCGAGGAAAGTGATTTAGGAGGTCTCTGCTCTGCAGGACTGTGGCTGTGAACTGAGTCAGAGGCCAAATTGAAATGATATTTGAGGGATTGCACATGATCGTAGTGGACTGTTAATAGATATAGAGCTGTGTGTAACTTTATGAGTTTGTGCGTTTGTGGTGGCAGCGGCAAGGGAGGTCACAAGGCTAGAGACGGAGAGGGAGAATGAGAACTGATGCAGCAGCAACAAAGCATATCAGTCCTTTACAGACCAGAACACCTATGAGGGGAAAACTGCTGGACACAAACATTAATGTAGTTGCAGGATGATTTCAAAGAGGTTGTCCTACCAAAATGAAAGATTATTATGTATGTCCACGTGCTTCAGTCTGTTAAAAGTATATGCTGATACAACTATAAATATATTGACAACCTAATCAGTTCTAACTCTGAATTTAATGACGAAAGGCTGAATATTGGGGGTGTTTATGCGCTAAAAGCACCAAACTCACCTTGTAATGTCTGATAAATCCCCCAGTAAATACGCAGGCAGTTCTTCTCCTTCTTCATGCCCCTTTTACATCGGCAGTTGTACAGCGGGCTCTGTTTGAGCGCGTCCATGGCGCTCCGGCACTCATCCTTGGCCTCCTGGCCGGCCACCATGCTGAAGTTGCTCTCCTTGCCACCAGCCACGCACTGCCTCATCGTGCGGTACTTGCTGCTGCACGCCGGCTCCCTCAGGCACTGCTCGCTGGCTCTCACACAGTCCAGCCGGGTGGCCCCAGAACGCAGGTTCTCCTCGGCATAACACAGTACATCTGGAGACAGAAACGGCATCTATTACACCACACATAGCAAGAATAACAACTTTGTTCGCTCCCAGGAAACATTCAAACACTTCCTAACTCATTTACCCTGCGCTGCCACAATTGTTCTGTAGTCTATAGTTGGTAATCTATAACCAATAAGTAAAAACCTAAAACGTCACTACTCTAACTCACACAGTAAACTTCAACATTTCCAAAGAAACGACAGCTCCGTTTTGGAGCCGCTCGGATCACTTCACAGAGTCTAAATGTTGCCTCCCTCCGAACTCTTTTAGAATTAGAGTGGAATAAAACCTATGGTGCGCACAGCGAACTTACCCAGAAGAGGCAGAATGATGTAGAGTAGTGCGAGGATCATCGTCTTCCTCTCCATGTGAAACACAAGCCCTCGTTTGAAAGAAATGTAAGAACTAAAGCGACTTATCAGTAGTTTCATTCCCAGGGTACTTCCACTGTATTGAAATCCATTGAAAGCACGTAGTAGTCTGCGCTCCGCTGTACACACCAAATCCAGCTCGCCTCATGCGAGCGCTAATTTCCCCTCCCGAAGTGACCAGTCCCGACTCGGCAGCTTCTTCTATGAACCAAAGGAAGCCTCTGTCTGTCTTTCCTTCCCGTGCGGGTGGTCCTCTCACCGCCGACAGACTGGGGATCAGAGCAGCGGTGGGAGCGAAGCGGAGTGTCCTCCAGTTGGATGCTTGCGTCTGTGCGTCTGAGCGCACACAGCCAACTGGAGCCCCACTGCTGTCTAGCGCTTTCAGAGGTAGGAGACTGCCAGCTTCCCCCTCGCACGAAACTCTAGAAAACCTATCGTAAATTTACAAAGACAGGCCTTCCTCTTTCACCAAATTCATTCCCTTATTATACTAATATGAAAAGAAAAGAATTAATTAGCTTTAAGTTCACTTCACTTACTAATGAATACCAGATACATACGATGTACAAGGGCACACTAATGACAATTCTATCATTAGATTATCATCAGGACACTCATTACAAATATATTTTATACTTATTAAGGTCATTCTTCTGTTTACCAGCCAAACTTTCCAGTACGAATAGTCTCTCTCTCTCTCTCTCCCTCTCACACACACACACACACACACACACACTAACTTTTCATGTCCATTAAAGAACATAGGCCACGCTGCATAACCACAGAGGGCATCTCGTTGCATATTTCATTTGAGATGAAACCAGCAGTGCGGACACGCAGAGGGCAACGAGCAGGACTTAGGTGCATTTTCATGAGCCGATGAGAAAAGCAACATTCTGATGTGTTACATCACAAACCATGTTGAACTGGACAAAAGATTTTAGCTGCGCTCTCTAAGGGCTGTTCATGTTTCTGCTCCTCCCAGTGAGTTAGGTGAATCTTCTTTGCAAACAACAGAAATGTGTGGCAACAGTGAGCTTTCCACCGTGACGACTGTAGGCTGGTGGGTATTTGATGTTGACACACTTCATGGGGTGTAATCCCAAAATACAGAGCCTACCAAATATGTTAAAGCTGTCAACGAGAGCGGCCTGACAGTGCTGCGCTGCAGGGACAGGGACGTGCGCACAGTGGACACTGTGTGACTGTCGCCATCTGTTGGTAGAAGCATAGAAAGGCTCAGTCTCAAAAGTACTGATATGAAACCATTAATGATACTTTCACACATATGTTAGAACTCAGAAATATGAGCATTGCATTAAACACCTCTGTTTGATCAATGTGATGCCAGATGACTGGAAATCAAACACACAGAGCATGATTATAATAACAGGCATGATGCACCATGCAAGTCGTAACTCTTCGTATAGCTCATTGATTGCCTATATGGCTAATCCACTTGGCTAAATACATGGGAACAGACTATGCCAATAATCCTCTCTGCATTAAAGAGTGGACTGAATCAATCAAGGATGCTGGTTTCCATAAATCATTCCTTTTTCATGCGTACACACAGAGAATGGGAGACAGCAGTTTCATTCAGAGATGGGGATGAAACAGCTCATTTGAGCATCAGTGAATGGTGCCCTAATGAAAAGGAAGCTGCGATTAGGTAGGGACAATGAATCAATTCTGCAAGGTACAGTCACTTTTTCAAAATGACTTTCAGTTTTTTTGTTTTTTTTAAATAGATATGTCACAGGCCACTGTCGACAGCTATTTTTATACACGGGGAACATGACAGAAAAAAGAGACAGAAAATGGGTACAACTGAAAAAGCCAGGCTACTATCTCTGCTAGCTGTCTGCTTACACTTTGATGACTTAGCTCTTCCAAAGTCTCCAAAGGGAGCCTTGCCAGTCTGGGCAGGGCTCAATTTGGTGATTTATCTAAAGCCTCAATCAATATATGATATTAACTAATTTTGCAAATGAATGTCAGAATGATGTAGTCCTCGGGACAGTTGACGTTTCACACTGTAATGTGGTTCATGGCACCAGATCAGAAGCTTTCTGCACCAGTGATGAAAAGAGAAAATTGGTCAAATCTAGATCCGTCTAACAAATGTACGAAGCAGGTCCCAGTGGTCCACTCAGCTCATGCTGATACAGCACTCAAGTGAGCGGGGACAGTGTATGGAACCACACTTAGCCAACACTGCTGTATAAGATCTTGACAGTAGGCTCCGGACATGCAATAACTTCCAAAAGGCAAATCTTAATTTAATAGGGTACATGAATTCAATCCAGTTAAAGTTAATGCTGACTAGCCCTAGTTAAGGACCTGAGCTATTACCATCAGTGGTGGACTATCAGAAACTGCATTTACCTAAGTAGTATATATAAGTACTCTGGGTACAGTTCATTTAATTTATGTTTGATAGGGGGTTCCAACTACAATTACACCGCAGTTGATTAGGAAATAAGAGTACTATTTACTTATCTACTCATTTGGCAGCTTTAGGTGGGCTACTTGTCACTGTGCTAATTTGTTAAATGCTAGAAGGATGTGAAATAATACATTATGGTGCATTACAATTCAATAACTCACCTGACATGTGCATGAATCAGCTGAAATTAGTCCAAATGTGTTAGGCAGTGTAGCTAACACACAAAGTAAAACATGCAAATCACTGTGTGCTTATACAAACTAGCAGCAAGCCATTTCACACAAATAATTTAGCTAGAGGGCTGTGTTGAAATCTCTCAAAAATTCCTGTCTCAACAAATTAGCATATTTTATCCGACCAATAAAAGAAAAGTGTTTTTAATACAAAAAAAGTCAACCTTCAAATAATTATGT
>JAUMHF010000007.1:17749780-17770225 GCA_032359275.1 Microctenopoma steveboyesi | reverse complement strand
TGAGACCTTTTTACTATGTGTGAGATATGATGTCAAAGGCAGGCTCGTTGACCTTTAAGAAATATTGCTAACTTCTTCCTGTGCTTGTAAAAATGGACATCCGATCAAAGAGCAAATTACTTGGTCTAATTAGAAACATTGCTGAAGACAGCACAGTTAAAGTGTGATCTGCATTAGAACACATGACAGGGATACTTTTCTGATCCTTTAAGAAATTGTACACTGTACAGATATGCAGGATGTGTTTGCCACTCACATGGTGTAACATCTTACAGTTTATACAAATTGTCACGAGATAATTATAGTAGTTAGTGAACTTGGAGTGGGATTGTTTTCATTGAATACCTATAGTATCCCTGCACTACCATAAAAGAAACACACTCAAAGCAATATCATGGGGCAACATTAAAAAAAATGAATCCTCTAAGTTTACTTTCTTGTACATTGGCAATTTGGTTTAAATTGGGAAGTACTGTCTTCCAACCTAAGGGTCAGCGGTTCAATTTTCGCTTTTCATTTTTGTATTTTTATACATATAATACTTATTAAAATACAAATACATGCTTTTTGATGACTTAATTAATCTGATTGGTTACTGAAATGCCATATTTAAATACATTTGGAGTATTTCCATAATAACACTTCCTATGAAAAAAAAAAATCATTGCTATTTTGACCTATATGTCTATTTTAGATGTCAAAAACAATAGAGGAAGAAAGAAATAGAAGGTACATAGAAAATATCTCAAGATGATAATGGTGATACAAATGACATAGAGTAGTTGGCAGAAGATGATGAAGATAAGGATAAGGATGAAGAATGGACTCCTCAGGACATGCTTGTCCCGAGGAGCACTGTTGAGGAAGACTTTCAAGAGGAAAGTGTAGCCCAGACAAGCACAGATGTTGTTTTTTTTCCTTACAACACAAGACACAGTCAGAAATGAGTCAGTTAAGATGCAATAAAAAAAGGAGAGAATACAGATGGTAATGAGATGGTACGACAACAAACAGGTAAACCTGCGTTCCTCTTTTGTTGGCATTGAAGCGTTGGGGCATGTGAAACGCTGGGATCGCAATACCAAAACTCACAAAGTGGAAACTTATAACAAATTCATGGGAGGTGTTGATCTACTTGATATGCTGTCTGCACTTTACAAGTTCAGCTTCAGATCCCGAAGATGGTTCGTGTACATCTGGTGGCACACTGTTACAGTGTCATTAATGCGTGGAACCTCTACAGAAGAGACCAGAAGAAGCTTGAGCTCCAAGAAAAACCCTTGGCCCTGCGAAGGTTTCAAGCTTTAGTTGCTACTTCTCTCACAAGTGCAGGAAAGCCCAAGTGTGGCAGACCAATGTCCCCCACTGAGGCGACTCCTACACCACCCCAGAAAAGGCCAAGCTGCAGTGTTCCTCTTTATGTGAGAAAGGATGGCATTGACCATTTTCCTAAATGGGAAACCGGACAGAGATGCAAGCACTGCACGGGCAATCACTTTTCACATGTCTACTGTGGGAAGTGTAAGATGCATCTTTGCCAAAACAAGGACAGAAACTGTTTTTCTGTCTACCACAAAGTGAAATAAATAGGCTGTTAAGCGTGTTATTTAAAAAAGAAAAAGGAGAAAAAAGTTTAAAACAAAACTTAACATTGTTGTTAAGAAAAAATGGTCAAAAACGCCAAATGTATCAAATGCGATACCAAAAAAATCTCATAAACAACATGATGTAGCAAAACAATGTTCCAGGATTTTGTTAATCAACATCTCCGTTTCTAAAAATCAGAATTTTCTGGCTTTTTTTGATGGGTTGGCTCTTACAGGGTTAAAGTAAAGGTTAACAGGTTATCACTGTTCACGGTTTCCTAGTCACTAGATTTTCTTTACATTATTGAGTACACAGTAATTGTGCTAGTTAATCACCAGCAACACATCTCTCATATAAATTCTCTCTATAAATGTTTCCTTCTCAGTACATCTGTCTGTGGGATTGTATGTCTTAAATTCTCCTTTATCTGTTTGGGCTTCAGGCTCAGCAGTTTTCTGGGATGAAGCTGCAGCTTGATCTGATGAAGAAACGTGAAGACCAGATGTTGAAGCAAATTAAGGACATGCTCTGCCAGAAGAGCAACTTCAGGGAACGTCTAGTGGGTTGAAGGCTGAATCAATATTTACATTTATCATATTGATTATATGTTATATGAATACCTAATCAGCATGTATATTTTTAACAATGTAGAATGTATACATATTGAGTTGTACATTTCAAATGGTGCTGTAAGCTTCTTGATGATTTAACCATTATGGGTTAGAAGAATTACATTTTTAACTTCTGCTATGTCATATTTAATGCATTACAAAGCTTTTAAGCATATACTGACCTTTTTTGTTGCCTACAATGTCAAGCAAATCAAAACGATGTAATAATATCAATAATAGTACATCTTTAGAAATGGTAACATCACAAGCAGCTGTAAAATTATTATTGGAAACATTTTTCATGAGCCTTCTTTGTATACCAGGCCAAAATAAAGAGAGAGTCTAAAGATGAAGAGGAAAAATTCCTTCAAGAGCTCTTAAGGTTCAACAGTGACTTCAGTCTTCATGGGAACAGAGAGACATTGTTTGAGAGCCAAACGCACACTGAGATTCTGGATCTGGAGAGGGAGGTGGATTCATTATACAAAGGTCATAAACCACAACATACGTTATTTTTTAGAATTCTATATAGTTTAAGTTCAAAGTAGTAAATAGATAAATTACACGGCGGTTTAAATCCTTGAGATGCATTTTGCTGACACAGTGAAGACGTACTCAATAGGATTTCAGTAAGAATCTGGATTTAATTTATAGATGGTGTATAGAGAATGAATGTGAAATTATGATCAGTACAACTCAGTAATTAGATTCATTAACCGAGTGGAGCTCAAATGAAAATTCTGCTTAGTAAGCAAAAAGGTTTTTGTGTTTTTGTTGTTCACAACTGCCAGGAAGGCAAAAACAAATCCTACAAATACACCCACGTTTGGCATGAAGTAAAATTGTTTGAGGTTTAAGTTATTCATGGTCATTTAGAGTTGAAAGTATTTTCATGACAGTTTCCCAGGTACCCGCTAAATCTATCCACATACTCTCTTTTCACTAAACTGTTTACAGAAAGTTTGTCAAGGAAAGAATGAGAGACCAAGCTATGTATGTATGTGTGTAAAATGTATAACCGGAATTTTACAAATGTGTATGTGCAATGGATATATGTTCTGATAATTGTAGAGCATGTTGGTGCCAGCAGTTTTAATTGCCCTAGTTTTTTGATTCTGATTATATATTCTATATATTAAACTGTGAGACATTTGATGACACTTCAGCTCCTATAATGTTAATTACAGATCTTCCCACATTTACATCATGTAATCCATCACAGTATTATCGGATTCTTTGTAAAACTACAAACAAATACATTTAATTAAAAAAATGCTCAATTCATTTGTTTTAATTTAATACAATTCTCTTTTCCTCCTTCACACACAGAGATGGAGCTGATGACCCATAGGAACAGTCACATGAGCGCTGTGCAGGAGGAGAAGAGAGTGCTCCAGTTTGAACTACAAGGCCTAGATAACAACCTGAAAGGTGAAACCAAAAGTAAATTTAATCGCAGAACGTGTGGTTCTGAAAGCACACGTGCAAAACTGACAGAAAGTTTTCTATCTTTAATCCACTCAACACATTTACAGTATATCTCAATACAGCTTATAGCAGATCATCAGTTTTCCAGCTTGTGTTTATTGTTGTGTTTGATTTTAAGAAAGTCAAAGCTAGGGGCAAATCTAAAACTAGAATTTTAAAAGCAGTCAAACCAGCTAAAATTTATAAATCTAACCACTTCCAAGGCAATTAAGTCCAGATGTTAAACTCAATGTATGCCAGTTTCTGGCTTCATGGGTTAGTTAAATAGGAGATCACTGCTTGTGTAAAAAAAGGATTTTAATCTATTTTCAAAGACTTTAGTCGTGGAAGTTTTTACAGAAAGGTTCTGACGTACGAGTAGCTTTCTGAACAAAAAGAACACAGTGTTAAAAATGCTGTGACTGCTGCTTTAGTGTGGGTTATTTAATATCCATGAGAACAATGCCATCCATGACTCCAGTCATGATTAGTTAGGTTCCCCCAGTGTTCTGCTGTACATACTGTACATGTAGGTTACTTGTTTGTTGTTTTAAAATATCTAGCTGTGGATGAGGACAGTCTCACTCCCATTAATTCCATGATGACTGAACAAACGTGTTATTCTCAGTGTGTGTACTAGTTAGTGGAGGTAATGGCACTACTGTATATGTTGCCAAAGATTTTCTATTGAAGTTAGGAGGTATCACTCTGTAACACCTGTCATCAATTAGAGAAAACTGTCTCAGCACAACAGCTCTACATGAAGCCGCAGACATTCTTTAGAAGCTCACATTGTCACTTTTTTAAAACTGGTGAACACTGTGGGTGTCTTCTTGTAAAATCATCAGCTGGTCTGTCATCGGTTTAAACACCTTCAATTTTTAAAGTAAGCAGGAATATAAGCTGTGCCAAAGTCAGTAGGCTGTTAACGCGTGTATATACTGTAAAATCTAATTCCACTTCTGTGGGAAACACTCTACAGTATATGTCTGTCTTGTTTGAAGGAAGTAATTTTGTGTTTGATTTATTACTCCTCGCTACAGACTTGGATTGGCAGCTAAGCAAGGCTGAAGCAGTGACAGAATCTCTGACAGCGGAGATCTTGTTTGTCAGTCAGAAACCCCTAACTGACAGTACCTGTCTGAGGTGAGTATCATCAACTGCCTGGTTACTGATAGAGGTTTAGATATTTGGACACACACACACACACACACACACACACACACACACACACAGCATACAATATGTGCTTTACCTGCAATTGCAATATAATATTTATCACTCAAGTAAACAACAAATTCTACAGGAAAATAAAAGCAAATTAGACAAGAAGAAACTAAATGGTATAAACCAACACAGCATTTTGTTATTTTGCATATCATAAAAGAAGTTAGTGTGCAGATACTTCCTAATATTTAAAATCTTCCTTGTCCTGCAGTCATGATGTTTAGTTTAGCAGTTCCTTTTGTGAGTGCTGTCAGAGAGCCTGGTGTTCAAAGGTATAACCTCTGACCTGAGGTCAGCCACACTGTCGTCTTTGTGGTTTTCTTCAGTAGAACTGATGAAGGATAAATACAGTAAAGGTAATGTAGGCTGATTAAAATTTAGATTCGTGCATTCAAACACAGAGTACTGGCCAGTAATATGGAACAGCAGCAGGCACTTGTAAACCCATGTGAGAGGAGTCTGCTCTTGTAGACGACGAATTAGTTGTAGAATATGAATTGGTGATCTCCTATTGATGGCCGGCTGGTAGGTGAGTGCTGCTCCACCCTATTCTTCCACAAAAGGCCTCCTTTATTTAATTAAAAACTGGAGATCAATAGTGTTCCAGGAAGGACAGGTCATTGTTTTTGCTGATGCTACTGCTTTAATAAATTTCGTGTCTAACAAATCCCCAAACCTGTCTAGATAATGGTGTTTACATTATCACTTTTAAAAATCTCATTTTAACGTGAATTTCTTTCTTAGTCATAGTCTTTTTTTTTAGCTCTTACATCTTTCTGTGGACAGACTTGGCTCCCAGCTTTACCTTAAATCAAGCATGTTGGTAGTATGTCCGTATCATCCATCAGCCTCATCAAATATACTTGGTCCGTCTTTACTGTTGAGCTTATTAGCCTCAGGAAGTGCTGAGGACGTGGCTTTGGAAGAGCGGGGACGTCTCTCACTCATTCTTATGATCATTCACTCTGAACAGAAACCATCAATCCTGTTTTCAGCCACGGCAGTGTCTCTTTAACTCCGTACTTATTGATTGTTGGAAATTGAATGCATGTCAATTTGAATGAGTGCTACAGTCATTTAAAAAGTGTTCAGTGTGCAAAACAGGGTGGTTGCTGATGCAGATCATTCACTGTCACACAATAGAAAGACCCCTGAAATATTCAATTATGTTTGGGTTTGATGATTTAGTATTTTTTGACATACAATATTTTCTTCATGGATATATTACTGTTGCTTTCCTTGCAAAGACAACTTCATTCAAAGATGTCATTGCACTGCAGAAATGAAATGAAAACCTGCAGATTCTACCCGCACCCAAAATGACAAATGAATGTCTTGATAATAAAAAACGTAATTTTGCTGTGAGTACACTCACCTTAAAAATCTGATTTGTATGCTCCACCAGGACGTGTGAAGTGGAAAACACTGCCTTGGGTTTTTTGTCTGTAAAAATACAGTTTTAGTCCTTTGTTACTTTTACAGTTTCATTAAATGCTAATAAAAGTAAGCGATAGCTTGCGTTAGATTCAAGTGTAGCTCCTTGTACTCCCTTCACAAACCTGCCAACTGTTTAAGGCTACAAAGAAATAACATTTCATGTATGTTTCTGACATTACAGAGTGAAATGCATTATGCAGTATATTTATAATGAGAGCAGATTGTTTTTAAAGACAAAGTACTGTGTGTATGACAGAGTGACTTCTCTGGTGGTCCCATTAGGTTCAGCAATATCTGACTGCCTGTGTATTTTGGAACTTCTTTTTTCTATAGTTTATATTTGTATTTAAAATACAGTGGCTCTATTGTTATAAAATATGACAAAATGTTATAGTTCTGCATATTATCCTATTGATTTCAGGTGTGGTGGTTTACATCATTTGAAGGTTTGATGATTTTACAGTCTGATGCGTCATGGAAGGTGTGGAGCATTGTTTTACGTCACTACACAGCAGGCAGAATAATCCAGGAAGTGCCTGTTAACCCTTCACCACTTAAGCTATTTTAGCTCTAGCAGTAAATTAGAAACGTTAAATGAAATAAGATAATTTAGATGTTTGTTTTACAATAGCACCGTGGAAATGGTTGAGGACTCGGCCTTTAAAGCTAACCAGTCTCAGGAGATTTTCCTAGCTGGATGAGTTCAGTGAAGACTTTGATTTATTTTTTTCACTTCATTCTGAGCTAGTAACTTGTCCTTTGGGGCCTACCATATAGTTTCACCCCGGTGCAGCAAACCCATTGGGAAAACATGAACAAATACACAGTTACAGTGACTTGGCAGGATTCACCACAGCTTATTAGAGCAGAACTGCAGGTAACTCACCCCATCAGTCTAGTGAGCAGTTTTAATTATCATGGTGTCTACCCTTCCTCCTTCAGCTGCACCATTGTTCATACACAACTGATTTTGAGCTGACCATTCATCTGAATTTATCAGAGCTGGTGAAACTGTTATCCTAAGCTGATCATTTGTCAGCATACAGTACATTATCTTTGAACATTATCTGTCAGCATGGATTTTAAAATTTGTTTTTATAAGTGATATCAACAAGGATTTTAAAGTCAATGCATGCTTCTCTTTACAAATTAACTTTGAATGGCTGGTTTTCTTTTTGTTTACCAGACTGAGGAAAGAGCTGGAGGTGCTTAAAGAAGGAGATCTTGATCTGCTGCGAGAGACACTCAGTTCTGAAATACTGTTTCTGCAGTCGGTAAGTTGCTGTTTTATGAAGAGGGCTTTTGTGCAGCTTAATGAAAAATGTTCTTCCTATCCTACAAGAATCAGCACCAGACTGGGGTGTGGCAGTTTTGTTGATAAGAAAAAAGTTGTATGTGAAAAATTGCTATGAGTTAGAAACTCATTGCAATCCTTGTTTTTCAGTGGGTTTGTAAGCTTTCATTCTTTTTTGCTGTTTGCAGAAGCTGGACAGCAGCCAAGGAAGTGAGCAGCATTAGGTTTGGCATAGTGATGATACATAAAGAATGCATTAGTTCAAAGTTTTTATTCTCTGTCAAAAAACAAAAATGTGAACTGAAGAACAGTTAGGTAATAAATCTATGTTTTGTCTTAATACCAAGTGGATGATAATCAATAAAAATGAGCAAGTTCTGTTCTGTGAGTAACCTTAGTAAGGTAATTTTTTGTAGCTTATTAATGGAAAATAAAAAAACAAGTACATGGGCTGGCATGTAGCTCAATGGGTGGAGAAGTCGTCTACAAACACGAGCCCCATGAGCTCATGGTGAGTAATTCAGTTGGCACTTCCTCCAGACTACAAGGTGTCTTTAGACAATACACCAAAACCCCACAGTAGCAGCATCCTCTATAGCAACTGTTCATACAGCAATTTCCCCAGGAGGATCAATAAATGTTAAAATTCGAGATCGACTTTTTACTTTGTTTACTTTACCTTTCTTTCCTTTATCTATAGGTGAATTTGATTTAACTCTTGGAACTTACGCAGTCATGGGAGTGGTTCAGGGTGCAGTTCAGTGTGTTGTACTATACATGGGACAAATAAAGAATCTTGAATCTAGGGACCCACTCTAAATATAACATTACACTGCCCTCTAGTGTACATAGTGTAGCATTGCTGCAGCAAAAATTAATGATGCACAACAGGTCGTTGCAGTAAGGCAAAGCAATTGTCCTCTGGAATTAATTTGAGTTAAATCCTAGAGGTTTATTGAGTTTAATTTTTGTATCTTGAAAATATCAGTAAAACTAAATTCTGAACTGACATTATAAAAATATGTTTCATGTCATGCTTGGTCAAAATTGGTACAATTTAAAAACAAAAATTACCTGTAGACACTGAAATGCCCACATTACTAATTTACATACTAGTGATGGGCTTTAATATGCTGTTGTAGATGCTGCACTGGACAAGCCCAGCCGCAGGGACTGATCTCAATCAGCCTCAAAAGCATTAGTGTGGTGAGTGATACTGATGTCGGTCAATAAGGCCTGACTCACAGTTAGTATTTCATTTCATCACAACAGTGTTGGACGTAGTTGAGGTTGGTGCTTAGTTACTTTCCTTTTTCCTTAACTTTTGACTGGAAACATTTCTTTATGTATGCAAACTGGAAGCACACTTCTCAAAACTGTCATTGAATTGAAGTGCTCAGCTCAATCCACATGCACACCTCTAATAATAATAATGATAATTTATAATGCCCTTTATATCCCAGGGTCTCAAAGGGCTACAGGCTAGACGATTAAAAACCTGTAATTTCTTTAAAGAATAAAAAAACGTCTAAGATGTAAAAACAAAAGTCTTGTTAAAAAGGAATGTCTTGAGTCCTTTTTAAAACAGACAGTGGATTGTGGAGCCCTCAGGGTGTCATGGGGGGCATTACATAGGCTTTGGATGTGGAGGAGGTTTGAGTGTGAGTTTGGTGCTTTGTGGTTTGAGAAGTTCTTTGAGGTACGGGGGGCATGTCTATGGATAAATTGTTCAGTGAGGAGTGAAACCTTATAATCAATCCTGACGGAGAATGGAAGCCAGTGAAGCGGCCTAGTAGCTCAGTGGGTTAGGCGTCAGACTGGGAAGCAGGAGGTTGTGGGTTCGAATCCCGTCTGACTCCTGATCCATCTCCTACCAGGTGTGTCCCTGAGCCAGACACCCAGTGCTAGCTCCTTGTAAGTCACTTTGGATTAAAAGCGTCTGCCAAGCAAAGTAAAGTAAAGGAAGGATGGAGTGATGTGGTCGTGTTTGCGCACTTTGATGAGGGTCCTAGCTGCAGAGTTTTGGATGTATTGGAGCTTCAGCAGGTTCTTGCTAGTAATCCTAAAGAGAAGTGTGTTACAGTAATCCAGCCTGGAGGAGATGAAGGCATGGACCAGCTTTTCAGCAGCTGAGAGGCAGAGAATGGGGCAGATTTTGGAAATGTTCCAGAGATGGTAGAAGGAAAACTTGCAGAGGTAGTTAATATAGGATTTGAAGGTGAGTTGGGGATCGTACTTCACACCCAGATTTGTGACTACTGTTAAAAGAGCAGCCAGAGAAAGTGATGCTGGTTATGGGTAGTGTTTTGGTTTGATGAGGAGTGCAGACAAGTCTGACTTGAAAAAGCCCTCTGGAATGGAAGGGTGAAACGTCGGCAAGAAACCTAACAAGTCCAGTTGCTATTGGATAAACCTTTTTTGAGACATCCATACCTTTATCTTCTCAAGAGTCGAGCTAAGGATGATAATGAATATGGAGTTGCAGCTGTGGCATTAACGTAGAGCTGTGTGTCATCGGCGTAGCAATCCATTAAAAATCCATGGCGGTTGATGACCTGACTGTGAGGAACAAGGTAGAGTAGAGGATGAAGAGGATGGGGCCAAAGACTGACCCCTGAGGAACACCACAGGAGACTGTTTGTAGGTTTTGAGGTAGAGAGACCCAAGGAAATATGTTTTGTCTGGTTTTTGAGGTATAAGTGGAACCAGCTGAGGTCAGTGTTGAAGTGGAGCCGGTTTAGCAAAAGGTCGTGTTCAACTGTGTCAAATGCAGCAGATAGGTCCAGGAGGATGAGGAGAGAGGGAGAGCCTGAATCTGATAACATGAGGAGGTCATTTGTGACTCTTACGAGTACAGTTTCTGTGCTGTGGCTGGACCTGTTTCCGGTGAAAAATGTGCTGTGACTGGACCTGTTTCCGGTCCAGTCACAGCACATTTTTCATCAAACAGTTGGAAAGGACTTCTGGGTCGAGATTATGTTTCTTGATAAGTGGTCTTATAATGTCTCTCTTCTGGTGAAATGTTCATTAACCAGTAAGAAACATTACAGGAAAACCATTTTCTCCCTGCTGCCCCCTGATGGGAGATGCTTGACTAGTGATTACAGTTTTCCACTGTTAATCCCTCGGTCCAGAGACAGTTATTTTTGTAATTGATGATAAAGCAGTCTGACGACCTACACCAGAGGGTCATTCTGTGGGTCATTTCTCTCTGATTAGAGCGGTTCCTAATAAAATGATGTGGCTACCTAATGAGATCCTGCAATCTCATTTAGACCTTTTAACCTTGACCTCAGAGTGCTATGTCTGAATGCGTTAGCGAAAACCGAGAGCGGATAGAACCGCAGACAAAGCAGTCCATTTGGTGAAGTGGTTAACCTTATTTAACTGCTGTTCGCATCAGATCTCGCCATCAAGCACATAGTGAGTGGCTATTAGTAAAATGATGTCTAACAGAGAGACGTGAAGTCAGACACTTGCACAGGTATCCAGTTACCTACATGTATCAACTTTAATCTGAAGTTTGTCTGAGCAAAGAGTCAGTCAGACTCTTCATAGAGAGTAGTAGTGCAGCTCGTTTTCACCACACTCTACTGCCCCCTGTTGGTAAATAACAGGCAGAACACTAAAAAAATCATGTGTTGTGCTGCATTAACAACAACAGTAGCTGTTGTGGTCACAAAATGTAATATTTTACCTTTAGATCGTCGAGAAGAGTGAGTTTGCCAGCTGCAGTTATGGGTAAAGTTTCATGTTGGGCTGTAGACAAAGACAAGACTGCAAGCAAAGAAAAAGATTTTATATAGTACTCACTGTTTCATCTTTCTATCATCATAGAGGTTAACACAGTATGAATGATTTTCTTCCTTTCATACTAACACATCATCATAATCTCATACCTGCTAATGAGCACAGCCAAGTCAGAGATCTTCTGCTATTGCCACTGAATCTAAAGGTTTCTGACCCAGAACGGAAGGCTGAAAACTATGACAGGTGAATTTATTAACTTGGTGAGTCTGTGGGTGGGTGTGTGGGCATGGGGCTAGGGATTTCACAGAATGTGCCTATATTGTAGTTTTTAGCCAAGATCTCACCAAAGTCAAGGACCTTGGCTCAGCTGAAGTAAATACCAGTTCCATTTGATATTTGTTTATGTAATTTTACGCAACAGTTTTTCTTTTAAGAGTTTGGATTCATCCTGCATTCCCCTGCTTTGTGTTGAGAATGGTAGCACATGCTAAACACTGTAAGTGGCCATTATACTGCTCTTTTTCACACAAGATGACACTACTACATCTTAATCTTGATCTCTTTATGGAGCCAAATGTTAGTGTGGAATTCTCACACACACTGGGTGACTCAGTGTCAGTCAGTAAGTTCCTCCATGAAGGATGACTGTGTAAATAGTTCACTGGATATGTTATTCATTACGGAGTCTGATGATCTGGGAGCACATAAATTACTGAAGCTTTTACGATGTGTGATTGAACTCATTAACAAAGAGACTTGGCTTTTTATGTTTGATTGGAAGGACAAAGATTAGTCCTCAAAATGGTCCTCAAGAGCTGTCATTACATTCTTTCTATCATGATGCCTCGCGTGCTTCAGTTGTGTGTTAATCCATAACAAATAATAAATAGAAAATACACACAATAAAAAATTAGACCAGAAATCCAATCGTACTGCATGTTTCACACCAAAGATAGAGTTGTCTCTGTGGGTGGTTGTGCAGGAGCTGTTTGTTTGGAAAATGAATTTGTGAAGAGTGAGACTATCAGGTTGTTGTCATTGTTGTAAACGTGGGATTATGCTGAAAATGAGCTCTAACTGTTTAATCTGTTGGACAGGAGTCGACACTGACATATGTGACCTTACTTATTCCCAGGAGGGAGGAAATTCCAAATTGTGGCAGGAATGTGTGTCTTTTTGTGAAAATGCCAGTCATCAGTTATCTGCAGCACCTTCATGTCAGTATACTAATTATGAAGCTAGCATACATCTGGTGTTGGACAGCTGTCGTGGCCTTGTCTGTCTTTAATCCATAACTTGACACAACATTTGTATACAGCATGTTATCTCAAAGAAGGGTTTACCCAATAGCAACAAGTCCAGTTGCTATTGGATACACCCTTTTCTGAGATAACATAACCTGGTTGACTGAGAACCTTCACACGTATACAGCACAGTGTTTGCCTGCTTTTGGATTTGACCATAGCTGTGAGGACAGACTATGTGCAGAAGGCACACACTCCAGAGACCCTTTCACCCTGATACCTGCACACACACACACACACACACACACACACACTCACTCAAACATATAAGCCCTTTGTGACGGCGCTATAAATGTGATGATAAATGAAGTGTATGATGGGAACATATTCTCCTCTCTGTTTAACCTTTCTCTAAACTTCTCCCTGCACCGTCTTGTCTGCATTCCACACAGGCATTGTGCTGAATTAGGCAGCCGTGAAAAACTGCGACTCTGTTGTCAAATGATTCACATGGATGAGCCGCAGAAAGCCGAGCAGTCGGATCTAATTGTTATTCAGGAAGACGCCGCGCTACCTGTTTCAAAGACTGTTCCTGTTTGGGAGGATCATTGTGCCTCCAGGGAAAATTTGAATGCAATCACAGCTGATGAATAGCTAATAACGTCTATTAGCTCATTTTAATTACCCCTTTGCTTTTATCACGAGCCTGGTTCATTTTCTTAACACGGCAATTGCGAATCATTTTAAAGGCTCAACGACTGCCCTGTAAGAGATTTGGGGAGATTAATGTGCAAATGCCTTCAGAAGCGAGGGTTTAACACAAATGTTCAACTCTGAGCCTGGAAAGATACAACCACACTGATCTTGCAAGCTAAAGAAAAAGGCTTTTCTGTCTAAACAAAAATCAAAATGAAAGGAGGAGGGAGACGAGCAGGACCTGATCACTCCAGCTGTGCTGTATGATACTTTTGAAGCACAGCAGGAGGCTCCTCTAACCTCACACACTAATTAACCAACTATTACAGTGACAGAAGATGCCGGGGGGATGCGAACATCCTAACAGTGTGGATAGAATAGTTGACTGGCAGCTCCGCCACTTTATTTCTCCCTCTCCATTATTTAGTGTACACAAATTAGCTGAGTGTTAGAGAGGTGTCACTTAACATGCACCTATAGTGCGGAAGGAAGAATCCTGTTTGGTGAAAGACCATCTTTCTAGATGGATCCCACAGAGTGAGTCAGTGCAGAGGGATCACACAGTCGCTTAGTCATCCAGCCAGTCAGTCACTGTGATGAACATGCAGATTGCTCTACACCTACAGGAATGAAAAGAACATCTATGTACCGACGCAACAGCCCAGAACGCGCACCAGATGGAGGAAACTATTAATTTATCAAATATTTATAAGATGCAAATGTGAATTTAAAAAAAAGGACGGTGCTTTCCGAGAACACCTGTTTCCCTGCCAGCTTCCCGAGCTTTTGTTTACCTCCTGTCTCCTTACACACTTTCCCCCTTCCTGAACACCAGCAGGCCTGTGAGTCTGCTGCACTTCTCTACCTCTGCACTTTGTTGGATTGCTTTCTAGTGAGCTACACACTTCTTTCCCAGTAACCATGGATGCTTACTAGTTTCTTCTCAGTCACTCAGTTTTCTTTGCACAACTCTTTTCAGAGCCACTCTGTTGTATTTACCTCAGTGCTTTTGCTTCTTGTCTATTTTCTTGTCTCCTGATTTCAGTTCTACTAATATCACAGGTTCCAAACTAATTGGCTGTTACTATGTTGCAGTTTTATAGTTTTATCTCAGCATGATCACAGTTTGAGAAATACTAATAATAACAACAACAAAAAATACTTTATCAGTGTCTTGTCCAAGGACTCCTCAACATGTAACATGGCGGGACTGGGATTCGAACTTGCTCACCCTTGGGCTTGAAGACGACTGCTCTACCTGCTGAGCTATCATGAATACAGTAGTATTGACAGGTCTGGTCCAATCACCACAACCTACAACCTCAAAATGACCCATAAAATTAAACCAACACCTCTCTGAAACTGTGTCTGAAGCATTTGGAAAAAATAGAATTTTTATTGCATTGCTTTCCAAATAATCTGCTGGTTATTGTATTGATTAATAAGTTTAAGGTTTGAAATATTAATTTTCAGAAATAGATGTCAGATGAGTGCAACAGGTTACCTAAGTATTAATGGAGTATGTACTTACAGAACAAATAGTGTTCCATCTTTATGTTAAAGCACATCCAGTGGCTCTTTAATAACTACAGTTCTAATAGCAGTATGACTGAAAATTGTCACTGACAGCCTTACTCATATTTAATTTACAAGGATACAGGCGTTGGATATTTCTACATTGGCAGCGGTTGTTAGTGTGTTAACGCTGCTGAGGATTTGAAGCAGCAGCAGAAAAGAAAGCCTGCTGTATCCCCCGAAGAGCATTCTGTGTCGGAGGTGGAGATACGCTCCACAGCTTCATGACAGAGGAGCATACAGAAAGAGCGAGAGTTCATTGTTCATGTCTTCAAGGGGATGGCACTGCTGCCAAACACTGACAACAGACCGAAAACCTAGAGCCAGTTTTCTTCTACTTTTACAAAAAAAAAGAACGTGAAACGCTCCTTCAATAAATGCTTTTCTTGGTGATCAATATGTGTTTACTGAGTGATGCCAGGCTTGTTTGCTTTGAAAGGAAGAATCAGCATCACAGTGGTGATTCCACCCTGTGTTGTGAGTGATATCCTGTCGTGGTAGATTAATATTATTATAAGCAGTGTAACTGATGTGAAAATCACATATGCTTTTAGATATTGATAGTAACTTGTTTTTGCAGCGGGAGCAATGGAAAAACATTAGAAACAAATTCTTTACAAAACACCTAAAAATCTAGTACGGAGCATGATTAAAGCTAACAGCGTTTTAAGCCCTCTGGACAAGATGACTTCTGGGTTCTCAACTCCTCCTTTAAAGGTGTGTTTGACTGGCTTCATGTGGGCTGGAGAGTTGAGTCTCATGGTAGTTTGATGGCATATGCAGACCGCAGATAAACGTTTCAGTCCCGTGCTGAGGACGTCTGGCGCTGCCTGTGTTTCTGAAACGTCCTGTAGGATCTCAACTGGGCGTTCATCTAGCACATCAAGAAACACCTGTGAATCACTCAAAGGCATTAAGATGAAGTGGAGAGACAACAACTGGAAGCTTTTACTAAGGTTTTCCGTTTCCCAGAGAGACCGATGCTGCTAATGGGACAGTGACAGGCTTTTCAGATTAGTGCTTCTTAAGCAGCTTTAGGATTCTTCCTGGTCCCAACAGCAAGACCCTGTTTTGTCAGGGAGTTTGGCTCAAAAATATTTTGTTATTCCAGGAAGAAAACTAAACTTTGCATAAAGCAAACTTTGAAGAATTGTTTTGATGTCATATTCGTCATGTGACGTGCGAGCTAGCATAAAAAGTGAGTGGGTTATGTATTGTGTTGTACGCTGCTGATTTCCATATCAGACAGTGTGCAGTGTCTGTCGACTCGTGAGTTATGGGTTTAATTTTCCCCTTTATGTGACTGTAAATGAATGCCATTTGAATAAAGCTACTGAGGCTCATAAAAGTGCCTGTGTTGAGATAGTGGGTCTAGTTAAGTTTCCTCTCGCTTCTAAAGTGCAGAGAACTGATGGATAGTGACATATTTCAAGTCTGATTCAGACTGTCGATATCCTTCCTGGTTTTTATGGCATAGCATCACACCTAAAAATGACCTGAAAGATCAGAAAGAGGAACACTTCACAGAGTCAAAGCAATGTGGGTGGAGGCCAAGTCAGTCACACTCATCTACATTTCTAATTCAGCCAGCCCTGCTTTGATTTATTTCTGTTACTCATTTGATTTCTTTTCCAGGATAACAGTGGAGAAAAAAAGGCACAAAGGGACTTCCAAAACCATATATCAATTCTAATAGATCAATTTTACAAAAGCTTAGCTGCTAGACATCTATAAGCCATTTCCCATCAAACACTGGTGATTATAAACCCGAAATTGAACCAATTTATGAGGAAAGGTCTTAAAATGACTCAACAGTAAGTCTTTTGAGCAGTTATTATGCAGGCATTAAGTGATGATTTATTCATACAGCCTCATTTCCGATTGCAAATACTCAAATTTTCCCAGCAGACTAAAATGCTAAGAGTTTATTGCACATATAAACCTGTGTTGTGTTGTGTTGTGGCTGGAATGAAAGTACTTTGCAGGGATCAGCAAGATGCATGTCTGGAATAACCATAAATAATAATGTCAGAAAACGTCTATATAGAAACAAAGGCATGAGTGTTTGCATTTAAGTCTGTGTTCAATTATTATGTTACAGCATGGTGGAATTGTTTATTATGCAGTTCTCTTATATCACTTTAGTATTCACCAATATCTACTAAGTTAAAGTCACTCTGTGACTGTTTTTCCGAACTAAATGTTTCATTAAATATATTTACTACAAACCTACCTGTGTAGATTTATTTATTTATGAATCAAATAAGATAAGTCTGCAAATGTTCAGATTAAAGCTAAGACACTCGCTGCAAGAACTACATGAGATAACTACAGGAAGAGTGTTTCTAAGATATACCTGCCCACACCAGCAGGTGGAGGTAGTCTGTATTTACTACTCTTGCTCACAACTGTCTGTTTAAAACTGTTTTAAATCAGGAATACGTGTGATATGAAGTTGGTGGACGCTTTAATTGAAGCTGACCACTAGAGGTCACTGGTTTGGCCTTTCTTTGAGACTTTTTTTGGTACAATCAAGAAGCCTCGACAGCTTTTGAAGTGTAATGTGATCAATTACACAATTAGTTCACAAGCACAGATTGTTTGCTGTGATTTCAAGTATCTCTCAGGTCATCAGCTATTTTTACTGTCTAGCTCTCTAACTTTCCTTTACCATACCAGAGCGCAGCAACATTAGCATATGAGTCAGCGCACCAGAGGGCGACACGTCTCCAAACAAAATATGCAGAGCAGAGAAAGACGTCCGACTTACACGTCAGGTGTTATTTACCTCAAAACCTGCTCTGCGTGATGGTGCAGGTGGATGTGTGGGTGTAGGGTGAGGCATGTGTGAACCCAAACAGATGCTTCACTTACAAAAAACATCAGAGAGAGCTGCTCCTTCCTTCATTATTTTTAAATGTCACTGTTTCTTTTCTCTGTATTCCACCTTGTGCACTGCAAATGCCACAGCTGCAACCAGTGTTTTTCTTTTACTGTTATTTCTTCCATTGTTTTTGATTCCAACATACAAATCAATACTTTCAAAATTCAGAAGGGGGAAAGTAAATAAAAACCTTTGTCCCTGAGCAGGTAGCCGCTACTCAGCGAATAAGGTTTCCCACTAAATCGACAGAAAGCTGTGGATGAACTGAGCAACTCGCAGCTGTTTAACCATGTGTAAGTGACGTATAGTGTTGGAAAAACAAGCAGTTCTCCTCACTCGGCCTCCTCTGTGTGAAAAAACCATAAGAGTAATTAAACGTTGGAAAGCTGCACTTATTGTTCGTTCCTTTGGTCATTTTACACTGGAGAATTTGACAGACAAAAGCACATATTCACCCGGAACTCTCCTGCCAACCCCTGGAGTACGTGTGCACTCTGCACAGCAATTTGTGTGTATATTAAAGGGCATGTTGTGCAGCAGTTATTAGAACCTCTGCAGGGGGAAACATGTTGAATGAGTAAACCAGCAGCATGCGAGCTCATGCGCAGATGATTGCACCTCCTGAAGGTTTGAGTCTAATTGATTGATTGTTTGTCTGCAAGCAACAGCAGATGGTGTAGAGTTCAAGGTGCACACAAATCATATTATGGAGAGAATATACACTATGTGGCCGCATGGGAATCTCTTGGCGGCTATTATATGATGACTTGATATCTTTTAAACAGATTGCTGTGATATTTTGGTACAGTCATACGATAGATAGTAAACCTGCTAGACATATTGATGTTTGGCAGGTGACTAGTATTAGAGCTGCGAGCATGGCTGCAGGCTGTTTTCTTTTTGATACATTGCCAAAAGCAAACATTTGCCCCTTGATATCTTTGAAAATGTTCTGTCCCTCTTATTATTCACATAGCTCCACTTTAGTTCTTGAAAAAACTGTGCTGATGCTTGCAAAGTGCATTGTTTTGCTAATAAACACTCTTCACTCAAAAAAGTGTGCAGAGTTAGTGTGCAGACTCCTGCACGAGGCTGGTGTTGGTTCACTTTCTGAAATGCTAGATTTCAAAATTAAGTGCAGAACACAAGATTATCCACATTAAAAATCTCAACCAGTCACAGTATAATATTCAAATACAGAGCTTAATATAAAATCATGTGTTTTTTTATTGAATCTGGTGAAAACCAAACACCAGTTTTGATGGAAAACAGATTCATCATCTCAACCTGGTTTCGGTGTGAGGCTCTAACATATATGACTGAATATCTGTCTCTGTATTGTTGTACATGTTGGGTTCATTTGTATATAATGAGTATTTATAGAACCTGGGATTAACACCTTTACCTCCATGCCCTTTTCAGTGGTTTACTGAATGTTTTTTAGGGAAAGCAAACTGTTTGACAATAGGTTTTTCTATATGCTTCAACATGTGACTGGAGAGGCTGGAATAGCTCATTGTAATGTTTTGTACCTATTCATAAATACATAGACTCAATGAATCTTTGCAATAAACTCACCTAACTTTCCATTTTTGACTATAAATGAGCCTCTGCTGAGAAAAGAGAGATTTGAGAGAATGGGTCGAATGATTCAGGCAAAGCAGAAGTTTCTAAGACAGTTTTAGGATTATTTTTATAGCTTCACTGTTTTACGATGAAACACTGAGATAAGCATCAGAGACCTGATGACATGAAATATAAATCACGAGCTGCTGTCAGAGTCATTTACCACTTTATGGCACTACATGCTTCTCTGCTGCTGTGCCATGTGGGACACTTTTACTGCCTCATGGGAAAGGTTTGTGAAGCAGGCCTTTCCTGTTTCATATGCTTACTATCAAACTTTCAGTATTAATATTTGTATTTGTTAGGATCAAATTATGGGACTGGAGATATGTGGCCTTTATTCAATGACAATAATTATATAAGTGCTGGATTTTTAATTTATTCCAATAACTGACAAATTGTTTAAATGTGTGACAATAATACTTCAACATGTCCCATTAACATGATGGACTGGAGTAAAGACATCATTTTCTATAAATGACTGGTGATTGTCCAGTGTCAGCTCCACCATTAGCAACATTGGCACAGCAGGTAGAAAAGTGCATATTGGTATATTGATAAGCTGATCTACCTTATGATTTAAATCACCTAATCCATGTCATTTAATCAACACTGTAAAGGATTGATTCCAAGTGCCATCGTAAAATCAATGCCTAATTTCCCCCAGATAACATTAGTGAGACCTTTTTACTATGTGTGAGATATGATGTCAAAGGCAGGCTCGTTGACCTTTAAGAAATATTGCTAACTTCTTTCTGTGCTTGTAAAAGTGGACATCCGATTAAAGACATCCGATCTGTCCACTAAACCCGGTTGGGGTTAGTGGACAGAGCAGAGAGAAAAGAACAACAGGTAACTTTATATTATAACAACAACAAGGAGCAGCAGACAAAGCACTGGACAGGTTGGTAGGACCAGCGGCCACAAGGTGAAATCACACAATTCCATGGTCAGGGACACCTGCAGAAAAGTACAGAGAGAAAGAGAGACAGAAGGACGAAGCACAACTAGGGGAGAGACAAGTCACAATGTTAACAACATGTAATG
>JAUMHF010000007.1:17720035-17743545 GCA_032359275.1 Microctenopoma steveboyesi | reverse complement strand
CCCCCCCCCCCCCCCCCCCCCCCCCCCCCCCCCCCCCCCCCCCCCTTTAAATACACAGATAATTGGTGGAAGTCAGCCTCTCTACTTTCTCACTACATAAATCATTCATCAATCATTGTTCACACTATAGCATATTGATTTAAGCTGCTCCCTTCCTCACAACCACCAACCCTCAAAAAACACTCCTCGTCTGAGTTTCCACGTAATCTAAACTTTCTGGATATTAAAACTCTTGCTATGCAAATAAAGATTAATAGAGAAAATTGTGTTAATTCTGAATTTAGCCTCACTGTAATATAAATCAATCTTTCGCTGTGTTCATGACAAAGCGATATAACATCAAATTTCACACTATTATTTCTCAGGCAGGAGGATATGTAATTGGTTAAATCAGCCACTTTAGAAACAAAATAGTGCAAATGGGGCAATTTAAAGGTGCATTAGCCATGTAAGATGATATCATATTGTATATTATTATTTCCCAGGTTCGACTGAGTGTGCAGGTTAATGTGACCTGATCTCATTATAAGCTGCTGTGCCTCAGTGGGGAACTGAAACGTAATTGTTTTGAAATAATGTACAGTATGTTCAACTCTGATGAAAGTTGTGAGCCCTGCACCTTAGGGTTGGTGCACAGACACTTTATTACCCTTCATTTGGACAGTTTCTTTCAATATGTTTCCCACAGCTTTAATAACTGCCACTCTGCATGAGCAGAGGTTTGCACCTGCTGACAATGATGAACCTTAGGAAGCCTAATGAAGGAGGAGCTGGATCAGGTGATGGGGAAACACACAGCTGATGAGCATGGCAGGAGATATTCGTAATGCATGGCAGAAATATGGTAAATTTACTGATTTGGGGAAAAAGAACCAACAACTCTAAACATCCGCTGCATGTTAAATCTGTGTTTCTCCAGTAGTGCTTGTACCAGCATCTTCAGGTAGAGCTAAGGTTTTAACACACTATTTTACCTTAAAAAACACTGGGAATCTTCAGCCACTCATGCGCTTTGACAAGTAATATTTTAGCAGATAATTTTCCTAGAATTCACAAAACTGTATAGGGCTGAAAAAGAAGCGTAAAGTTTATAATATTTTCCAAAAAGTCGTAGTTTAAAATACATCTTATGTCCAGACTGTAACTACATTCAAAAGGAGTTCAGTGTGGTTAGAGGTAGTGATAAAGTGATATAGAGCAGAATTTTATTTGCCCCAACTTTCCTTCTCTTCCTGTTTTCTTCTTGAGCACTTATCTTTATTTCCTGCTAAATTCTAACATGTACCATAACTTGGATCTTTGTCATGGAGAGACAACCTAGTTCTCCACTCACTGCCAGTCTTCCCATGGCTTCAGTTCATCACCACTGGCTTCGCTGTCCTTTGCCTGTCTCACTGCTAATTTTATTGATTGCACCATCTTTAGGAAAGTCAGGAAAGTGAGTCAGTTCAATTTTCTTCAGCAATCATGTGTCATTTTTACACTTTCAGGGCAGTCAGATTTAGTAGTTAGTATAGTATATCATAATTAAAATAAAATTGGCAATAACTGCATGAAGATAGCAAAATACAATTAAAAAGACTGTCAGATGAACTACCTGAACCTGGCTCAGTCAATGAAAGCACCAGAGACTATTTATTGTAAGAAGAAACTCCCGAAGAACAGCGCTATGAAAGGAGGACAATCATTTCATAATGTGCTTCTTACCAAGGATAGGTGACTGCTACGGATGAGTAATTTCTGCTTGAAAATAGGAGGGCACATGGAAACAAAGGCTCAAGTGGAGGTGAAATGAAGGGGAGACAGGAGCTGGAAGACAGTGTCTGTAAAGTGAAGGTTCTTTAAGGCTATTTTTATAGTCCTGCTCTTCAGTGTAGGCGCACTAACAGGTGTCTTTGTCTCTTTTGCTCAGCATCACATTCACAGCAGTAACGGGAAAGTCTAAAAGAAGTTGGTTAACGTGTAAATGTCACATTATGTTGTTATTTGTACAATAGCGAGAAACGTTTTGAAAACACCATGATATTGGATGCTGCAGCATGATGTAAAAAAATCAATACTAAAACATCAGAGGACATATTGGAGGGTCCAAAGAGTGCACATCTGTCCAAGGAGATGAGTACTCACAAGTGCCCTCCTTAGGAAGCCGATGCCTCAAACCAGTTTGTATGTTGGGGACTCAGGTTCAGCTGGTCTAATGTGCGGAGTCATATAGAAAACTCCTGCCACTCTGGAAGAAAGGTTTGCAGTGAGCTCATGGAACCATCAGTGAAGAGCAGAGGTGGATACGTGATGATCCGGGGATGCATTAGCACTGGCTGTGGGTAAGCTGCATACTGGAGAGACAATCAGTCAGGCCAGTATGAGTTTGAGGATATTTTTATTTGATTTTAGTGCAATACTAAAGCCCTTGTCAAAAGATCTGCAAGTGAGAGGAGACTAAAAATTCCCTCTTCATGTGGTCCTCTTTATTGAAGCTGGCTTGTGGAATCAGAGCAGCGGATTGATTGGATTTGTTTCTTTACATTAGATAACCGTTGTGTTATCACCTTCTTCTGTTATATTTGGTTATTGTTATATAATAATATACCGGACTGTGATATTTGTTTTCATTTTAAACTTTTTTCTTCCTTGTAAATTAGCAAATTTCAGCTTTAGGCTACACACAGCCATACCATCCTGATTGTCTCTTGAAAACTCACTTGTTTAAAAAGTATTGCAAATACAAAACTGTCTAACACTTAACAATTCCTAGCATCTTCTCTATATTTATTTGACATGAACTAGATCAGTGATTCCCGACCCACAAAGGGGTCGCCAAAAGCTCCCAGTGGGTCGCCTGGAAATCTCCACAAAGAGGTATACTCCGGACGGCGGGGGGGATTTGTGGATGCGCCGCGCCCAGCAAATGTTACGGGATGTTTCTCGGATCGTATCGCCCCGGGGGGTTGGGTCGTTGACAGATGTAAAATATGAAAAGATGAAAAATATGGGTCCCTTGGAAAAAAGGTTGGGAACCACTGAACTAGATGAGTGTATCTCCAATCCCACTGACCTTCCTTGGGGGTTATTCAAAGTTCCAATCTCAGAATGCTCTTCTGCATAACATCTCGTCTTGACTACTGTAATGCTCTTTGTGTAATGCTCATTGTGTTTTTAAACGTGATTTAAAAACACAGAGGGAAGAGCCTGTACATATCACTCCAGTTTTAGCTTCCCTTCACTGGCTCCCAGTTCGTTTTAGAATTAATTTAAAAATTCTCGTATTTGTTTTTAAGACCTTGAATGGTTTAGCTTTTATTTATCTGAA
Organism: Microctenopoma steveboyesi; assembly: GCA_032359275.1. Taxonomy (NCBI): domain Eukaryota; kingdom Metazoa; phylum Chordata; class Actinopteri; order Anabantiformes; family Anabantidae; genus Microctenopoma; species Microctenopoma steveboyesi. The sequence continues at coordinate 17,740,235 of JAUMHF010000007.1, read as the reverse complement.
CTCTTAAATCATTGCACCCCTCCTCACTCCCTCAGATCTGCTAACCAAATGCTTCTACTCGTCCCCAAAACATAAATATAAATCAAAAGATGATGTTGTGGCTCCAAAACTATGGAACGAGCTTTCTCTGAATGTCAGACAGGCTCCTTCCCTCTGCCTTTTTAAATCACGTTTAAAAACACACTTTTACTCATTCCGTGTGAAACTTAGACAAAACTTGTGTATTTATTCTAATCTTGTTGCTTTTTTCCTATGCTGGTAATGTTTTTATTTATTGTGATATTTTGTTTGTGTCTTTGAAATTGTTCTTAGAGTGTGCAGCACTTTGGTCGGCCATGCTGCTGTGTAAAATGTGCTATATAAATGGTATGGTGTGTCGAGTCATATAAGGGCTCTTAGTTAGTGGTAGATCAGAATTTACAGAACCTCAATGGTGATTGCTTCTCCTTGTAAGTCACTTTGACCACCCCCAAGCTTATTTCCCAATGATGTAGGAATACTTGTGACGGCTCAGCCTGCGCAGTCACCAGATCTAAACCCCATTAAGCTGAGGTGGGAGCAGCGTTATCAACTTTGTCACTATATATTCAGTGAGTTTTCAGACCCTTTTCTGGTGTGTTGGAGACCTTTGGAGACTCTGTCATCAAAACCTTTGCCACCACTCACCTGACCCAAAGGCATTCACATTGAGCCCAGTCCTGCTAATAGATGGCCATTAAGATTAAAAACCAAACAGACTTAAAAGAAAAAAAAAGTTAATAATAAATTTAAAAAAATTGAAAAATGATTTACCCGTTTCCAATAGTGCATAAAATTATACAATTAGAAACAGTATCAGTAAACATTTTCCTTTTTTTATTTATGCTGTGGCCTGGTTTGGGTGTCAGCAGGAATGTCGAGCTGATCCAGACATCCTAGATAACATAAACAGAATCACAGCCAACCCTAGACACTGTACAGAATGTGAATCTTGTGCTTTTCACAGTCTCCCAAGAGGCGAAATAATTGAATAATTTATTTTCAGACTCAAATAATATGCTAATAAACCTTTTTAGAGAGTACATGTCTTTCACAGAAGGAGTAGACGTGTCACTCCTAATTTATTTAAGAATAATTGCATTTGTAAATAAGGAGAAAGGGATACATTTATATAATACATTTATATGAAGATTGCCTGTTTCAATCACATTTATTGTTCTTTGGAGAAGGAAATCAACCACAATGGATAATTAGGTTTATATTGAAATGGTAATGCAGTGCTGAGTTTGAGCAATTTCTGAATAAAAAGTTGCTTTTAACCTATTCATACATTATTATTAATGTTATTATTATTAGCCTTATCTAAGGAATATACAGAATTTTAATTTACAGTCATATCAATCAAATCTAGATGTATTTGTTGTCTGTTGTGCAGCATGTCATGAAGGACACTTCACTTATTGTTGGTATCAGTGAAGCAAAGATTTTTCTCAACATGATTCGTCCCAGTACAGATAAGACGGTTTGGTGCTTCATGCTTCATGATTCGGACTGAGAAAGAAGACAAAAAAAAGAATCTCTGCTGGTGCATTTTGTCTATAGATCAGTTTAGCTTCAACTCATCAATCTCAGACGGTACATGCTGCCAACAGTGTCGATACTCCAGCACAGCAGCGTGGGTCCTCTGTGAATTTGTCATCATATGATCTGTAGATATCTGAGCTGTTCTCTCCTACACGGTCATGTGGGAGGTGCGGGGCAGTTAGGAATTAAACCTTTAGGCTCAGTGGTTTTTTTTCTTATGTATCTCAGAGGACTACGCAACTGTGTCCGTCACTTCTCACTTAGTTTTTCTCAGGTCTAAATGGATTTAGACGATGCTGATAGTCCCAGTTCTCAGGGGGGATTCTGTACATAGTATCATAAGGGATGTGGTTCCATGAACACTAATATAATACATATGTTTTATATTAACAAAGAATCACTTTGTGTGTAAATGATTCACCTCTTTGTAACATCCTTAAACAAATAGTTTTACATTTCTCTTTTTCAGCTCTTGTCATGAAAGAGAATAAGTAAAAGGCCCAAGTTGCGCTGTTTCTTTAATAAACTAACCTGACATCGTATTGTTTTGTGTATAATCAAACTCACTTTAATGAAAAAGCAGTTGTTGTCGTGGGATCTGTGTTTGAAGGTGGTAGACACACGTGCACACACACTGCTTGTGTTAAAGGTGTATTCTGTATTCTACAACAATGGTCCCCATGGGTGTGTTAATTTTACGGTAACACAAGGAACTGAGCAGAAAATGGTTTTCAATACAGCAGTGAGTAGGCTTCTGAAAACAAAGGCAAGGAGACTTGACTAGATGTCAACAGTACAACAGTACCCCCCCCCCCCAAGCCCTATAAGGAAAATAATATAAAAAAATTCTGCTTTTCTAAGGATAACCATGAACCGAATGACTGAGAAACGTAACATACATGCATGTCAACAGGTTGTGGACTGGTGAACGTGATGCCTGATAAAGAGCCAGGCCGTTACTCACACCCACTGTGGATGAGTAGAATTATTCTGTGGCTCTGTGGGTTGTTGCTGCTGGGCATCAGTTGAAAGGAGTTGCTCATACCTCTGCAAAGGCTCCAAATCTGTGCACTTTGAAATATGCTGAATGGCCACGGGCTAGCGGACATTGGGGGGCAGTTGATTTGTCTCAGAGAGGATATCGACCACCAGGTTAGGTCACTGCAGAAACATCCATCTGCCAACCCTCCTCTGCACCCCCCCCCCCCCCGACTTCTCCTCCCGAGAATATATACAGCAGAAAACGCTGAATTTATTTTTCAATGATTCTTTATTTTACTTATTAGATGCCTGTAGTATAAAATATTAGGGGGGAACGTGATTCATAAATACAAAAGTCTGTATAGATTATTTACTAATAATATAACTAATAATATAAATGTATATATATAGAACACAGTTTTAATTTATTAAGAATACTTGATGACATGATGATCTAACTCACTCTGCCTGAGACATAATTAAGAAAGATGAAGAAGAAATTGCTTTTAAAAATTATCCAGGGTTTATGAATGTTCTGGGACCAGTTTGTGTCTGTTGTTATATCGCTGAAGTACTTCGAGCTTCTCAGGATGCAGAATATATATTTTTTTCTTGAATGTGACATTGATAAAATGGCTGCTATGTTCCACAATGTAAAAAAAAAAATCAAATAAAAAAGATTATAATTAAAAAGGTTTAAAAGTATCTATTAAATGTAGAATTAGTACACTTATGTCTGCAGGTTAGAGTTTGACGGTGCTGCTTTACCTCAGTGCATAAATTGCTGTACAGAACAGCAAACTGTAATCATGTTGACTTGCAGCGTGCTACATGTTACATGCAGGAGTGCAGGTGGTGCAGGATGCTGACTCTGTGTGAAGTGTACGCTTTGACCCACTCAGCCATGTTTATTCGTCCATATTGCTCACAAGTTGTATATTGTTTACCTGCTGTGCAAGCTGCCAATTCAGGTTGGCATTACCTGTATGTGCCAACGTGTGTTCCGAGCTGCAGTGAAGTGAAAACTACACACACCACACTGAAACCACTTAAAACAATTTTCCACTCAGGTTCTGGAGTGCCCCCATGCATTTCTGGAAAAAACAACTTCTCTATATGTGTATGAATGCAGCGTACAGTCTGTGTGAGTCTGGGGCACAAGCCCATATAATGCTGTCACACTTTTTTATTAGGACCACAGCTTAGGAGTCCAATAAAACTGACTCGCCAAGTAACTGCACTTTTTGCTATGAAAGTTCTTTATAAACTTTTCTAAAAAGTTCTGCGATATTTCCGTCACCTCACCTTTCCCGGTTCCTGTGACCCATAAACCTGAGCAGGACAGGATAACAAGTGAGGGAATGTATGGATGGAGAAATGGAGGATGGAGTAATCCCGTTAGCCAGCTAATCACCATGGATACGAGGTTGGGGGACGCAGTATGTTAGACACAAGGACCTGCACCCTCAGCATCACCACTAAGTCAGTGGCGTGTGAGTGTGTGTGTGTGTGTTTAAAAAGGAACAGTCTGGAGATCCATTACCCATTATCAACTGCAGCTCCTGGGGATTACTGTGAATAAAGTGAGAAACCAGGAGAGAAAAGGAGAGAATGGGGACTTAGCCTCATATCCCGCAGCTTTTTGCTTTGCTGTCCAGCTCACCACACGATCATTTTGCTGACGGGAAAGCTTGGTAAGAAGCAATCCTTCAGGAGGTGTTGTATCTAGAGAAACAGTAATTGAAAACTTGATTAAAATGCTTAAGTTAGTCGAATGCTTGCAGTCCGAAAAGACTCCAGTCCTCGACCATCTGAATGTCCTGTGTCTCATCAGATCTGTCTGTGCAGACACAGTGATATTTATGGCATAGTGCTGATGTTGTATCATAAGTTTTAATATTTTTCACGAGAGATATCATTAGTAGATGGCAGGGAACCTTGATCAATGATAACTTTAGCAAAAAGTACTGAAGCATGGCCCTTTTTATATTTCGGAAATCTCTTGTACCTAAAGATAACACTCAAGATTTATAGCGTCCGTAGTCATTGTTATTTGTTAGTAAGATTGTTAGCATCTTGAACCAGAAGTAAAAATGTGATTGTATCTACATAAAGGCCTTTCAGTGCATGATGATAAACAATTTTAGAGAGAAAGGCTGTGTGCATAAAGCCCCGAGTTCATGCTATGTCCTCTACTAACAGGCAGTGTGTGCGTGCTTCTTTTAAGTATGAAGAATCACTTTCAGCGTGAGGGACGGATGGATTACCAAACAGGAGGTCTGACATGAGGTCAAAGGATCCCGGCACTGTGCACAGTACTAAGGCACTACATTGCACACTTATGCACACTCATACACTGCACATTCATGCACACTTGCACCATACACATCTTACACTGAAGACATCAATCATGGTCATCTATATACACTTGCACATTTGGTCATTTCCATAGGGCAGGAAGACCGCGGAAGACCTCGGCGGACCTCATCCACCCCTGGAATGGACTTTGCAGAAAGGGATCGCACAGACCTCCTCATCTGGGCACACACGCACATCTACACGCACCCCGGACCTCATGGACATTGTCAAAGAACTTGCTTACTTTATGTACATTATGAATCACACAGTATGACACCTACATGGACATGCACACTGCACACCTCCCAGACGTTCACTAATCCATTCCACCATTTCAAAACACTATATCCACAACAGCATTAGCTACTCTCTGCGTCACTTTACTTATTGTATTCTGTATTCTACTTATTGTATTTCCTGTAATTTTATTGTTCTTTTGTATTGTTTTGTGTTCTTTAGTTTTTAACATTTTAAGGTTGTTGTTGGTCGTCCATGCATTGCACTGCATATTGTACTGTGTATGACAAGTAAAATCTGAATCTGAATCTGAATCTAAGGGAGTATTAACATTTTGTGTGTGAAAGTTGCAAAACTCACTTAAAAGATGTAAGATAACCAAAAAGAGACCAAACAAATACATGCATGAAGATGCACAAAAATAATGACCTCTCATGTTCCTATACAGCCATAACCCTACGTATACACACACAGACACATGTATGTGCCAAAACCTGACCTTCATTAAGCGGTGTAGCACCAGTGTATTCAAGATTAAAAAAACGTCAATAATGGTATCGTTTCTTGAGCTATGCGGACTATGCAGGGGTATAAGGCCTCGCGGCCACTAGGGGGCCCCTAAGCTACCCCCAAGCTACCGCAGAAGACATGGGTTTGTGACCAGGCTGGGTAAAATAAATCCTTTTTTTATTTAATTATTTCTGGGTGACTTCATTGACAAGACATTCACAGACTCTTTGCAGAATGAAAAAAGGTGATAAACAAAAAAAAGAGTCATTTACAATCATAATCACCTTTGGATGTAACTTGGTGTACTTATACAATTATAAATATAATTATGATAGTTGTCCCACTCCTGCCCTTTACATTAGGAGAGGAGTTGTACAGTTTTATGGTCACAGGCAGAAATAATCTCCTGTGACTCTGTGTAGCTCCTGACATTGATCGGCCAGGAAACTTAAAGTGGGAGGGGGAATGTGCAGGATTAAAATGAGTTTAGACATCATTCTCCTCTCAGCAGTCATTTAAGAGATGCTCGTAACACTGAACGGTAACAGATACAGAAACATATCAAGACAATATTTGTGTAACATTAGATAATACCAATCACTTGGTGTCAGGCCCAGAGTGGACATTATCAGACCAATCCATTAGCTCCACCACAAGGCTGTTATTTGTCTTGTTTAGAAGAACAAATGACCAATGCTTCCAACCAGCACATACACCACTGAGCTTGGCTTCTTCGCTCTCTTATACTGTAGTGTTTATTTAAAGTATAAAGCAACACAATGACTTTGTCTGTCCATATACATCATACATTAGTTTAAACACAAACAAGGGTGTCCTGCACTGTACTCAAGGACATGTTAATACAAATTAATACCTACTGTTTGCTGACAGTTTATGTCTCCAGTCTGAGGTTCAGCACCACTGTGTGATTCCCCTTAAATAACACCGTGTCTTCTGTTGTACAAAATGTCCACGTCCCATAGGCACAACCCTCAACGAGCGGCATTGTGCGTCTCTTCCAGCTGGGCACATCAAGGACACACACACTAGACAATGATTTTTAAACACTGTTTACATCAAGCCTCAAGTTATTCCAAAAGCCAGAATATAATTTGAATAAATGAATAAAGTTACTCACCGTTGTTCAGCATGGCGGGTACATGCACATAAAACCAAAAATCACATTCATATTTCATGTGTTTGAGCCATCATCTGCTATGTGTAACACAATGCAAATTACAGGGCTTTTAGCAAGTCAAGGTTGTAAATGCTAATTAAAAAAAGTCTTCTTCTGACGTATTCTGTCCATAGATTAGTCAACGAAGACCTAAAATAGAAGATGCTGGAAAATTAGCTTGTTTAAAGCATGTGTGTGAAGAAAGTGCTGCAGGCCAGATGTGTTGATCTGAAAATGTGTCATGGGTCATTTAAAAAGCTCCATAAGTTCTGCAGCTTAATTGAGCCATCATTTAGTTTTCCTTGTGATGTGGATGCGACTTAAGGCAGCAAGAAAATTCATCTGTTGTGCACCTGTGATTGCTTATGTTACGCATTCTGAAGTGGATTAATTCTGCATATGAGCTTCATACAGGAGCTGTGCATCAAAAGATTACCAGACCTGTAGTTTGTTTGATGCAGAATTGAGACTGGAGTGGTGGAACAGGATTTACAGAAGAGACAGATAGCTGTGCACTATTAGTTGTGCATGTCGGTCAATAGAGCCTTCATTAAAGTACAAAAATATGTACTAGAAATCTGAAATTAACAGTCAATGTCTAATATTTTGATTGGATAATGTGACTAAAAAGGTTACCGAAAGACAAGCCAACAATTTATTTTGTCACAGCCTGGCTCAGAGCTGGACAATAGAGACCAGCAGCCTTTAAGAAAGGGATTCAAAGTCACAAGTTGGTAACAATGTCAGTCAACACTCGTGGCTCATCTCACTAACTTAACTGCTCACAATAACAACACCAACATTTTAAAGCAGTTATAACGTTCTTAAGCTATTTGGGCTCAATCTCATCATTCTTAACATAATATAGTTTCCACCGCAAACAACTTAAAGACGAATTCCCTGTGCACTACCTCACCCATATGAAATGGCAGGCAGATGCTGTTAGCAACTACTGGCATATATATTTGAGTATTTAGCAGCTAAAGAGACAGATCTTTCCCTCAGGACACAGTGCAGAGGAACACATATCTGACTTACATTTGCCAGGTGTCAAATGCACAGCTCCAAGTGTCGCTGTGTGACTGTGCAAAAAACATCTCAACATCAATTTAATAGGCAATGATATGTCAATTTTGTGTTTGCAAATGGTTTCCACTGCTCCGACGTGGCCAAAAAGTGTCAAGTATTTCTCCTGAGGTCAGAATTGGGATGGAAGTGGGCCCAGGCTCAATAGAGAGAGACACATACTGAAAGTGTTTGAGCGAGTGTCTAATGAGCAGAAACAAAAGGCTTTGTTGATTATACATCAAGAAGAACTGTAAAGTTTTGGCTTATGAAGATGATGTTAATGCCCTGTCACGTCATATTGAATAGCTTTACATAATAGCGTTTTTAGCGGGGGTTTTTTTACAGCAGGACAAAGTGTCTTTGTTCTCCGCTGGTCAATAAATACAGCTTGTAATGGTCAACATATGTCAGTTTGAGTGGAACCCCCCCGTGGCCTGAACATGCTGAGTGCATACTAACACTTTTGCACAACTACAGAGCACTTGCACGGCACACAGTCTCTGGGGCTTCATGGTCTTAGTCGAGCTCACTTTGCGCTATTCGCCGTTGAACATATGTTCAAATCTAGTCCTATTTTTAATCCACAGAATTAATGAGCCAGGAGCTGCTGCACATTTAAATCACTGTGGTGTAGCCGGAGGAGCAGGGCCCAGTGGTGGTTAAGGCACATTTACTCTATACGTTCAAGAGTAAGTACAAAGTGTAGATCTAGATGTGTTTAACAATCCAGCATGTGTGTGTGTGTGTACAGCTACAGCAAAGCAATGCAAATCTGGATATGAGAGGTTTCTCTTAAAGCACAGCAGACTCGTTTCTCATATTAGCCGAAAAAAACCCAAAGATGAAGCCTCTAAATCCTTCATTAAACTGTAGGCACACCGCTTTGTCAGCAATTAGGACTGATTTGTGAGGCGTCTGCAGACACACTTGACTGTCCTGATCTGAGTGTATCATCCTCATTAATGCTCTGAAACACGAGGTTTAACATGTCAAAGCGCTGGGATTTTTCTTGGTGCAGTTTGTCTTTAATAACAATGAGACTTTTCTGAACAGAACCTTTTGGCGCGAACGAAAAAGCAGTTTCTCTCATCATATTAATGCAGAAGATTTAATGGTTGTCTGTGAATCCTGAATATAAAACAACAATCGAAGCATCTTTGGGAGATGTTGCTGCATCTCTTTGTCATGCAGAATGTTTGATTTTAGTGTGATACAGCTGAAAGCACTGGCGCAGCCAAAGATGTGTGTGTGTGAGAGATTAAACAATGATTTGTTTAATGATTAAAACATGCTGCAGTGTATGAACCAGACGTCTTTGATGACGTCTTTGATAACTAACTACATCTTACGCACATAAATAATGCACGTAAAGAGGTAGTAAATTAAACTAAATCATACACACAGACATTTGGGCGAGATCCATTGAAATGTGATCACTGCTCCTGACATATCATTTTGACCCTGGTGAAGCCAGGGTCGCTAGAGTCAGGGCTGCACATGTGTGTGTGTGCGTGCATGAATGCAGTGTCAAGGCTAATGCAGCACACTGTGACATTCTGATAAATCTCCACATGGCCTGTGCCCTGCCCTTTCACAGCTGCTGACTATGGTAATGGAGAGTGGAGAGACAGGCTCTTGCTGGCTTTTTCTCCTATCCTAGCCTCGCTGCAGATGCATACAGTAAAGATGTGTTCAGTATTTAAGTCGATGAGGCCTGAAGCCCTGTTTAGTTTAAATGCACCGTGATTGGTGAATAAATATCTGCTCACCAGTGCTCACAGGGCACAAGTAAAATTGATGGCTGCAGTGCGTTCTCTAAATGTTAGAAATAACACACACTCATCTCTATAAACTGTTACATTTTACTCTGATCAAAATCTGTTGACAGGACATGGCTGTTTGTAGTGATCAGCTGCCAAACAGTAGTCAGGTTTTAATAGCTTTACAACATCTCTTGGCATCCGTACATTGGCTAATCATTGAGCATCATCAATCAAAACACTAGACTGGGAGAAAACTACAGTTTGAATTAATAAAAAGTGACAACAAAGTTAGTGCCCCACCCAGGACCACAGCACAATATTACAACATGAATCAACATAAGACTTAAAACACTTCAGATGGGTCCATAGAGTCAGAAGAAAACAGTAGGTGGTTGTTTATTGTTGACTGGTTGCCAGACAATGTAGGAATGGTTAATGTCTGTCCTGCTCTTAACACGGATGAAGTGAAGCCTGCCGAGCTCTACATACAGTGTCCCGGCTTCAGTCAGACGACTGAGTGAATCACGGCTGCAGGGAACGGATGAAACGACCGTTAGGAGCAGGTCGAGCTCAGTGCACTTCAGGTAAGGCCTGCATTGTTTGGTCCTTTGGGCCACCACTGACGTTCAGTGTTGTGGCCTGGTAAGTTGTGGTAATTAAATCCTTTAATCCTGACAACAACACATTTTGTTCATACTACCTGTGCTCTGAAAATGTTGTAACTTCAAACAGGGATGAGACATATTTTATAGTTTGAAAGTCAAAGTTTAGGTGATGTTATTAAATGATATCCTGTGTTCTGTGATGAGCATTGCTAAACGACCTTCCTGGTTTTTAAAGGACCACTAGGGATTTATCTTCCAGAGAAACAGATGTTATACTTTGCACGAGAGACACAAGCTGGGCACGAGGTCCATAGAACAAGTGATTTGAAGGTGCATGTAGGAATGAAGTCATTGCTACGTGAGGCTGAAGCTGGTTACACACACACTGTGTCAATCCTTACCCTTAATCTCTTTAACGTTGTATTCAACCCTCTCCTGTGATGATCCCACTCCTCTTCTAAACATGGTGAAGTAGACAATATGCAAAGAGAAGAGAAAAGGAGTGAAACATGATCAATTAGAGAGAGGGCACCAGAAAGCAGAGAAGTGGTTAAAGAATGGTAAAAAGGGAGATCAGAGACAGAACAGGAGTAGGATCATAATGGAAAAGACAAAGGACGACAGAAGATGAAGGTAAAAGAGATGAGAGAAGCGAATGAAGAGAACTATAAAAACATGCAAAGGTGCAGAGGAGAGGCAAGACATCAATGCAAAGTGTAAACTTCTGAATCCTCGAGGGTTCAAAGAGGCAGCTGTAGCTTCTGTTTCATCTCTACAGGGTCTGACCCTTACTTTAACCCCCGCCCAGCCTAGAAAGATGCGTCTTTTCCTAAAGCCTTGTGCCAGAAGAAACGTTATTATTCATGCTGTTATGGTACGCTGATGATGGATGGATGACAGGAGTGAGGGTGAACCTGGATGAACCGGTTTTGGCCAGTCTGGGACATATTTGAATGAGGCACATGTAGACTTAGTGTGGAGGCTCTGTCTCAGGTGTACGTTTCCCCCAGGCCCATTACAGACCCCTGATGATACCTGGACAACGGAGAGAAGAAAACGAGATGGATGGAGTTAACAGGGCAAAATGGGGTGTGCATGATGAATGGTTATGGTCATGAATTGAATTTCCTACAGCAACGTGCGGGTGAAACATGGAGACTCAAGGACTAACACAGCCTGCACATGATTATCCAGAAGTGACAGGATGATGTTGGAGTTGGAGTAAGACGGGGGCCGAGTGAAACAGGTGTGGCTGGCACATTGCTACTCTGAATACTTATCGGTCTGCAAACGATATAACACTGTGGGGAGCATCATTATCTGATGCTTTGAGACGATAACGTGTTGGAACAGAACGATTTCATCATGTCTGCATTACAAGTCAACAGCTTTTATTTACCCCTTTGTAATTCAAATTGTGGTTGTGGTACTGGCAGCTCTAACTACAATAGCACATTGTACACTCATTGCTTATTAGATATATGATGAGGTGTGTAATAGCCTTCATTTGGTTTGTTACTCAAATTGCTTTCCGCAAAAACATACATTGTTACCTGGTACACGACACTGCAGCTGTCAGCGCCGATGAAATATGATGTTGACTTATAAGTTGGCAAAATCCCAATTCATTAGTCACTTTACAGTTTTTCCCGTGCCAGGAAAAATAATAATGTGACGTTATTTTTGTAGCAGAAGAAACACAACAGTAAAAAATCTAGATTACCGGGGAGTATAGAAAGTTGGGCGTGTGCTCTGTTCTCCTGCTGTTTTCACACCCTTTATTGTGTTTTTGTGTCTATGTGCACATTTCATGTGGATCTGTGTGTTGTATTAGGATCCATATGTTCATGTACTCATCACCAAAAACTCAGGAGTGATCCTTTGTTCGTGGTCGTGTTTGCTAAAAAATGTGTACCTCTGAAAATACTCCAGCCAAACAGGATGTAATCATTGCTGCATGGTAGTTGTGATCAAACCTTATCCCTGCAATTACTGGGTAATGGACAGTCATCAGTCTTTTCAGGAACCAGAATAAGAGCTTATTTTTTACACCCTCTCCACCTCACAGTTGTGCCTTGCTGCTCTTGATTTTTCTTCCGCATGTTTTCTCCCCATTCTTTAGAGCTTAATTGCTTCGACCACTGTACTTAATTAATTTCCACATTTATCAGCGACAAATAACTTTTCCTCCAGGTTCTGATTGATATAATGTTCCTAATATTTCTGTCTTAGATATCAATGCGAGAAAACAACTTAAAATACTCAGAGTTTTTGTTTTTTTAGTATTGCATTTTAGATTCCAGTCTCAAAGCTCAACGTGTGATTAGTCAAATGATGTCCCTTGGGTAATTTTCCCAGACACTTCTCAGCTGAGTGGCACTGAGTGGCATGATGCAGATATAACTTATGATATGTGCAAATTACCATTTCCAATTATACTGTGTAATAAATTATTCATTTTGTGATCAGTAATTGTTACTTTTGTGAATTAACCTCTGCAGGCTTATTCTGATCCACTCTATGTTGAGGGCTGGACTGGACCTCAGGCAACAGCGGAAACAAAACAAAAATTAAGTAAACGGCTAAAGCAGTGGGAGCTTTGCTTTCAGTTTTTACAGGGCTAAATGAAACTCGGTAGCAGACATGTGAGAGGCTTCACCGCTCTGAGATCCAGCACCATTCATCTGAATTAGAACCACTTATTATAAAGGCGGCAATTTATTTTCCTGGCCACTTTTTTTTCTGTGAGGCTAAATAAGTGAGAGAAGAGTGAAAAAAAAAGGGGGAGTGAGGCAGAGAGAGAGGGAGAGAGAGAATTGATTTTGCAGGATGAATGAAGCTAATGTATAATATTTATCTCTTCTAGATTAACAAAACTATCAGCTGCCTGGATAGAAGGCAAGTTTAATTGAACATCTCTAGCATCCTTCTTTTTCTGGCTGTCACCGGCTCACTATGTGCCCTTTTCTTGCATTTCTCCTTTTTTTATCCCTCCCTCCTGCCAGGGCTCCAGCTGAACAGATGAAACAGACTGCAGTCATTCATTGGCGGAAAAGGGAAATAAAGAGAAGATAAATAATGGTGCTTAAAAATGTTGGCGTTTTTATTAGGGCTGGTGCCACTTTCAACACAAATTTGCATTTGGAGTGTTTTTTAGCAAACTGCAGTGAAGATGCACAAGAGCACACGTAATGTGAAAGGCGTTCAGGGAAGCAAAACGACGCACACAACGTTGGCAACGTACACACACACGTACATCTGCCCTATAAAGTTTGCTCTAATGAGACAGGCAGCAGTTTCAGCATGTGAAGAGCCCCTCTGGTGTTAATAAACTACAGAGACACTGTGTGTACACATCGACAAACATGACCTTTATTCATTTAGGATGCTCCTGGAACATATTCGATGCACCTGTGTTATTTTAAGGTTAGCTGCACCCACACTGCATTGCTCTTTAGTGCCAACAAATACTACAGATCTTTGCAATTGCAAATGCAGCATAGCTTAATTCTATCCTATTTAAGTTTTTAAGACAACATGCTTCTCTTTGACTTATAGCGCTGCCAACTGAGTATCTTTGGTTGTGGACTTTTGGTAAAATAAAGCAATACTTTTGAAGCAAAGTGCAACACCAAGGGCATTGGAGAATTCAAGTGTCAGACATTTTTTGCTGTTTTCTGACTTTGTGTAGACCTGACAGATAATTGACAATGAAAACAATTGTTAGAAGCAGCCCTGTGCTAAAACTCAGTCAAATCAATACTTCATATTATTCACAGTAATAGAAACACAGCGGCATGCTGGCTTATTGAAAGCAAAAAGAGAAAAGCCAACAGAAACTGCTGAGATTTACTTGCTGGCCCGAAAACAGAGCTATAGACAGGATGTAGTTGTAAACTCAGGCCACAGAGTATTTTACTGATCAAGGTTGAGCCCTGCTGGACTGGCTGGAGCCTTATCACATGAGTCAAAATGCTTCATGCAAGCATATGTTACTTTACTTTACTTAACTTGGCAGACTCTTTTATCCAAAGCGACTTACAAGGAGCTAGCGCTGGGTGTCTGGCTCAAGGACACACCTGGTAGGGGATGGATTAGAAGTCAGACGGGATTCGAACCAGCGACCTTCTGCATCTCAGTCTGACCTTTAACCCAATGAGCTACCATGCCACATGTCTCACATGTGACGTGTGTGATGACGGTAACATGGTGACCTACTGTATTTAAATGTAAACACAGTCATAGAAATGGATGAGGGGTGAAAAATGTGGATCTTCTTTGCTGAGTTGTACCTCCTAAACTTCTTCTGCAGTTTAAATGTTGGGAGGTAAAAAGAGTTAAGCTTCTCAGGCTTTAATGAAAGACGGACTCATCCCTCATGTTCAGTTACAATAGGTAGAGTACACAGATAATAATAACCCTGTGTTTCTCAGTTCCAGTCATCCATCTTAGTTTCTGCAGTGCTTCATCAAACCTCCTAGCAGCAGAAACCCTGCAGATGCTGTGTCAGGGTGTGTGTGTGTCCCTTCTTTTATCATCAGTACATGTTGGAAGGTGGCTACAGCAAACAGTTACAGTACATACCCTGCAGCATGAGGCACTCACACACATTCTCTTGTATTTGTATCATTGTGAGGACTAGAGAGAGGCTGTACGCTGACGAGTAAGGACACTTAGGTTAGTTTAAGGTTAGGGTTAGGTTTATGGCATTATCTAAGTATGCTTATTCTAGTGCTGTGCATTGCAAGAAAAATACAGTTTGGTCATGTCTTCATGTGAGCTGATTCGCTAAACATCATAACAATTTCGGGACACGTGCTGGTCCGCTCCAGTGCAGTGTCCCCCAAAAAACACGGACACGTAACTGAATACGGTCGACATTAGGACAGGGTAAAGGGGCTGCAGGGAGCGATTTTCTTTGCTGTCGTCCTTTAAGCAAACGAAAAGCAGCACTTGCATCATCCTTTCGTCTCCACTCCCACTGTCTGCCCCGCTGGATATACTTTGATCAGGCGTAATGAGAGTTTCTCTTATGAGCAAAATGTACACACTTGGCTACGTATTCTGTAAGAGCTCTTTGTTCTAACTCTTATATAAATAAAATTATGTTGTAGTAATTACTTTATTTCATGCTGCTCAGAACCTTTTGAAGTCTGACGCCCTTACAGCTAATTTTCAATACTCTTAACACATAAAGGTGAATTTCAGAGGCAGTGCCCTTGGAACACACCAAGTTAATGTAAAGACTTTCAATGGGGCAGGTTCTTGGACATAAACATAAGTCTGCTTTGTGGATTAACGTGGAGAAGACAGAGCTCAGTCAGTGCACAGAGGCCACCATGCCCTTTTGGTATTTGTGTGACTGGTGGCCATGCTGCTGTGAAATTAAATCAGCACACAACATGACCAGTCATGATTCTAATCTTCCACAAAATATTGTCATCTCACCCAGCTGTCTCTTTTGCAATGAAATATGCGACACTTCCAGTCCTGTGTTTGAAAAGCCCTGGCAGGAAGAAGATGATGCTCTCAGCTATGACCTCAGCTAACCCGATGTAAACACACGGAAAAGGGAACGATCAGAAAATGAAGAGCTACTGTCTGCTTTAAATGACAAGCAGAAAGAGTAACTTTCAGCAGTAACACTGAACCCATCGCTCACACATTCACATTCTCCATCCCACTGTCTTTGCACTGATGAATGAATAATGTCCCTATTTTATTATCACAACAGTGTTAGATGAAATAAACATACACGTTAATGGTTGCAGCTGCGCTCTCAGATCTGCCAGACTGACTTTAAAATAAACAGCAGAGATAAGGTTAGAAGGTTGTTACTCCGACATCTGTTACTAGAAACATATGTGATTCTGTGACAAACCTTGAATTATCTTTATAATGTGGTTGATGAAGAACAGACTTCGCTCATCAGATGATTCTAGCTGCAGCTCTGTCAGAGCACAGGTGGAGTGCAGCACACCCTTTGGCATTAGGGTCATTTTGCTGAAGAGAAAGCTGAGCCTCAAATTGAATATGTCAAACCACCAGTCGGCAAAACCTGCGCGAGACGTGACAAGCTTTATTTTAAATGAAATAGTCACAGAAATTGCATTGACTTGAGAAATTGCAAGTTCTCAGATATCCAGAAAAAGCTCAAAACAAGAGGTGCTGCTCCCATGTCTGGAGGCAGTTTGTGATAAACTACTCTAACCCTAAACCTGTATTAAAGAATTTTACCAAGATGATGTCTTACGAGTTACACGTTATAACAATGGCCTTTGACATAATGCGGCTGCATTCATACTGCACTATTAATACATCCCTGGATAATGCCCAGGTGCAGCCCTCTCACATCTGAAGGTCATGTTGCCTAAAATGCATGTTTATTTCTTTACTTCAATCAAAGGTTTGGCTTCATTCAAGAGTGATATTTTACTTTGAAAAAGTACTTTCAGCCTCTGGAGCGATGTTGTCTTCTGGCTCTACTTCACAGCAGAGAGGGCAGCTTTTTGTTTAGTTGTGTTTCTCAATCCTTTTGGAAGCAGAAGGAGAACCAAATTCACCATGAAATATGAAGTGCAGAGGCAGCAGTGAGGTCAGCTTTAATGTGTCTCTTTCTGTGCTTTGTTGTGTGCTTCAGTGACACAGGTGGAGGAGACATTGAGGGAGTACTTTTCAAAATAGAGGTCTAATGGAAGGTCCCCAAAGGCTATTTCGAAACATTTATACGGTCTTCATGCTGCCTTTGTTTGTGTACAGCTTATGCAAAGTGTAGCACTGACATGTTTTTAATTAAATATGATTGTGGCTAAAATAATAAATGGAGGTTATTGCTCCATTGAGAATGAGCTTTGGAGTGTCTCGTGTTATTTTGTTATGACATAATGATACGTAACCTCTTCAAGATGTTTGCATTCATATTTGCTCCCCTTTCCCAACCCCCTGATTGTTTTTCCATATTTGTCACACTTAAATGATTCAAATCACCTCAAAATTAAATTTTACACAGGAATAGGTAAATACAGTAGTTTTTAAATAATCCGTTTATGTATAAAGGGAAAGAAAACCTGGCTGGCACCATGTAAAACAATAAATGCCCTCTAGTTAGATGCACCATTATAATGGTAGTATAAAAAATGTTTCCTGCTTAATGAAAATCCTACAGAAAATTTTGAAGTATTTCTCCGGTGTAGCAGAAGCCACTGAAAGGTACACATGCAGAAAAAGTACACGTCTAAAGAGAAGCATATTGCAACAACAAAAAAAAAGACTATTTTACATGCCTAATTGTATGACATGAATGAAAAATATTCTACAGCATACACACCAAAAATCTTGCCATGTCAAGCATATTAGTTTTCTTTAAAAACTAAATCATGCTCACTGTAAGGTGCTTACAAAGGTAACATTTTATGTTTACAGGAACTGTAAAATCTACTCTGCCATAACCCAAAATATGAAAAAATTGTTATTACAATGAATTTTGCAACTCCGGTTATTTTCATCTTGCACAAAACTAACTGGACTAGAGACATGTGCTAAACCTTTTCAGATAACTAGTCCTGGTTAAATATCATCTCTTCCCTATTTATGATCTTGATTGCATACATGGTTAGGTTGCTTACTACTTTATCTGAATTTTTTTAATATTCAACTCTCTTATTGTTTATGAGATGCTTTGTTGCCTTGAAGGCTGTTGACCTCCGCCTTTTTCTTACTCCCTTTAGACGTCCATATCGCCTATGCTGCCTCCTTGCTCCACCTCTATCTGTCTACCCATCTCTTCATGCTGCCAGAGGTGTGAGCATTTCACATAATGTGTTTCTGCAGGGCTACACATCTCTCTTTCTGGAGTCCCATCAGTACAGCGACTCATGCAGACCGCCGACACACTCAGCCCCAGCAGAAGCTGCTGCTAATAGTTGGCCTTGGTAAGACAGCAGGTAGCCAGAAGCGAGTTAGAGGAAGGGTCTAACCAGGCTGCAATTCCCTTTGACAGAACAGTGACTTCAGAAAAAAACATGAGTCGAAGAGAAGAGTGTAATCTGTATAATTTTTCATGTCTTTGCTAGAAGAGTTTTCATTCTCAGCTATAGGAAGGAGGCCATGTTCCTTCCTAATAACTCAGTCTTATTAATGCTGTGTGATATTTTAAATGTGCTTGCCATGCGACACGTGTGGTGTGTTGTTCATGAACGCCATCTGGCAAGATTAAAGTTATTATTACACACCAAACAGCATGAAAACGCAGCTGAATTATGACCTCTTTGGCTTTCCATACAAACTACGCTTGATGGGTCCCAGCAGCTTCACACTTAATTTCAGTTTAATTTCTTCCTTAAAATGAAGCTTGTGGCCGTGCTTTTGGTTCAGTGCCACAGCTGATTTCTGCCCATTACTAATGGGGTGCTCAGCTTTTGTGTAAAAAATTGTATAAACTAACTGATGCATTTTTTAAACGTAGGCGTTAAATGTCTTTTCAGTAGGGAGAGGGATAATTTAAACCACTTCATTTAGCTGCAACTTCTATGAAGTGAGGAAATCTCTGACAGCTGGAAGCTCTGTGAATGATTAACTGCTGCAATAAAGAAAAAAAAGTTGTAAAGGCTCCTTTTTAAAAATCGTATCTCTCTAATGCAAAATGCTGAGGCTGAAACCGTGTGTTTGGCTATCCAGAGTGCAGAAGAAGCTTGTATAGATGTTATCACTGTTCTGGTGACCTTAAACTGGAAGGTGAGGTTTTATGCTGCACCCTACATTTTAAATAAAATCTGGGTTTACCAGTTTAAGAGACTCATGACTTCTGTAAATAATTTCAACAGTAGTGAAACGAAAAGACTCTATAACAACGCTGGGCAGACTTACAACACATATTCAACCAAACACTTATGTTCCCTCAGATTTTTCTTGTGCTCATTTGGGGGGTCCTGACACTCAGTATTGGAACCTCTGAGTATGAGTTGAGCCCTGACTTTGAAGCTGTTCTCCATAAAACCAATGCTATTGAAGGGTGGTTTTGTGTCTGATAATTTAAATTTCCATCCGAAACTCTGGTAACTGACTACATAGGTTACACGTAGCAGCAATTTTATTTTTAGACAGCACAGCACAATCCCATAATACAACATGACGATGAACTGGAACATGAATTGCTCAGTAGCAACACACTGTGTTTTTTTCTTCCTCAGCGTTACCCCCTCCCCCACACAAGGGGCCACGCAAAGCATGAAATTAGTTCATGACGGCTGTAAAGTAGTCTAAATAAACTAAAAGAAGTAGCTGTGCATGAGTCTGTGAGGCTCAGTTGAAACTGTTTGCTACCATGTACATGTCAGCATGTGATGCAGATGAAGTAATATTATCAGGTTAGTCTTTGACATAATTTCCTGTCCTAGAGGAAAGCTGCATGGAGGACGGGACGTGATCTCTCCTGTTATCTTGTGAACTACTTTTATATGACTACGTACCTTTGCAGCTCAATGCGTCTTGAAGTCCGCTCACGCAACGCTATCATGAGCACAGTGAGAGAACAGGTATGCTATATAGATTTTGATTAGATCAAGAGCCAGAGAGGCAGGGTGAAGTAAAGGAGCAGAGAAAATTGCATCACAAATCATCAGCAGCACAGAAAGCTTTTGCAGCATTTGTGCTTATCCTTGTCCTCCTAAAGTACACGATATGACTGCGCTTAAGTAAAGAAGCTTCACAAAGCCCACCTTCTGTCTTAGACTTTAACTTAACCCTTGTGCGTCCCTCGCTGGGGTCCCTGGCACTCCAGCGCCATACAACAAGGTACACTCTCACCCCTCGAGCGCTGCACACATCGAAACGAACCCCACACCCCCTAACCCCCAACTGCTGATACTCTCCGGAGTGTACAGGTCGCGAGGGGAGGCGGCGGAGAGCCTCTGGGACGCGGACAGCGGGCGAGCCATTTT
>JAUMHF010000007.1:17673329-17697535 GCA_032359275.1 Microctenopoma steveboyesi | reverse complement strand
AAGGGTCAGAAAGCGGGCAGAGAAAATCACCACAGACCCCTCACACCCCGGACACAACCTCTTCCAGCTTCTCCCCTTTGGCAAACGCTCTAGCGCTACGTTTGCTAGAACAAAAAGACACAAGAACAGTTTCTTCCTTCAGGCAATATCACTAATGATCAACTGACTGCTGCTGCTATATGGACACAAACTGCACACAACTTAGCACACTGCACACACACACACACACACACACACACACACACACACACACACACACTGTCTTGTCTTTCTGTCTTGTTACACGTTGTCTGTAGTTTGTCTTTAATTTATTGTTTTTCATGTACTTGTTTTCTGTCTGTACAAACGACCAGAAGCAGATCCCTTGTATGTGCAACATTCTTGGTGAATAAAGCTGATTCTGATAAAGCTGATTTCGATATTTATGTCTCTGACCCACTGTGACATTCATCATCCTCCTATACAGTAGCTTTGGAAAGCAATGCTGCCTCCTCAAACTGTCAGAGTGCAGTACACACAGGGCTCGGTCTTCCTCATTGTGTCATTGGCCCTGCTGGCTGTCAGGATCTGTCTGCAGAGTAATCTGCACCCCCTCCACCCTACTAGTATAACAGAGGTGAACACCCACTTATTTTTTCTCCTCACAGTATTTTGTGCTGTTTATTGTAAATCTTTCTCTCTTTGTTGTTTTGTTTCTTTCCACGCAGAAACACTGTGTGCTGGAGTGTGTGCAGCTGTAACCCTCCTGTAGGGATACAGTAACCTCTGTCTTCTGATAATCTGCCAATTACCAAGTTCTTCTCAGTGCACCCCCCAAACACACACACACACACACCCATCCTCCTTCTACTGTATCCATGGAAACCTCTTCAGGGTCTGACAGAATGAACTCGGGGATTACCATTTGACAACAACAGCAGGTCGTTCTCCTCCCAGTCAAAACCACACTGGCCAAACATTTTTTAAATAACCAGAGGTTCATATTTACTCGGACATAATTAGTTATAATACAACTGATTTGTATTACATTTAAATGCATGAATTATTGGCAGTGTGTTGTGTATTTGCAAATCTCCTAATGTACAAAATACACTCAGTGCAAAGTGTTTAAGCCTCAACAACAACTGATCATTTATATTTCATAAAGAGTCTGCATCTACTACAAAATAACTAGAAGTGACACATAATAATTTAGGTGAAAACTACAATATTGTATTGAAGTCGGAGAATAAAGTAACTGAAGAAAGACTAACATGCAAACATACTAACACATACAGTACTTCCGAACAAAAAATATTATGATTTGGTATAGATACATGATCAATGTCCAGTCATTGCGTTCAACAATCTGCAACACGCTTCTGCTGTTTATACACAATTTGTCAAAATACTAAAAATACACAGTAGGTTAAAAATGCATAAGCACTTTCTATGCATTAAAAAACCTATCAATATATATATATTTGCATGTTTATTAACTGTGCTACAAATCACACACCAGGAGACCTCTGTACTTTGACAAGAAGTTGAATAACATAATGCAGAATTGATTGAAAAATAAAAACATTATTGACAAACCACCACAGCGGGTTGACATTAACGTCTGTGAGCCAGGTGCATCGATTTAGCAAACTCCAAAACTGAATAGTAAAGTCCTTCAGTTTAATTTGCCAATAAAAGTTTTGGACCTGATTCTATCGCAATGTTTTTATAATAACTAATAATAAAATGAACTTAATGTTTAAATATCATCTGTCCTTGGCTGTTGACTGTTTTGATACCATAGTTTTCCCATTAAAAACTTGACCTGCTGGGCAAAGCCATGCAACCTGAAACATTACCGCAACATCCCCAGAGACTCTGTCTGGGTGGTGTAACAAATGCTGTCAGGACTGGAAGGTCACATGTTACCTGGAGTAATATGGTAGGAATGTCAGCTGGCAATCAAGCTCTGCAAATCACCATTCAGCCCACAGCCCCGTGTTCAAGGTCCCTTCAGTACAAGTACATTTAAATTATTTCTTGTCACTTTCTGCTCACGCTGGCACACTGTCTTCTTTATTGTGCCTATAACCTCCTAAAAACATAAATTGCGACGTAACTTGATAGTCCACGCATGCAGAGGCATAAAATTGCTTCCAATTTGACGCATTAGGCATTAGTTTAAACCTTCAACCTTCTCACCCTTGCTTAAATTGGTGTCTGAGGCAACAGGGAGGAAGACCAACATGCAGCTGTACAAAGCAGTGACTGCAGAAACAAAAGTCTGCAGCAGATACAGCATGTATGCATGTATAGCACGACACAGAGAGAGTCAGGGGCTGGAGGAACGGGCTGTTATAATGAGCAAACTGGTAGCAGGTGGAAATATGGAAACAGCACTGTAGGTAAGAAGGTCATCTGGCTGGTGGGTGGAGTATGACAGGAGACAGAAGGACCAAAATAAACGCTACACATCATGTGCTAATGGGACCTTTTATTGCAAAATGGTGTGTAAACAAAAGTGTGAATAGGTAAGATGTTTTACATTTCGGTTACATAAGAGTTAATCTGTCACACGCGGCGTACTTGTGGACGTGCTTGTTAAAAGCTTGCCTAAACCTACAGCACTGAAGTGTTAAACTCAGAACGACAAGTCACTCTGTCAGGAAACATTTTGTCAGTAGTGTTAAGGAGCTTGTCACAGATTTTGGCAGAGCAAAGTTAGTTTGCTGAGACTAAAGCCATCTTCAGGTTCCATCTTCTGTTTATGTGAAATGTGTCTGGACATGATTTTATAGGATTTTTCCAAATAATTGTTAGCTTTCTGTGATGCACACAAACCAGGTTTTTTAGGTACCGTACGTTTCCTTACATGCAGCTACTCAGCAGTAAAACCTGATTGCGTCTTTCATAATGTGAGCACACAAAAGAAACCCGTGTGGCCATCTGCCTCAACTGGTTGGGATGAGTGGAACGTAGAAAGTGAGTGGTTTAACACTGAAAACATTAATTTAGCATAAAGAAGCCACCTCGTGCAAATGTATGAAGTGTCAGCAGGTTTGATAAAGTGAGCTTTACATTCGTACGTGTGTGTGCTGCCGGTCTGGCAGGACAGTCGAGCTGGAGCAGTGAGTAACACACAGTGTTACAAACAAGTAGTGCATTAGCAAGGGCCATTACCCCCATCTCTCTCCCGTGAGTCCCCCCCCCCCCACACACACACACACACACACACACATACATGCAGACACTCAGACACAAGAGATGTAATGGACTATTTTCTGCTGAGCTCTGGTAGTAATAAATGTGAGGAAGGATGTGGTAACGTTAAAAACTTGACAACTAATCTCAGCAGACTGATAAACACAAGTTTGTTTGGTTTAATATTGCAGCTTTGTGCTGGTTGAAGGATGAGAGGAAGGTTAACTGTCCTCATTAGGTTGATTATTTACTCTTGACTGCAAATTACTTTCAGAATAAAATACATAGTCTATTTGAGGTTTCACTGATCACTGCCCACTTATTTCCATCTCTACACTGTATTACGTTCCACTGTGTCCTAATTGGAAGCTGTACATTTCATTAATTAATTCATTTTAATATCCTTGCAGCTAGTACTAGGGAGCAGTACTGCACTTCACCTTAACCTTCTCCATCTTTGTGTTGTTTCCATGTTGGACAGTAAGGTGTTGCTACTCAAAGAGGCTTCTCTGTTTTTGTTGGGAAGTGTGTGTGAGAATGTGTGTAGATTAGTACATTTAAATTAAAACCAAATGAAGGTTGTATTTACTGTAGAACCGCTTCTTTCTTTCCTCTTGAAATGTAGATTAGTTAAATGCTTGGCATATTGATTGCTGTGTCAGAATAAACAGGTTTACGGGTTATATTTTCAGTTCAGAATATTAATACTGGATAATTATGAATCTCCATATTTGTTTAAATTGAGAAAAAAAGATGTTACCTACACATAGTGACTAAGACTCCAGACATAAAGTCAAGCACACTGTGTACCTTTTCCCTCCAACCTTCACCTTTTCCCTGCGTCTCCCTCTTTGAATTTATTTTCCATCTTGTCTCAATGCGCTGTGAATTGCCTTCCTGTGCTACAACATCAGCTGTGGCACATTGCCCTGTATCAGGAAACTGGCTCTTTTCTACCGTGTAGCGTAAATCGTGGCGCAACAGTCCTGCAACTGCATGTGTGGTTAAACATGGCCAAAGGATAAACTGACATTTTTACATCATGCTGGCAGTAGACGTTTCTGATAACTGAACTAGTTTAGTCTTTGAGTCATATCACTAAGTGCTTAGAGGTTAACTATAAATTAACCTTAAGGTCCCTTTTATTTTGTTAATCTACAGGAAGGTCTACATTACAAAACCACACATATTATAATTAAAATTAAATTAGAAATGAAGCTTTGCACCTGTGTCATGATATTCTTCTATATGAACTCCCAACTCAGAGTCTTCTGTTTGAGCCCACGCAGCGCGTGTAGAGGACTCGCACGTTGCCACACTGCATCTTGTCAGTGTACAGCGCAGCAATTACTGCGTGTGTTCAGGCATCAACACCAGGAGGAAAACTGCTTAATCACACTCCCCACACCCTGAACTGGAATATGCAGGCCGCCACATGCGCTGTGCAGCTAAATGCTGCTGGCAGAGTAAGTGGTTGCTCATTAGGAGAAATATAAGTAAGTAACATGATATGACACAACCCTGTCTTTGTCTCATTAAGTTAATAGAAAACATAACCCACTTCCAATTATGTTCTCTATGAAATGTATTAGTCGCATAGGAATGTCATAGCAAGGACTGTCTGCTGATGAGGTTTTCACAGCATCGTTTTTTAATCAGCAGCGCCACACGTTGCAGCAGCTCTGTAAATCTTTTATCTGAGCTGCACTACTGCAGTAGTTAATGGTACCACTTTTCTCAGTACACCTTGGCTATTGTTTCTTAAGGGAGAGGAGATCATTACTCTTGCACCGTACCGTAAATTTTCCAGCAGCTGCCAGGGATTACAAGTGGTGAACTCTTTAGTTACAAGCCCATTGGACCTGTAGAAGAAAACGAAAGCCACACTTAGCCATTTGGTTACAACATCAATTTCTGACAGCAGATATTTCACCTCCAGCCTGCCTACCATTTCAGCAGAGTGGACGCTGTAACCGCTGTTGAAATATCTGAAGGAGAGACTCTGGGCAGAGGCCTCCAGGCTACGTGTCCACTACAGTTGACACTTTTGGGTCCTCAGTCACATCCAATGTCTCTGCTCACAGTTTGGATGTATCATTAGCCACACACCTTTCAATCTGCTCTGTCAACCAGTCTCCCATCAATATCTCACTCTGCTCTTTTCTCTGTATTGTTGTATCAAAAGCCTGGTGGGTATATTTCAGCACAACCTTGAAGTGTAATGACTGACTTTGGTCCTCCGCATCACAGCTAAAGGCATTACAAAAAGCAGCTGACTTGTTTTAGGCGGTCTTGTTTGAGGCGTGTGAATATTGATTTCAAACTGGTAGAATAACAGTTAGTGTGTGTTCTCAGGGGGAACATGAGGAAACCGTAGTGAAACAAATGAACAGTGTACTAACAAGGTTCATAAAAGTCATCTTCTTTTTTGCCTCCACATATGAATTCACACACCCACTCCCTACACACACACACACCCCATAACGGGCTCCGTGCTGAGCAGCTGTGATAGTGATGAATGAGAGTATTAACAGTGTCTAATTAGCAACTTGCCACAATAACATGCTGTGTTCATGGGAGCGAAACAAAGATGGTGTGCTCACGAGGGCCAATCGCCACGACTGCCATTTATGTTTACTTCTGCTTATTTATGTTGTTTATGTTGTACAATCTGTTAATGGGGGGGGGCATATTTCATTGGATCTTAATAAGGTTACTCTGACTGGGCTTCTGCTACATATAAAACATTACAGCTTTTATTGAGGTTCTGACGTTCACTCCTCCGTGGACGTGTTCACAAAGTTGCTGCTTTAATTAAGTGGTGCTCATCTAACTAACCAAACAGCTTAATGGTTTGGGGAACGGGTTAGAAGTCTGGCAGCTCTGTGTTTAATATTAATGGGTCTTGGTCGTATAACTTAAGGAGTTACCAAACAGGTTACAAGTCTGAAGCATGCGGGTTTGAACTAATGGATGAGTGAATTTTAAACATGTGACTAAGTGGAATCCAAGTTTTATAGATTCTTGTCCTGCTTACTTCTGATGGTTTCACATTCTACTACATGTGTTTTATTAAAGTTTAATTATATTTTCTATATTTATAAAGTATGTATCTGTGTTGTAGCTACATTGATTTTCCCCTTTACAGTTTATCTTTATGGAGCTGCCATCAGCTGTGCAGCAAATTGAACACCAGTGTGGAATAATTGATCTGTGTACCTGAAGCTTTCTATAGTGAGCAGATATGATTGTGTACGTGTGAACACATGAATGAAAGAAACCACAGCACCAACAGCAGTTCCGTCTACACACAGCCGGCTCTAATTGTGCTGGATATTTTGTCCTCTGCTACACATTGCACACTAATATTTGAATCAATACCCGGTTTTATTGAAAATGAAGACAGCAAATGGTCACAGTGAAATCCACTAAAGTTTTATTTTCATTTAATAGAAACAGTGACACTGAGTTGAGTGTTCACTCTGCAGAGCTGTGAGCGCGTTTCAGTCTGTATGTCAGTGTAACTACAGTCACCACCACACAGACGTGCTGCGTTTGTCACCCTGTGGACAACAGTGACACGTTTGGACAACATCAAATTCAAAAGAAAGCAGCAGAAAAGATAGAACAGCGCAAAAAAGGAAGAAAGAAGAAACGCAGTGAGAGAGAGGAAACCACAGGACATCACCCATAAGGATTGTGCGATAAGACCTTGGCTTAATGATGTCTAACAGCAAGTGTTTCACCGATCACACCTCCTCGTCTTATCTACAGCTCCAGAAGAGAGGCTACATTTACGAGTGTCTCTGTGTGTGTTTGTGTGTGTGTGTGTGTGTGTGTGTGAGGATGCAAGGCGAAGGGGTAAAGACAGAAAATACGACATCTTTATTTTAGAACGGCTGCATGTGTACAGTTCACTGGTGTACACAGTGTGTACAGTTCAAATCATACTTCCAGCACACTAAATGAAGATTCATACAAAGCGTAAAGCTTATATCATCATCTGTCCTGGTTAAATATTAACAGTATTAGTGCAATGTAGTAGTGTCAAAGGTAAGAAGGCCTCCAGGACCTTTTATCCAATGAGAGAGCTTGGTTCGCAGAGAAGAAGAGGGATGATTTGCGGCAAACTCTTACTGTAAGAAAGCTATTACATGGAAATAGATTTACCCAGAGAATAAGCTACTCAAACAGATGGCTCAACATCAAACAACATCGAATCTCATTTTCACCAGCCGCAGCCACTCAGTGAAATGTCAGTGATAAACAGTCTTCAGTGGCAAAGTGAGACTGGAAGCAACAGAGAGTCAGTGTGTAGCTGTAGCTCTACGTTTAACAAGAATCTACCGTTTTATGCCCTCATTATACTAATCACCCTGCTAACAAGAAACCTTGAGCATGTAGACTCAGGACCCAGTGAGTTCAACAGATAGAAAATGGTGAAAAACACAAAAGCAACTAGTGGCATAAGTTCAGAGAGAAACAGACAATATGGTGACTACTGTGTACAGTGGTAACAAGGAAGACGTCAGGAAACCTCTGCATGTGGCTCCTGTGTGTGTGCGCTCTCACCCTGAGCGATTTACAAGAGGTCGCTATCCCATACAAGGTGATCCTTGATCACCATCATCAAGATTAGTCCACGTTATGCCTCTGAATGCTGGAATGAACTTGTGGCCATCTGTGAAAGTGTGAGGGCTTAGGTCAGGATGGTTGAGTTGATGAACATACTGTGTCTGCACAGATCAGCTGTCATTACATGCAGCTATACCAAAGAAGAATGGCAGACAAATGATGTCACTAACCAGCCTGAGTTTGTTTGTGTGCTGTGACATTTAGGGCCCCTGACAATACATACACTGTTTATCCCGGCCCACCGCTTGCTCCATCACAGATAGAAAAACAGACATCTCAAGGTTGTTCTTGCCAGGAAGATAATGGCACTAGCTGCTACCTTGGGATAAACTGTTACATCCTAAAATCTAAATTCTAACTCAGCGGGGGCTGTGAACCACTCCGTTTTGTGAGTCTTTTTTATGTGGACACTTATCTTATGTCTATGAATAATCACAGATGGATTAACAGCACTTGGCAATGCCACTGGCAGTCTGGAGAAATGCGCCAGTCCAATAAGGAAAGCGCAGGAAATTTGTGTGGTACACAAATTAGTTCAGTCCAAAAACCAAAACAGAGGAAAGCACTACCATGTTGGGGAGTCTTAAGTTGAAATCTGTGTTATTTTACTGCAACTTTGTATGAAATTGTCATACAAAGTGTTATTTTCACTTTTCTATTAACACGGTGGGTGCTGAGAAGAAGTCTCCTAAACTGATGCAGCCAGTTGAAAGACATTTTCCTGGTGTAACTTTATGAAACTTCAGTGCTGCTCAGGTGTTTGGCTTCATAACGATGATGTAAATAATCTCTGCTGCCAATAAATATTTCAGTGTTGTATTAAGCTGACAGTGAAAGAGCAGGCATGACAGTGTTAAAGTTACAGAGGCAGAGTTTTCACCATGGTGGCAATGAGAAACATTTCTTAAGCAGTAAATCTACCTGGACAGCTGTTTAAACACCCTCAGGTAATACCTGTTCAGCTACAACTCCTGTGTTCATGTGTTGCAGTTCTAAAACTAGTGATATGGAGAATCATCCTCAAATGGCAAATGCAGACTTTCTGGACTGTTTTATACTGTTTTAAACTTCTGGACTGCACCCAAAAATTCAATGAATAGGACCAGTGAGGTCAGAAGTTGTTTGGTGTAGCATATATCACCATAATCTAGGGCACGAGCCTTGCCGTCAGTGGACGAGAGAGAGAGAGAGATTCAGGCAGCCGGTGGTCGACTTCTGCAGGCAGCTGATTTTTCAGCGGTGGGTCCTTCAGGTCTTAGAAAGGAAAGTGATAACAAAAGCAGGCTGGTGGGGTAGGAAGGTCAGGTAAAAGAACCACACATTCATTCATGAAGTTCTGGTTCAGATTCTGGCACCACTGTGAGGATGGACCGTCTTTTAGTAAAATCTCTGTACCAAGTGTATGTGCATTTTTACAGTACATAGATAAAACTCACAAAAACACACATCATGTGAGAAAAACCTTGTTTTTTTTCTCTACGCTTTTTTGAAGCTTGACATTGGTATTCTCCTTATTAGCATCACTAGTGTTTAGGTTTGGAATTGCATTCGTCTAATCGCACTAGGACAAAAGGACTTAGTGACAGGAAGGGGGCACCTCAGGGGGCCAATCAGAATTCTGCTGGGGTCAATGCCCTTGTGGCCCTGCCCCTAGAACCGCCACTGCACCACTGTGTGCAACTGTGACATTAGTCAGTCAGTTACACCAATGCAATGTCTACCAGCTATCAGCGGACTGAGCCGCTGTGCCAGCAGTGTGTTTTTAGAATCCTAATATAAGCTTGTCAGTTGGACCTTAGTCTGCTCTGTACTTTCAGAGTTCACCAAACCGCCCCTGACACTTATTTGAAACACTCAGATGTTTAAACAAAAATGTGTGTGGAACAGCTTTTCTCCTCCCTCTCTCACGTTTCACTTAATTGGATTTCCTTCGCTGTTCTCCTTTTTGCTCCTTAAGCAACTTGTCAGCATGAAGGCTTTCAGCAGTATAATTGTTTATACGAAAGCAGCTCGAGCTCTGTGCTCGGAGACGAGGTTTGATATCCATGTGAGTCATTTTCTATTTGCTGTCAGGTTGTGGGCTGAGAAGTCTGGGGAGTTATTGCGGATGTCTAGTACGTGTGCAGTGACAGGCAGGGGATAGTTGAGTTGGAAAGAAAAATGGAAACAAGATGGTGGTCGGATGACTAACGGGACTGAGGGCAGAGCTGAAATAAAAACACAGAACAAAGAAAAAGAAAACTGGGAGAACACCAGATGTAAGCAACATAGAGAACAGAGAGGACAGATGAGACAGACGCGGTGTCCTAATTCAAGAGCTGGATCCTCCAAAGTTTGCATTTCTTGGCTGAATATGCAATAACAAGCTGACTGGGACGGTCCCCGCACAAAGGCGACTTCAAATGCAATTCTATCCTTTCTGACGATGGTACCAGGCTGTAGCTTCTCAGCCCTCAGTATCCAGCTCCTCACAGTCAAACAATCAGATCAGATGAGGCGTTCGTTGAATCTTTGTCAAGTTGTAAAGTCACAGTCTGGGTTAATTTTGGGTTAGTTTCAAAAAGCACATTAACATGTTTTACATGAAATTAAACATGCTTTATCAGTGAGACTGGTCACTTAATGAATCAGAGAGCACAGTGGAAAAAAGGCCAATGCAGGAGACAAGAAGGGGGGAGTCAGCTTAGTCTGATTGTGTAAGTTTTCCCACTAATAAATACATGACCAGAAAGATGCAGTTCAAAAAAGTTATAACCTAATTAGCATTTTATGAATGAAACAGGTATTTGAATTTCGATCTATCAGCCGGATTTCTGGCTCTCCAGTGTATTTTATACAGGTAACAAGGTGACGTTTCCCTTCGTAACTTGTTACCTGTATATTAGACACCTGTCCATGGAATCAATCAATCAATCCAGATTCCAATCTCTGCCAAGACTAAGAGCTTTCCAGGGATGTCTATGACTCCAAGAACACTGTACCCACCGTCAAACAAGGATGTAGAAACATTAGGCTTTGTGGGTCTTTCTGCCAAGGGGACAGGACAATGGCACTGCGTCAAAGGGAGGATGGACATTGCCATGCCCATCAAACACTGGGTAAAAACCTTCTTCCCTCAGCCAGGGCATTGATTCCAGCAATGATCCAAAACACACAGCCAAGACAACAAGAACTGACTCAAGAATTTGCATATTGAGATCTTGGTCAGATCTAGTCAGTAAAAATCTGTGGAGGAAGCTGCAGGTTCAAGTTGCCAGTGATCAGCCACAAAACATTCATGATATGGATGTGCAAAGAGGAGCGGGACAAATCTCCTGGGATGTGTGCAAGACCTGTAGCTAACTACAAGACACGTCTAACCTCTGAGATTCCAACAAGGGGTTTGCCACTAAGTACTAGAGCACATTCTGCAAAGAGATCAAATAGTTTTCCTTCAAGAACTTCATGAACTTTTTTGAAATACATTTACTCTTACTGTTCAAATAAACATACCACTCAAATTATGGACTGATTAGTCCCACTTGTTAGTGGGAAAACTCACTAAATCAGCAGGGGTTCAAATCATTTTATCACTGTAGTAGAGAGAACAGCAGTATCACGGGTGTTTGTGGTTTCTCTGCAGGTGATATTTATATGGTAATCACTGGTGAACCTAGAACTCAAACAGGCTTTATTCACATTCATTTGTTATAGTAGGAAAAGCACAGGTGGCAGCAGAAAGACTTAACAAAAGGCCTTATCCCATTCAGGTGCATTAAGCCGCGGCACATGACACCGAATGAAGCATGCACTAAAACAGTTTCTGGAGAAGCAAGAAAATTATTTAGATTCAAGATTAAAAACTTTAATGATCCCAGAGGAAAAATGGTTTTGCTTTGTTGCAACTTCTCTCAGAAGAAAGGGAAAGAACAACAATCAGAAAAGGCCCAAGTCCAAAAACAGAAGGGCCAGCAGGTAGCGAAGCTTTTAGAACCACAGTAGGAGTAGAAAAAGGGGGATTAAGATAATATTCACGCTGAAGAGGGTCAGGGGAGAAACAGACGAGTCAACGAGGGAGAAGCACAGGTAAAGAGAATGAATTGATTGGCCAGAGAGTGGGCAAAGAGGGAGAGATCAGTGGATTGTTCACAGACAGGAAGTGATGCAGGAATTTCTAAAATAAAGGTTCCTTTGCAGGAAGTTGACTGCTTGTATATATCTCCAGGTTTCTTGAACAAGAAATTGGAAGAGCACCGTTTGGGTGTTGGGACGTTGTGTAGGTAATTTTTCTAGGATATTTTATTTCAATGGAGGTACACACTGTCCTCTCTCAGTAGGCAAATGGAGTCTTCCTGATCTAAAGCAACCTGTCTTCTACATTGTTTCATTATAAGGAAATTAAATATGGAAATTCAGATTTTCATATGTTGTCAGTATTATTATTTCTAATATTAGACTTTGCTTCTTGATGAGCTAGCTGAATACACCATTAACTCCGATTTCTGTGAGGCCAGAACAACATCTGAGATGGTTCTTTGAGCGACCCTCCTCTAGACGATCGACTTGAACACAGGTTTTAATGGGTGTCTAACTGCTTTAAGGGGTCAAAGTGTACTTAAAGATTTATTCAGACCTATGGCCAAGTTCAGCCAATGTATTTGGAAGTAAAAGCTTACCGTTAGAAAACATATGTAATATGTATGTATGGCCGTGAAAACATTTGATGTAATTAATTAAATAATTAATTAATTGGGACGATTAAAGTGGACGATTAATTTGGCCCTCTTTAACCTTAACATGTAATTAATCAATCAATTAATTAATTACATTTAAAGTGGTGTAGTTTAGTTCTTCTGTAGGTTGTATGAACATCTTTACTCTTTTACTACTAGTCAACATACTAGAGACACGCCCGAACAGAGTACGAGAGGAAGGGGAGAAAATAAGGAGAAGAACAGTGACTGGAGGAAGATCCTAATTAACATTAGACCAGAGTCACTGCTGTGTGTCAGCAGCTGACTCTTGTGTATTCTCTATATGATTTCATGCCTTTTCCCCCTCTTGCTCTCCTTTTGCCTTTACCGTTTTCAGGTTTTTCATTCATAAAACGTGTGAGAAGAGCACATAGACCAGTTCTGCAATGTTGCTGCTCAACAGTCAGAACCAGATTTTAAAACACTGGAGCACCTACATAAGGCACTCCAGGAAGATCAGGAACAGGAACCGCCGCTCATCGACAAAAACCCACACACTGACTGACTAGACCTTAGATTACAGCTGAAGGAAGGAACAAGTGGAGACACGTGCTGTCTGATGTCCCCAGACATCCCCAGCATCTTATAAAACACTAGCTTTATACATTTTTTGTGTTGATTTACTGCCAATCAGATGCTAAATGTTCCAACTAATGAAGCGTGTAAATAAGCGTTCATAAGTGTGGTCTAAAACTGTTGTGAGGGTGGAGTCAGGACACAAATGCACACTAACAAAATAAGGAGTTTAATAAATGTGAAATCGGACGAGACTACAATCAGAATGTCACTCAGAGCAAAAAAACGATCACAGAAAACTGTTACAAACAAACCAACAAACTAAACCCACGGGCAACCAGAAACTGACCAAACCTACAACACCAATCATGAATACACAACAGAGTCCAACAATGGCTCCACACAGGTATTGCAGTTTCATTTTTGTCTGCACGCTGAATCACTGACATGGTTTATGGGATGCTTAAGTAAGCCACTAAGACATATTTGTGATGCGGTGCTATAAAAAAACCATTGACTCAAAAGGAACAGAGCCACAGCTAATCATGGTGGTTAGTTGCACCTGCGCTTGACAGCTGAAAAAATGTGTATTTATGTTTTGTTTCTGCAGAGAGAAAAATGTTAAAAAAGTTAATATTGTTTGGGAACCAAAATATCCTGGGAAATATAAAAAATATATATTGTTTCTGCTACTTATTAAAAGTGGTGTACTTCTTTCCTCTGTTCTTATTCTCCCGCTTCGCCCTGTCTGCACCTCCTCTCTGCACTCATTCTAAATTCAACCTTTGACTTTTGCCGTCCCTAGTCGTCTCTTGGGCCTGCCTGTCCGTACTCAACACCTTCACACCTGTCTCAGACACTGGGCTATGACTAAAAAGAGTCTACGCTGTGGGAACATGTCTGCTTGAAGAAAGAGGATGAAGAATGACCTTGCTCGCTTCATTTCTTCCAAAAGCTGCTAAAACAGCTTTGTATAAAGCCTGTGTGTATAAGGTCTCCACCAACTCCAATAATTTAAGGAAGAATTCATATACAGGATGAAAACCAATTTATTCAGTGGAAGTTTAACAAACAGCAACAACACAAAGTTATTATCACAGTCAATGAAAACCCTGTTAACAACAGCTGCAGTAGCGTCAAGTCTAAAAAGTAATGTCAGTCATGCCCTGATGGTAAAGATTTCCTTTTAGCTTGTCTGATAAAGACTGCAGGAATGCCTGTGTTTGTTTTTCCGTGCTCAGCTAAGTCAGTTCAGCCAATAGGTCACACCTGTGCTTAGTCACAGTTTCACAAATGCAATTCTCCTTAGTCAGTGTTAATCCCTTAATCACGAGTGTGGATACATGAGCTTAAAATTAGGAGAAAGACATCATGCAGCTCTGCCTGCTGAAAACGTTAATGTTATAATAACCAATGGGTAAGTTCATATTCAGCTTTTTTCATGTTTAATACGAGAGATTCAATAAATAATACTTGAGTAGAGGTAATAATAACATGGAGAAGAATCAAAGTACTGTAAAGTTTGAGTGTGTCACAGAATTTGTCGCACGAGGGGGACAGCATGTCGGGCGCTGATGCTTCCCCTCCTGGTTTCTCCACAGCTTTAGTCTTTCACCTCTTTTTTATTCTCTGAAAGTGTCAAGTCAAGCAAAGGCACATCACGTCTGCAGACTTTTTAAATGTTCCTGTCACGGTGACAGTAATTAAGGGACAAGGCACTGTACGTTTTTCCAAATACATAACCTAAATGAGTGTGTGTGTGTGCGTGCGTGTGTGTGTGCGTGGGTGTGTCAGCTGGTCAAGGAGACAGCATAGAGATTTCATTCAGGCTCAAAGACTGAAAGTATGAAGAGAAGACAGCAGCTGTCATGATTGATAAATGGATGTCACAGTACATTTTCCTTTTCATACTTTCAAGCGGACAAAAACACAACTTCCCCACACTCTTTTATATCACTCTAGACCTGCGAAAGTGATGTCAAGGCCTCAGACTTTATTGAATAAAAGTCAGAGGAGCTTTTGCAATACTAACCAAGAAAATTCAAGATAGATTCAAAATTCAATGTTATTTACATATATATACAATGATTGTGGCGATGGTCAGAAGTTGTACAGTTGAATTGCCACTCAGAGAAAGGATCTCTTGTGGCTCTGTAAAGCACTTGGTGTTGAGCAGTCTCTGGCTGAACATGCTCCTCTGTCCAGCCAGCACACTGTGTACTTTGCAGAATATGACACTGATGGTCAGTTTCAGACTCATGGAACATTAAAGGGCTGAAGTGGAAAAGAGGAGGGAGAGCAGAGCACAGTGGGACACACAGTTCAGCAGGTGCTCACTGGGAGTGGTCACTGAGGTAATTCCATCATCCAAAATAATCACGGCAACTCAATGTGTTTTCATTTTTATCATGATGTGTGACATGAAATGGTCACTGAGGCAGGTCTTCTGCTTTAGGAACCAAGCAAGAGTCTCCCAGCGGGGTAAATGGCTTCTTATGCAAAGAGTGTGAATGAAACGGACCTTGGTATCATCAAACATTCCTCAATCATGCCAGATACAAATCTGTGGATCAGAGAAGTAATTTTCCAAAATGTCAAACCAGTCAACCAGCATCCACTTCTTTAGACGGTGTTCGTGTCTAAGACTGCTTGTCAAATGTAAAGTAGTAAACACTATTAGTATTTCACACGTTCTGTGAAACCCTTTTATTCAGGCTCGTGAAGTATTTGAAGTGGTACTGTGCCAGGACACAGAATCCCCTACTGCTCCAGATGTTTCAAATGAATAACAAGAACCGTGTGAATTATCCTGCTTCAACAGTCAGCACTCGCCCGGCACATCCTGTGGCTCGCTAAGGTGTGGTGAGAGGTGCCATCCTGGATTTATAATGACTATCTTTGCAAACGCTGCAGTCCAAAATGGTGCCCATTACTATAATCATGAAGTAGTTTCCTGGCTGCATACAACAGCAAATTCTACACTGAAGAATCAGCTTTTGCAAACCAGTGTGCACATATTAGCACATAAGCTACATCTTAGCTCTATGATCAACAGGTTTCTACGGCGCTTACTGCAGGTGCATCACATTGCCTTATGACTTGACATGTTTAAACCACTCAACGATGTTTGAAATGCAGCGTCACTTAGACTTTATCTGAGTGGAGAGCAGAAGACGACTAGAGGAGCTTGTCACCCGTCAGCTGAGAAGAAAAGTCGCTAGGATGCTTTAAAAGTTTGTCTTTTCACCGAGGCCAGAAGTTGGAAGTGTAAATTATCCAGTGATGTCGTGTGGACCACATGGTTGATGTGAGACATGTATCCATAGCAACGCCAGAATCTATGCAAGCAGCAGCACCTGGGTGGCGATAATTGTTGCCTAGTCTGTAAGTGCCTTTAGGGAGTTTGGCGATCACCTCCGACAGCTCATTCTGGTGATTCAAATTCAAACATATTTCCCTGCTTTACCAGTTTATTCACCTATTTCATTCTTTAGATGATTCACTGTGGACTGCTCTCTGCGTAATTGCTTCTCTCATTGGGTCTCTGGGGCAACTGCAATTATCAACTTTTCATCTCCGTCTCTGATTTCTACACATATAGTATTTAAAGACTGTCTTAACTGTCACACACACGCCCCACCACATCAGCTCCATTTTGTAACACTTCACTGAAGTTACATCAGGTACAGAGAACCAGCTTTCAAGTGTTAACCCTCCCAAGGATGCTCAAGGACACATTATGAAATCTTCATGCAAGTCTAATGAATTGTTCATTTAAAAAAGCAACACTTAGACCTAAAGATGCTTTTTTAATGAGAATATTTGTAGTTTCCAGGGATGTGCTACATTTATGTGAAATATATGTTTTTCATTTTAAAAAAGTGGTATAAGTAAGATGGAAAGCTGTTTCACTACATAAAGACACCCACTATTCTGCTTCAGATACAAGTTGTACTATTTTAAGCATTTCTGTTTTAAATGTATTTCTTTGTTCATGTTTGTGAAGCATGTAATACTTTAAAAACTAAAGTTTCAGAATAGTTGTAATAAAGAAGAGTGGCATTTGGTCTGGCCTTAATACATCCTACTAACTGTGTGCACTGTCTGAACTGTGTCTTGTCATTGAATCACTGAACTGCAGCTAGAACTTGTCAGGAAACTGAGAAGGAAAGGCTTGTTAAATGACATGTGCTCATTTCCATTTGGGTGGACTGACCCTTTAATGGTAAAAAATGCAGGTTGACAGAATTGGACTTATTGGCAAACAGGTACTTGGAGAAAGATGTACCTAATCAAATAGAAAGCACTAATAAGATAAGGGACACGATTCAGACTGGAATAAACAAACCCACCGTAAAAAGTGTGAGTTCGCCGTGAGGGGCGGGAGCTTGTTATCATCACCCTCTGCTCTCCCACTGTGCCGAGCTTTAAGTGTTCGCTTGCGGGGGAGAGACGAGATCCAAGCCTATATCAGCTCTGTGTACACTGTGTTTAGTAACTTAGCGACAGGAGAAAGAAATAGAGGAGTGAAGGGTGAACAAGAAAACTGTCTTCTCCTGTGTAGATTCAGAATGTGCCCAGTTAAATGTTATTTAGCTCTGTGAAGGTGTTAAAAACGGCAGAGAATAATAATCTGTGCGAGTGGCTTCTTAAACTAATTGTTTATTCATTTACAGAGGGAGAAAAACAACAGAGGACAGATGAGAATCTCTCTCAGGCACACGAAAATCTCACATGGAGATCGGAAACCCGAGCCAACAGAAATGCAACAGATGTAGTAAACAGTCAGAGACAAAGGAGAAGAGCTGCTCGAAGCGACATTTGCTATTATTGTGATTATAAAAGCCAATGATTCCTGTTTTTTCTCGCTGTACAGTTAAACCACCAGTAGACAATAAAGTGTTTTTCTTTCTGTCTCCTTTCAGGCATTCCAGCCACATCTCTTTTTATAAATATAGGATGCTCTTACTGAAAGGATGACTCATGCATTTGAGATCCAGTTTCATGGCTTTCTGAACATGGTTAAGAAGTTTTGTGTACAAAGCTGAAGAAGCTGTCTGCTGCTCACACAGTGAAAAATGGCACAGAGGATTTAATAGTTTGACCTTAGCTTATAAGGTCAACAACACAACATGTGTGTCTTCAGTTTCTTCCAGCACAAAGTCTAAAGGTTTTGATTGTTCCGTTTCTGCACTTTAGGCACAGTGAGGCTGCTAAAGAAGACGAGTGTCTGCTCTCTGCTTGTTTTTTCTCCTGGGCTTCAGTGGCTGAAGATAAATGTCAGGTCTGAGGTGCAGGCATAATTTAATCTCATAGGGATATGATCCATATAACAAGTGCCAGGTTTTACATGTCACACGTTACTATGCACACCACAGATGAGGCATTAGTCAGTAGAAAAACCTATGGACATGTGCTAAATATAGGGATGCGTTGTTAAAACATCCAATCTGCATGAGCTCCCAGTAAGGCCTGGTGTCAGCAAAATCTTCTTGAAGAGGAAAATGCCTGCAGTGTGGCTGTCAGTGTTAATCTCTGCACCCAGCGCTCAGAGTTCTTTGCCTTTAAGCTGTCAAGGTGCTCCGATTCAGAAGGCTGCAGCTGCAGAGGAGAAAAATATTTGAGAAAAAGAATGTAGGCTTGTATAGGCACATGCCCAGAGAAAGAAATTAAGTATACACACACACATATATATATATATATATATATATATATATATGTGTGTGTGTGTATATGTACAGTTAACTGCTGATGCTATTTTGCCTACTAACAAAGACGTGTGCATGCAAAAGAACAGCTGCTGAATTTCTTACATTTCACCCTAAACCCTTTAAAAATCTGGACTATAACTGTGCAAACAAAATAATTACTCCTCCTGACACACGTTTGAGGGTCTAAATTTTGGGTGGTCATGTGATATTTACTTCAGACATTGTCTAAAACAAATGCTTGGATTAGTCGTTTTGGGCTGCTGCTTGTATTTTACGGACTGCCCCTTTAAGGAAGTGGGGAAGTAAGCCACCAACCCTGTGGTTTGTAGACTATATATCCTATACTGCACCTCGGTGACCCATGATATGCAGGTATCTTAAACATAAGGAGTTTCTAAGGAATTACATCTCATAGACTTCTTCAATTCTTCAGACACATAAAAACACTGGGGAACGGTTTAGCCCTAATATCTGAAAAACTGTTCTGATGATAACAATATAATGTAGAATCAGTAAGAATTAGAGGAAGAACATTTTCACAAACCCTCAGGATAAAGAGAGATAATTATCAGAGATTATTACATCAGCGTGTATAGGTCTAATCCACCGTCACATCCATTACCCAGTAAAGAGTCATGCATATTGGTACTCACCACATCAGCCTTGTATTTCATCTGCAGGATGATCATAAGCTTCATTTTCTATGTCATCGTCATATTATTAATGAAACCAACTGTATCTAACGTCAGTTCCATACTCGTGAGCTACAAGCCATCTTCAGTGTGAGCGTGTGCAGACATGAACTGCACAGCTGATCTTTCATTCATCATTCATAAGTCTTTTATTTATTTTTTAAAGGAATTTCTCAGTAGAACTATAACATCCACTGACTCTAATGAACTCATCTAACTTGATTCTCCAGATGGAAGTCATCTTAAATGTCGTCTGTGTGGGTCATAGCAGTGATTTTTAAGATGAAGTTAGAGGCTACAGTCCCTGGCGTGACATTACATTTCTAACATCTAGCTGTTGTTTTTTTGTGTTTTTATATGTATATGATAGTAGCACACGTTAGACCACGCATTTCACACTTTATGATCTATGCGTTCCTTTTCAGTTCCATTCATGCTGAGTGAGTGAGTACATACAAACTTGTCTTCTGACATCTCTAGGAACACAACCTCCCAGCTACCTGTGGTGAGTTAGTCTGCAGCATGTGCCAGCTCAAGACAACTGATTCAAAACTCATCAGTGAATCAGGTTTGATGCTTTAACGTCCACACATAGAAGCTCTGCTTGATTTAAATGCAGCATTTGACTGAGCAGACCGTCTCTAGAAAACATGCATACAAGGAATGTCAAGAGGTTTCTGCAGGGTGGCCTAATGTGGCATTTTACATATATATTTTAATTGAACCGAGAGGAACCTCTTTTTCATGGGTGACTTGGTCAGGGGAAAGTTTTAAACACTCACAGACACATTCAATAGAAACAATGTTTGAATGTTTTAATGAAGCTGATGTTCCAAAAGCTTTAAATAAAATGAACAACTCTGCAGTCAAACTGGAAAAACTTAAACAAATCAAGCGCTTGTTTTCATTTAAGGAATGTGAATAAAAAATGTTTTAAACAATTCATCTGTTGTCAACTGGTTGTATTTTTTTAAAGTAAAGCCAAGTGGGAGACATTGCTTGCCAATTAAAAAAGAGATACAGTGTGTGTTAACAAGCCCAGGGTGAGAATAAATTGATTTGATGAAGGTCTCAGAGAGAAAAGATTTAACAAACTGCCTGAATCAACCTGGTATTTCAACTTCAAAAAAAGCACTCACTAATAAAAGCAATCCCTCGTCTCCAAAGGGTTTACGTTGTCTCACCATTGTCCTGTACAGAGAGCAAGACCTATGCTGCTGTGAGTTCTGTGGGCTCAGAACACAGATGATGCCAAGCACACACACACACACACACCCTTCTCCGGCTTAGCTGAGGTGATGTCTTCAGATCTCTTCTTCTGGATTTCCAGGGACCTGAGTCAGGCTGGCGCGCTGTTTGTTTGCAGTCTGTCTCCGAGTCTTTATCTGTCTGAGTGTGCACATGTTCGCTACTAACCGTTCAGTACCAAAACATGCAACATTAGGAATCCTGAGTAGACTTGTCCAGTCTGTTGTTGGATCACGGAAAATGACACAATGATCCTCTGTAGTTGCAAAAACCAGGCAGCCAAAATGTCAAGCACATTTCAAACTTCCTCACTGCGTGCTTGAGCTCATTATCCATGTTTTTCACTTGGGCACACAAGCTCATTCAGAGGCTCATCTTTCCTCTGTCAGCTGTTTGACATGTTCTCCACCAGTAGGAATGGCAGCCTTTATTTCCATGGTGACACTGAACCAAACAACAAGTTCACAAAAGAGAAGGAAAGAACATTATTACTTTTAGAACACACACACACCTTTGCACAATATGTCCGTGCATAAGGTTCTGTCTCTCCTTCCCACTCATGCACACACATGCATGCTCCAACACACACACACGTGCACACGGCAAAATAACACACACAGAGACACGCTTTTAATTGCCTCTAATAGCCACCATGTACTGCTTCCCTTGTTAGTGGCTGCCTGCGTGGTGTGTAGGGAGCTGCTTAATGATCATTACACACGGAGGAGGAACACCGAGGTGAGGAGGGAGCCAAGCAGAGAGAGCTGAGACTTGCTCACGCTGCATTATAGAAATGTATTTTCTGCGTGTGCATGTAGCAGGAGAGAGACATGAAACAAAGCGAAATAATGAGCGTTTGTTCGGATTTCTTTGCACACAGAGTAGTGTGTCTGTGTGTGTATAAGCAGTTGTGTGACCCGTTAGCCTTTCAACATTCTGATCCCCCCTTTTTTGAATAGTCTTTCTAAATAAACATAGAACTCATATTCAGATAAGACCTGCTGCTTCGAAAAGTGTGGAACAACCAGTCAAAAGGAGGCAAAACATTGGTGTATTAACGTGAAATAAGTGAAAAATAAAGCTGCTCCGTAAGTTAGACTGATGGAGGCACAGCAACTGTTTACTTTGGAGTTTACTGACAAGGTGGTTGTTAATTCATCGTAAGCAATTATACCTTTTAGGCGCCTTCAGACAGCGAGGGGTTACTTCTGCAGCTTACTTCCAGTGTAAACACAGAGGCAGCCCTGCCACCACAGAAGTCGCCAACAGAAAGGAGAGAGAAAACAGCTGCCACTTTGGGGAACGCACATGGTAATTTGCCTGAGTCACCTCTGGTTGAACTTGTTCAGCTTGTCACAGTGACTTGCCATGTTACCATGATGCAGGATGTAATTTTACTGGGATTTGAATTTGTTCCTGTTCACCAGCGACCAGGCTTGAATCCACGGGATGGATGGACGCCTGTCTGTATGGAACAGTTGTGTGTCAGCTCTGTGATAGACTGCCGAACTGTCACCCAAGGACAGCTGGAATAGACTCCAGGACCCGATGACCCTTAAGAAGAGAAGCAGTTATGATAATTCAAGTGATCCCTATCTATCCAGTAATGCATCCTGTTACGTCACCATGTGATGCTGCGCCATGTAAGTGTTGGTGGTGTCATGGCCACCACTGCACCTTTTCTTAAACACTTTGCTAAAGGTGTCGTTCATCCAGGGAAAGTACGCATAAAGCTAAACATAACTTTAGCAGGTGCCGACTGGAAAGTGAAGCTGTGCACTTCAATCAATCACCCGACAGCTCCTGACTGCGCCCAGATCCCAGCGTTAGTCCTGAAGCTTCCTTTGTTGCCACACTGTCCTTGTGTGCGTGTTTGTGGGGGGGGGGCCCTGTGTGGGGGCTCCTGGCCTCCAGGCTGGTCGTCTGCCACCACGGGGTCCCCTGCCTCATGCTGCCCGCCACACCTGCCTCGGCCCCGGGTCAACTTCAGCGCAGGGTTCCTGCATTTATTCGTTAATGGAAACACAAATAAAACCAAAGGAACCAGAGAGATGGATTCAGGCAATTCTCTCCAGCCAGAGTCGACGTTATTCCTTTCACAGTCCATCTTTCACCACACACGGTTGCCATAGCATCATCCTCACAGTTATGATGCTGTTACTCGCTATCTCTCTCGTATGCTACTTCCAATGGGAATCCGACACTAGGAAGAAGCAGGAGAAGTTGTCACAGAGGCACCTCAGCGTTTACTGTGGTCTGTAGCCTCACTATGGAAGAAGGATTTAGATTAACACCAGATCTTCAGAACATACATTTCACATGCTGTTACAGTGCTCCCTGTCCAGTGGACACACTGATGCA
Source organism: Microctenopoma steveboyesi (assembly GCA_032359275.1). Taxonomy (NCBI): domain Eukaryota; kingdom Metazoa; phylum Chordata; class Actinopteri; order Anabantiformes; family Anabantidae; genus Microctenopoma; species Microctenopoma steveboyesi. The sequence goes on along the minus strand of JAUMHF010000007.1, from coordinate 17,674,456 downwards.
CTGCTGTAGCCTCTGTGAGTAGACATGCTGTAACCCAAATGTCCTTTCCTGTGTCTCCCTGCAGCTCCTCCTCAGGGACCGTTAAGAACTCCCAGGCCAATTAAGCAACGGAACAGCAGCTCAGCACCAAGGCCCTCCTAAATCACGGCTCACACAAGTCTGTGACTCGCTTATGTGGAGTGAGACAAGTGTGTCTGCACAGCTTTTATCTGCAGTCTCATTCTTTTAGTGACTACCCAAAGTTCACGATCAAAGGGATGAAACCCCTCACGTCTTCTCAAATCACAATCTAAGTGTGCTTCATTTGTACATAAAAACGCATTAGTTTTTATGCTGCTGTAGATAAAGTTGTATTTCCAGTTCCAGTAAAGAAAGTCAGTAGGGTAAATGTTTGAATCCTCTGTGCAGGAGGCATTTTCCTTCCGTATTCTCAGGGGCAGAATAGAAAACATGCTGCTCAGGTTAATAAATCAATGTCAGTAGTGCTGCCAAGTGTTTGATCTACAGACAACTCAAACATGAAACGAGATTAACGTCGTCAAAACGAGCGACATTTACAGGCACCACTAAATAATTAACTTAAGCTCAAAATAGTTTCAACTCGAATTAAAGTTTTCAGATTCTGGGGTGTACTTCTGGGATGGGATCCATCCTCTGGTCCAGTCCAGTGACCCCAGCTCAATCACAGTGTCCAACCTCTGTCCTACACACTGAACCCTCACAAACATTAATTGATAACACTTCCAATGCTTGACCGAGTTTGCCAGAGCGAACGGGCTGAAAGCGCTGCATGAGGAGCCAGTTAGCCTGGGAAGTAATGAGGCTTTGAATGTATCTAATCCTATCGAGTGTTTTCTTCTCCGCGCTGAGTTTATGGGATGAATAGTGATTTAAAGTGGGTCAAGTCAGATAAAGACTTTTGAAACATTTGTTAGGAATTAGCATTTGTGTCTCTGAAAAGAAGAAATCAATCCAAACACGTCTGCCACATGCACACATGATCATTTCTATTCAAATATTTGAAAAGTTACAAACATATGAGTTCAAAAGCTCTGACGTGATCTTTTCAAGGGTTAGTTGGTTTTTTAGGAGTCTCTGTGTGTAATTACATAGTATTTCTACCTCAG
>JAUMHF010000007.1:17658769-17673229 GCA_032359275.1 Microctenopoma steveboyesi | reverse complement strand
CTCTGACGTGATCTTTTCAAGGGTTAGTTGGTTTTTTAGGAGTCTCTGTGTGTAATTACATAGTATTTCTACCTCAGACACGCTCAGAAATTACCTCTCGACTGCAGTGGTAATGAAAATGAAAGCACAAATCTCAAGTAATCCATTTTTATGACTTTCAGCAGGGACAGATGCATACGTTCAGCATGGTTAGGAATAGCAGAGGAGGAAGAGTTAGAAGGCATCATACACGTTTAGCTTCTACAACGCATTTATGCCGAAGTGATGTAATGTAATGGAAGCTCCGGGATCTCGGTAACGCAAGAATACAATATGTTATCGTGCACAGTGACATCTCATTATCAGATGTTCAGCTCATTGGATGTAGCATACTGCTAACACCTTCATCTGCCACACCACTAAATTCCATTTCCGCTGGGCCGAATCTATTGCTTCCTCTGTGCCGTGAGTCACTCTGTTTAATGGCATGTGCCACATAGTGTTAGGTTAATGTCAGTAAATAGCTTTAAATAAGAGAACAAAACAACTTTATTGTTTCTCTAAATGACCACGACTCTCACCTCTCTCGGAGCATAAAAGGAAATCATGCTGTGGCAATCCACCGTCAGACATGGATCCGGTAATTGTTTTTGACTGCAGAGGATGGCGTGAGGAGTTGGGCAGAAATGTGTTCTTGGCAATACTGCTTGAATATCTGTCTGGGAGCTCTCAGCCCAAACTCATCTGCCCACCCTGGAATCCCATAAACACTGCAAAATCCAGAGGAGAATCCTTTGGCTCACAGCAGAAGGACAGACAAGATGCTTGTATGTGTCTGTGCTTGTTATCTACATGTATGGGAACCTCTACAATAACACTTTCTTTTGTGTAGATGCCCAAAAGGTCTGAAGAGGATAAATGGAACCAATTACTGGTACTTCACCACTCATCATATCCCTTGCTGAAGCCACATGGCACTACGACAGCAGTTACACACTGACGCTTCACACTTACACAGATCTGGAATTAGCTTGCTGGAAACCATCTTAGTGTGAAGCTCATCTTCATCCTCTGGGTAACAAATTGTTTTGTGTAGCTATCTGTATATATATATGTGTGTAGCATTTGCTGGGAAACTGAACTAGAAGTCATGTTTTTGATTTTACATTTAACAGGTTTTCTAAAGTCCCTGTGTCTCTATGCATGTCTCTATGCCCACACCATAGAGACATGTATGTATAAAACGAGCACACAAGACAGAACAAAAAAAGCCATGTTGCATCTACACTTATCTAAAGTCATTTGTGGCTGTTTTATGTTTCTATACACATATTCTGTGTCCTGTTGTATCCCAGCTGGTTGTTTATATTATGTGACATTTTTAAGCTGGCACCTAGCATTATCTTTTATTTATCTGCCTTTTTTGCTTATATTGGTTTTGTGAATGGCTTTTTTCACTAGTGAGGGAGAAAGGGGGGGGGGGTATCTGCTCCCAATCAGCATAGAGAAATGAGTATGAGTGATGTAGAGAGAATAAAAAGAGAGATACAGAGAGATTGCCACAGTCAATTACAACCCTGTCCTACCCTGTAGCCTGTCCCGACTATCAGCTGCCCATCTCAGCTCTATCTAAATGATTCCACAAGCTGGGTAAATACAGACATCTCACCGTGAGGGAATCCTGGCTTTGTAGTGCTGGTTGTGGCCACCAGGGTGTGCTCTTTCAGTAACAGATACAATAGCAGCTCAGACCCTGATGGTTTCCCTGCAACACATACGTACATTTCTCTGAAAACGTAAAATATAGCTTTGCCATGCTGTGTATATCCTCCTATTCATTTTCAATAGCAGACACAAATAATAATGCTGATGTATACTTTATTGGTCGCCTTGGGGAATTGTTGGACAGCCACTAGACATGTGTCAGCGAATCATGAATATGATGCCGTTAGGAAACATTTTTGTCTCGGCTCTGGCTACGAGCTATACTGTACCTCAAAAACAAAAGGCATTGTCATGGGATGAAAAAGCAATTACAACAATAAAGAGTGAAGCAGAAGAAGAAGCAGTAGAAGAAAGAGGCGAACGGGGAGAAAAAGGTATCAAAACAGAAAAAAGGAGTCTGAAAACAGAGCTGTAGTTAGCTGGAAGAAAGAAACTGAAATGTAGATGGCTAGGTATTCTGTTGAGCTCTCACACATCTCTGTCTCTAACGTAACCCTTTACACTTCTCTTTCATCTCCTCCAACCCTCTATGTTATCTCTCTCTTCAGCTCCCTTTTATGGTCTATCTTGTACTCCATCCTGTGCGCGCCCATTTTATCAGCCACACTCTATTCTCCATGTTCTTGTCTATCTCTTGGATCCAAATTACATATGGCAATGAATTCTCTCTCTGGCAATGAGCTGTCTACCCCCTGGAGCAGCAGCAGTCCTTGGCCAGAGGTAGGCACATCTCTTTTCTTATTACAAACCCTGTCTCTGGTTATGACACTCTGGAGCAAGATTTGTCGATTGTGCACTTGGATTATCATATAACAAGATGCACTGCTATAAAAATGTAAAAAGTGAATTAAAAGCGGTCCAAATGTTGTGTAATCCTTGGTAATGTTCCTTGATCCCTGACGTGCTGGGCTTTATAGTTATGCTACAGGATATGCAGTTCAAAGCATGTTGTAAATGTTGCTTCTCCTCCAGTGTATGTGTGTATAAAACATCAGCGAAGGTTCACAGCCCTGACATTACATTTCCAAGGCAGTTTAACTGAGGGTCAGCTCAGAGCCCCCCAAGCTGGAATGGTATCTTAAAAACAGAACCTGTCTCAATTTTAGTGCAAACAAACCCTCTTATTGTTGCTGTCTGTTACATTCACAGGTAAACAGGACGAACAGTAGCTGATGTTGTGGTTCAGTGGTTAAAGAGTTGGTGGTTTGACTCCTGGCCACATGAGGAAGCGTCCTAGGATGGGACTCTAAAGCCTGAGCCCTTGCTGCTTTAAATGGCTTGTTTTCCAGAATGTCCTCTTTCGGATTAATTAATTGACTACTGTAGGTGTTTAAACACATACATCACCTGTGTACATAAAACCATTGGTGCATTTCTGACAATAAAAGAAATGAAGTCTTCTATAATCCTGACTGAAACTTTGCAAGAATACCAGTCCAGAGAGGAAATCTTCTTATGTGGAGCTTTGCTAACAGTTAAAGCCGGGTGACAAACTGAAGCATTATTACTAAACAGTATTTTTCCTGGACAATCTCAGCACCGCTTAGATACAGTCTGCATCACCAACAAGCTCCCCCAGACTTACAAAGTGTCGTAGACTGGAATCAACAAGGAAACTGTGCAAAACTGTTTCCCTTCTCACGGTTATTTAGACCAAACCTCATTAGTAAATTAATAAAACAGTATAATAGCATTATGAGTCTGATGCGTAATTATTATTTGACCACCCGAGGACACTCTTCGCTCTGTTGTACGCATCGTAATGCCACTCATAATTACACATAACAATGATATCTGTAATAGCAGCCCCCAAACAATAACTGAGTATGACCAAAATGACCTGTTGTTGCGAATGTACCCTCTGTTTTTCAGTAGAATAGCAGCTTGTCCCCTGGTATTTCATGAACAAAGTAGGCATTATTCTGTAGGTGAAGAGACTGTCTGATTATCTAATCCATTGTGGACATGGCCTTGTGCAAGGAGCTGTTGATAAGTCTGTAATGAATGCCACATTTCTCTATACAAAATGTCTCACATTGTGTTTCAATACAACACAATGTGTCCCCGACTCACACACAGACTTTTGACAAGGTGACAATTTTCTTTGTTTGGGACAAATGTTCTGATTCCTGTCAGTCACAACAAACACTAGAAAATTCAATTGTGGCTTGACTGGATTTAGGTAAAGCAGCAAACCAACCTCCAAAGACACTTACATTTATCTTGGAGTATTTTCAAAGCTGTTAATGGGTTTTTCTAATGAGAAGGCATTTTTGGCACCTGTTTCAGAATATCACAGTCTTGCAGTTTGACTGCTTGTCAATGATCATGTCTGTAAGCTGGTGTTCCTGTAGCTCTTCTGATTATTTCAATACAGCTCTCTGTTGACTTCTTCGTCTTGTCAGAGACAGAAAGAGGGATCCCTTATTCCCTCCTCATGCATGAAGGCCAGCTCTTTATCAGTCACCCCTGTGGAGAGAGAAAGACAGAGAGGAGAATGGAAAGTTTTAACAAGCATGCAGTGGGTAAATGGGCAAAAGCAACAAAAACAAGTAAAGAAATAAAGAAAGTCAAATCGCTTGGTGGGAATCTGAAAAACAATACAGAACTACAAAATCTGAAAAGATAATGAGACATTTTATCTTTCAGGAAGGTGAAAACCAACGTCTGTTTAACATATCATTTCAGTGACCTTTGAATGGAAGAGATTTGGTTTGTAGGCTTAGATAGACATTATGTTATTGATGCGGTAAGAATGTACCACAGGAAGGATTTCAGTAGGATTTTCATTCCAAATAATCACAAATTGCAACACTTCTTTGTGTATCACTTCCCTCCTGCACTCCTGCCAGTCTGTCTCTCTGCTCCAGCTTGGTAGGAATGGATTAGCCCTGGTACTGGTGTGAAGTGCTGGTGAAGGAACAGGTCATGAGTAAAAGCTTGGTCACGGCCCTAAAGAACCTGACTGTTGCTTAGCCCGAATGCTAGAGTCACTTATACCTGTTGAATATGTATTGTATAATCAACCTCCTAGTCAGCAGCTGATTATGTCTGAGCACAAACTAGTTGGTTAGTTTCTATTAAGTACAGCGGATAACTGAGTGGAGTGAATATGCTTAGCAGCTGTGCCAGGAAGCAACAAATGCTGAGGTCATTTGTCCGTATCGCCCTTGTAGAAAGCCGTCCTCCTGTGAAATCTGACCAGCAGAACTGGTTTGTAATCATAGCATGTCGGTCCCTCAGGTAAAAATCCCCAAATTCTGAAGATATGACCTTGGTGTCCCTAATGGCACCAATGGCCTTGAGCAACTCGCTCCTCACTTGCTCCTCACTGAATCATACACACTGTTATTCTCCACTTACTGTCATACTTTCTGCTTCAGTGCTTTTCTCTCATGACTTCCTCCTGCACTGCTTTCTAACACGATATTTCTGGGCTCATTGGAACAGTGTCAGAATACGGCAGCTGTGACCTTTGAAATCTCTTTCGCTGGTCATTCACAAAAATACCCGATGAGCTTATTCTAATATCGTCATATCTGGACAAGAGCGCCTGCCAAATAGATTTCCTTGTGTTTTAGCTCAGCTGCCACAGTGCAGTCAGAAATTCAGTTGATTTATGCTAGGAGTGGTGTAATGTAGCTTGGAGATGAGGAGCAGGCTACAGCAGTCTGGTGCACTGATTTCCTCCTAATGCACAATGTCTGCAGCAAACATCTGTGTCTTGTTCTGATTGTGACGCGGATGCTGCCATTTAACCCAGCATGCTTCTGACTGTCCTGTCTGAGAAAAGGCATGCATTTAGTAACAATTGACTCTGATTTGTTGCTGACTCGTCGTGTGTTTAAACAGACATTACAAAACAACAGACAGCGGTTGGTTTCCCATATAAAACTGAAGATAAAGTCATTATTTTATTGCATCGTCTAATACAATGAAAACGCACATTTCACTTAGTGAAATCTGCTCAGCTGATATTTGAAAAGATTGATGAGGACGTTAGAGGCATAAAAACATATTGGTTTAAAAGCCTTTAATAGCCATTAATTAATCAGTGAGCTATTCAAAGAGGGTGTTACTGCATGTGGAAATAATGGTTATTATTAACTACCTTTTTTTCCTCATTTAACCTGTTCACACAGAGAAGTTTTGACCTTTAAGTTGCCAAAGTGTCAGAAGTCACAAAGAGGAGAAAGATTAGTGAAATTACTGACACATGAAAAATGACCGGCCATTGTTTTGGTGACTACGTGGGAGGTGGCGAACATTTCAAGCCAGGACTGCATGGGAACAGAATAATTAAAATATCTGTGTTCATAGAAAATTCCTAATGAAAATATTTTATGATCAAGTACCTGCAATCATGTTATTCTTCTGCATATTTATTGTTTGTAAAGGCAGAACCATTTGGATCGTTTGGTCTGGTTTGTTCATATTCCAACATGAATAGCGGCTGTGAGCAGTCTGTCCTTCACACATGTCTCCTCCTTTGTCTCACAGGAGCTTTTAGTACACTTTTAGAGTTTGTGAATAGTGGAAATGCTGCTCATTGTTGGCTTGCTGAGGAACACTTAAAAGAGACGGACACAGAAAGAGGGCGAGAGAGACAAAAAGAAAGAGAGGGAGAGAGAGGTTGATTGAGGGAAAGAGAATGGAGGGGTGAGCTGGTGTTTGGCTGAGCAGATATTCTCTGCAGTGTGTTCTCTTTTCATCCATGGAGGCCAGCTCTTTATCTGCTGCCTCAGTGGGCAGGCAGAGACAGAGAGAGATGGTGGTGTGAGAGAGAGAAGGCGGCAGGCAGAATAGCTTGGAATGACTTGGAAAGGGTTTGAAAAATATAGGTATTAAAATGGAATTTAAAAAAAAGATAAAACAGAAGAAGGAATATAACCAAAGAGGAGAAATGTTTTATATCCTTAGTCACAGAAGCACACCTACTTGCTTAATACAACACTTTTTGCAGCTATACTTTGTTTGGTATGATCAACATTTACATTTTAAAGATTAAACCTTAAAGATAATCTGTGTGTTTAATGTTGCACTGTAGTACTGCATCTGTGTATTTTTGGCTGATCTTGAGCTGGAGATGATTTTGCTAGGACATGTCCACGACTCTCAGGTACTCTGATGTTTCCAGTCATCTGGGAACTTCTGAAGATGGCACAGGTATGAGTGGTACCTGAAGTGTGAGGTATACGACATGAAGAGGGAGGGGAACTCTGTCCTGTGCTACAGAACACGGCATGGAACCAGGAAATGATGCGACTGTCAACCTGCATGTTTTTAAGTTCCTTCCCAGCAGTGCAGGCCAGAGGTATGGAATACACCAGAGAAATCCAAAAACACAATCCTCACTGAGCCCCCAGGCCTGTCCAGGTCAGTGTAGGTGTGATGAAGATATATGGTAGCATCATCCACTCCCTGAGCAGGGTGAGGGTTGGACCAGAGGCCAGAGGTGCTCCAGGGTCAGTCGGAGCTAGGGGTCCGTGGTCATTCAGGACGCTGGAACATGAGTTCTCAGCTTGTTTCCTCACCGGGGAACAAACATAAGGTAAAGCATGAAACACAGTATCAACAGATGGCTTCAGCATATTCTGCTGTGTATATGTTTCTTAAACTCACAGCATGTGTTTGAAGATGAATGTTTAGAAGCAATGTTTGTTTATAACAATGTTGTAATGGTTTAACAAAAAAATTGTTACCAGCTTCTCCATCACACTCTCCATCACTGTGTGCAGTTTTGTACTTGGCACTCTGTTTAGGAGATAATTACCTAGACCTCTGTAGTCTGTTCCCTGAGCCTGTCTTAAGAGAATGCACACACACACACACACACACACTCACACACAGCCAGTGTCCTCACATCTTGTAGACTGTGACAGAATCTATTCGCCCACCTGCTTCTCTTCATTATCCAAAATGCAGAGCTGTAGATGTAGGGCAGAATATCTGGCTGGTTACGTTCCTCCTCTGTCTCTGTCTCTCTTCCTTTTCCTTCTCTGCTCTCTCATCTCTTTGTTCTTATCTCTCTTTACATGTCTCCATATGTTTCCCCTCCTGCTCCTCTTGTCGTGCCAAACACATCTACCAAACATTTTTTATTCTCTGCTCAATAGTGGCTTTTGTCTCCTTATTTCCTTTCCTTTCCCCGTCACTCACGTCACCTTTCTTTTCTACCGTCCTTCCTCCCATCTCTTCTATCATCTTCTACGTTTGCTTTTCTCCTCCCTGTTACTCCAGATCTCCTCCTTGTTTCCTTTCTTCCGGCTTTCTATGCTGACCTTGTTTTTGCATCTTAGGCTTTGCTTCCTTTCCTCTCCTCTTTGGTTTCGTATTACCTTTATTCTTCTGTTTTTCTCTCTCATCTCCGTCATGCATCTGCTTTCCCGCCACGTATTCAATTACTCCGGCCTTGATTACATGCTTAAAATGCAACATTGAAGGGGCGACTGGCTACTTACTCTTCAAAGGAAATCTATCGACATTCTGCTTACAATGCTGCCGTTTCTCTGAGCTTCCAGAAGCGACTGTCCTACTTTGTTGCTCGCAGGTGTGTTTTGAGGTGCAAAGAGGGGAGACGGGTGAGATGGTAGTAGTCTCCCCTTCTTTTCCTCTCTGTACAGGGCCCTTTACAGATAACACCTCAGTTGGTGAAGTGTACATTCAGACTTATATACTACTACTAATCTTTATATTTCATACATGTACTTTGGCTTGACGGGACAGATTCAGTTTTAAAAAAAACATGTCACACTTGCAGAGTGCAGAGGAATTCCTGGACACCTTGTATTACTCTGTTACAGCTAAATTACTGCTGACCTTCTGCACAGAAAATTAGTCAGAACTGTCAGTCAAGCACAGTTTTACACACCTACACGGCCCCGAGCTGACGTCCAATCAGCCAATTAAGTGAAAACGCATGTGGGTGCACGATGACTAGGCTATTTCAAATATTTAATGTTGAACCTTTAAAGTTTTAACAACTAAACAAAAAAGTTACTTACTCTGTAGAGTGAATGGGAAGTTTGACTAAACTACAAATAAACACATTCCATGAATCCACTGTGATATTATTTGGGGACATTTGTTTCATGCAAAGCAACTCGTCACTCAGGTGGATTTCATTGTTTGGAAGTCAATCAGGCTGGACCAATCAGAGAAGAGCTGGTCATATACACAGTAAACCAACATCTCTATGGAAACAACAAGACTAGAAAAATACATTCAACATACCATTCAAAAAAGATATTAAATATAACATGTAGATGGCATAATGGAGACGTGCATTTGTAATAGAGGCAGCTCTGGCTCACATGGAAGACTGAGCTATGGACTGACACAGAACAGTGAGACACTGTTGCCTCTGTTGACAGGAGAGCGATTCTAAAGACCTTTGTCCATTAAAAGCAGTTGAGTGCCTCTCAATTTTTGCTGCACAACAGATTTTAGTAAGCTCACAATAAGAATGACACGTGGAAAAGACAGCACAGAGCGGCACAGACGTCCACTGGAACTACCATTTGTTTGAACTGCCGATCAGAAATGACTACACAGAAACAAGGACGCTCATGACATGTGCTGCATGACTCAGATTATCAGATTCAAAAGGTGTCATCATCATCATCATCATCATCATCATCATCACCGTCAGTGTCTGAAACCTGCTCACTGCAGAGTGTTTATTATCTTTTTAAATGCGGCTTATCTTCAGCCAACACACTGGCTGAGTGGATAAAATATCAGTTCAGTAATTTCAGTGAACAACTCTTTCAAAGGATGTTGGATTTAAAATGACCCCCCACCGCTCCCTCCGTGAAGGTTATGGTGGTGTTTTAATAGTGTGTGTGTGTCTGTGAAGCATTACTCATAATTTGGGGTGCAGACAGTCCAGACAAAATCCATAAAAAGTGTTGAGCGTTGGCAATGAATAACTGACAAGTGATGAAAAAGACGAGCCCGGGTGGGAGAGCACTGAGTGATACGTAAAGGTTATTAGTTATCAGCCTAAAAACACAAACCCATGCTCGAGCGACACCTTCGGCCGACTCGCGAGGTTGAGTTTGAGGCCTCGTCCTTGGAGTAGGTGAGTTAGGCTCACTGAGCTGGTTTATTCATCCTCCTGCGGGTGTGATGAAGAGCCTTGGCATGAATTATTCTCATTTTCATTTCTTGACATTGAGACCATCCCTTGTGGACCTTCTGCTGGGACTTTTAGTGAAACTGCTGTAGCGACGGGGCTGACACTGTATCATCAATAATGTTAAGAATTATTCAAAGTCAAAGTCAAGTACATCTTGAATGAAACTGACAAATGCTTCTCATTCTGCTCCTCTACCCAGCCGCCTCTACAGGATTTAGTTTTCATAAAGTTTTCACAAAGAGAGGCAGGTGCTGCTCAAAATAAACACTCACGATAATGGGGCTTTTTTTGTTTTTAATGTGTGGATTGTCTCTTAATTACTCGTCAATGAGTCACTGTTATTTTTAGCAAGTTATAAATGCTCAGCTAATTATCCATCTCATTTACAAAGCAAAGGTCCCATCTGAAAAGCTAATTGAAAAATGCTTCTGTCATTTGATGCTATTTTCAACAGAACAAAATAATTGCTGTTGGGAATACTTTATTATATACATTATACCCAAGACTTGCCTTATTCTATTAATAAGTCCACTGTATCTATTAGAAAACCAGATCTTTGATGTCAGACTTGGAAAAGATGATTTTCATCATGGAGAGAAAATTATTATAGGTGCATTTTAAGCAGCATAAGAAAAGACCATAGATTCATGGATATTGGTGAAAATAACAATAACAAGTTTTTGAATTTGAGGACTCACAAAACAAATTCTGTAGGGAAACATAATTTAGACAACTCAAAGTTTTCTGTTATGTCCAGGAACCTCAACAGAACGTCACTAATTCAGTCCTACTTGAAACATTTAGCTCTCATTGGACAGCTTTACCATTTCAGCAGAGAGAGGACAGATGATGACTAAGTGAGTCACCCGGATGAATTGTCCTTTAATTAGCAGATTAGAGAGGTGTGTCTGAGGCTCACACACACACACACACACACACACATATACACATACCTGGCTCTGGTGGGTTATTTGCACACAGTTAGCCTACACACCGCTCACATGCTTCATATGTCTGAGAGGCACAGAGCTAACAGGGCTCAAAGCCTGAGTCACACTGTGCAATGAGCCTGTGGCCCACTCAAACATACAACTCATCACACCTCAGCAAACACACACACACACACACACACACACACACACACACAGAGAAATGTCTCTCTCCAGTCTTCTGGTGGCTCAGCAGGCTAAAGCAGATAGCAGGTACTCACGATGTCAGGGGATGATGGGATGAATCCAGCTCACGACCCTTCGTGCGTGACATCCCTGCACTCTCTCCTACACGCTTTCTGAAGTAGCATAAAATAATTGGAAAGCACAGATTATTAGAATATCTCCTGATCTGAAGAGAGCATTTTCAGTCCTGTTTCATTTCTTTGACACAGTGACATGAACACAATCGAGTTATAAGTGCTGTGCATTGTATGTATCTGTCTTAATATGGTATTTGCACATTGTTGAGCTTCAAACATATTACAGTGCACAAAAGAGGTATGATCTGTTTGGCTTCAGAGAGTGCATCCTTGGATAAAGAGACTGAACCGTAGACAATAAAATTGTCTACTCCTGCTCATTTGTCCTTTTTATCTGCACACTTCTCTTCCGAGAGCCACCGCTCTTATCATGTGCTCGCACATTGTGTAGATGTTGTGCGCGAGTGCGCGGTATATGTTGTGATATGTGTGTGTGTGTGTGTGTGCGTCTGTGTACTTAATGGGGCAGTAACTGCCTGCTGCTTGCCTTAACCAAGGATTCCTAACAGTACAACAAGCATCTGCAGATCCTGAGACACACACACTTCATGCAGAGTGATAGATTATGTGTCAGGGGTGTCAGTTGATTCACATCTTACATTGTGTGTGAGTGAGAGTGGTTTAGAGGCATGTATATTGATTCCAGATGCAGTTATGGGAAAAAAAATAGAAGAGTGTGATTGCAACATTTTAAAGCTGTATGGTACATGTCATTTAATGTGAGGACTATCATATTCATCTGATTAAAACAATTAACATGACTTATTCTTCACATGGGAACAAGACTTCTGGAAGTTCAGTAAGTAACAAATCATATCTGTGATACTCTGTGTTCCAGAAGCTTTGCTTTATGAAGCGATAGCAAAAGGAGACCTCAGGGCTTCAGATACATACAATCGCACACATGGAGGGTGTGTGAGAATATATAAGAGAGCCTCTCATGCCTTCGGGGAAATGATGGGGAAGGCATGATAAGACGCTCCATTTGACTTACAGGGATGTTTATCATAGTGTGTGTCAGCGCAGAACAGACAATAAGACTGTTCAACCAAACATCTTTCCATCTTCACACAGTTTAAATCTGAAACTACACACACACCGTTTCATATAACATGTCACTGTAAACACACAAACATGAAAGGAAGCCGAAGCTCCTGAAGGAAACCCACAGGAAACACATGCGGCCTTCAGTCAACAGTTAACTATTTAATTAAATACTATATTTCCTGTTGATAAAAGCAGCAGCTGTGTACACCACCGCTATACTGCTGTATGTTATGTCTTCAGGGACATTCAGGGCATGAAAGAGAAAATGTTTGTAGCACAGGAACCTCCAGTCCCAGTTCAACCAACACACAAACGTCAGTCACTCTCTTCTAATCCAGGAACTCCCATCTAATCTCAGTCCTGTTCCTTTGGTTACCAGCAGCTTCTCTACAAACCTTTGGGCTTCTGTTGGTCGCTGATTAGACATTTGATGTGTTGTTCTATAATTATGCATAAACCCCTTTTTGTTTTTCATTTTAGCTGGCACAATACCTGCAGGAGTGTTGAAATGCACTGAGTGGCGCCTCTGAAGGCGGGAGCAAGGAACAGCTCTCAGCCAGTCTCCGCTAATTAAAAGTTGGTACCACTCCACATAAGTTTGAAGTTTCACAGTGTAGTAAAACGCAGTGTATCGGTTAATTACGGAGTTTTGGAGGTGCTGGTGGACTGTGTTACCATTGGACAAAGACACTGACAGTTTCCCTTGCCTTGCTCTTTAAGTGCACTCTGTTCAAAAAAGACACTATTCTTCCCTATCTGACAGTCTATCTCACAAATCAGAAATATTTCTTCTCATGGCACTTTGCTTTTCATGTGCTCTCCCTGTGGGAGAAGGCATGTAGTGTACCTCCACCATGAACAGCTCTGGATAAAAGCTTCTACCTGATGACTACATTTAAATGTAAATGTTCTTTATTCTTACACAGGCTTCAGTCTTACACTGAACAGAGTGGTATCAGTCTTTCACAACTAACTCTCTGCTAGACAAAGAAAAAGCCTACAACCAAGACGTGCAGAAATGCACATTAATTATGCACTACCTGCTTCACAGCTGCCTCTCTGCATTAGACCGGTAAAATCACCATCTGATCGTTTGTTCATACGCCACATCTGCTGCTACTGGAGCCTCTGTGAAGCTGTACACGGCCACAAAAGCACATTGATCACGTGTGTGCTTAAAAACCACAAAACAAAGAAATAGGTATCAGCCTGATTAAAGCTAGTCTTTAAGAAATGGAGAGAGGAGACATGCTCATCATAATGATTAGTATGCTTTACAGAAGATCAGCTCTTGTATCTTGTTGGTAATCTCGACCGGCTGCTTGCAGCAAAGCCTGAATAAATATCTGAGTCTCTAAGACCAAGGAACACATTTTCACTGTTCGTGTTATTACGTGAGATCCAGCCAGCAAATAGATAGAATATCTGAGATGGTCATGAATCACAGATTTTCTTTTATGCTCTCAAATCTGTCTGCGTCCTTCATGGTTTCTGTCTATTTGAGATAATCTAAACTATCATTGTCAGATTATTACTTCTTCAACCCTTTCTGCCCTCTGTTACTTTGAGCAATCTCTTTCTTCAGCCTTCATCTTTGTGCTTCATTCAAATGTCAGTCTCTGATTGGTTCATATTGCTGTTTCACTCACTTGAAAGCAAACTCCGCCAACCATAAAGTTCAGTTTTTAACTTCCTGACTCTAAGCTTTCACATGAGGAGCGTGTGTTTTAGGTGTGAGGGTGAAATGTGACAGGCTCGCTGAAGGTAACCCTTTTCAAAGAAGACTTTATACATGGCAATCATGTGCTGAGGATGAGTGACAGTAAATATAGCCTACTGCTGCCACTCTTATCAGACTGGGCGACCGACAGCTGAGTTACATTGGGGCTGAATGAATCATATAATACACATGTAATATAACGCATATCTGTGTCTTCAGTGTGTGAAGAAGGACGTGCTTACCTTGCTGTGATTATACAGCAGTTTATGTTTATGCTGCTTCTGATCATACTTTCTCCCAAATGAAGATAAATAGACCCTGTGCTGAGCTTGACATCAGTCATCAACAGCATTTCTTCTGCTTTTGCCTTTTCTTTGATCGGGACATTTAAGACATGAAGGCATAACCCAGACTTGTCACGTCTTTCAACTATTTACATATCTGTGAAGGTTCTCAGTCATCCAGGTCATGGTTGTCTCAAAAAAGTTTATCCAATAGCAACTGGACTTAGTAGGTTTCTTGACGACGTTTCGCCCTTCTATCCAGAGGGCTTTCCAGAGGAGACTTGAGAAAGCCCTCTGGATAGAAGGGCGAAAC
>JAUMHF010000007.1:17635041-17658669 GCA_032359275.1 Microctenopoma steveboyesi | reverse complement strand
CTCTGGATAGAAGGGCGAAACGTCGTCAAGAAACCTACTAAGTCCAGTTGCTATTGGATAAACCTTTTTGAGATTTCAACTATTTACCTTTTCAAAACTTTATTTCTGCCTAATTTACCAATATTAAATATCATATATCAACATATCCGACCACACTTTACCAACTAAAGCGTCCTTTGATTGGCTGCCTATACCAATCAGACTACTAGTTGCTACTGACGACATATAAAAGGCTAAATGTTCACGCTCCTTCACACCTGCCTGATCTCTGAAACTCTGCCTCTGCTCTTTGCTCTCACAATAAAGAGCTCCCGTCTCCCCAATGTCATAAAGACGCCTGCTGGCTGCGGGGCATTTCCTGTTGTTCACCCTTTCTCTTGAAATATCTTCCTCCTGACACAAGACCATCTGTCTCTGCTGAGTCCTAAAAATCAGAGCTAGTGGCTAATTCTTCGTACCTGTAATCATTCTTTGATATGTTTTCGTTAATGGCTCAGACGCCACTTTACTTTTCTGTTTCTGTTTCATCTGGAGATAAGGTCAATGTAAAACATTTACCTCATTCATGATGAATGACAGAACTGTGTCTGCAACACTGCAATCAAAAACAATGTTGAGAAACCAGGATTGGATACCTGGAGAGATTTTTACTCGCTAAAGAATATGGCTACATTTTATTATTTATTGTATTAGATTATAATAAATAGACTTTTTAAAAAATACAATAGTAATATGGCATTGTTACTCATAGTAGATTTGTGTAATAACTGCTCTTACAGGGATTAGAGTAAAATCTAAAATTTATTTTGACTTGTTCAGACCAGACTTGCTGGTTCACATGTCTCATTCCCCGAGGGTGCCAGTTATGGCATTAACGTGTAACGACATAAAAGTGTGATATGTACAGAGAGGCCATATGTTACCCATATAACCAATTCACTGCGAACAAACAAGGGAGCACTTCAATTCCATATACAGAGACCTTGTAACCATAAAGGTGAAATCCAAGTGGCAACCAACAAATAAAGTCTCTAACCAGGTAAAAATACACAACACAATGCTCCTTTTATTTTTAGCTGTGAAGCTGTAGTTGTTAGGAAATTAGCAATGAGCTAACACTGCAGCCACACAGCGTTGACTGTACACAGTGTGTATCAGGATGAAGGTTAAAGCCTCACAGAATAAGTGTAAGTACACATCTACAGCAATAAAATGTGAAAGAATGAGATTGAATACAGCGCCTGAAACTACAGCCGTGACAATAACACACACCACCAATAAACACAGAAAGAAAGAAAGAGGAGGCAGCGCACATCTCCATTGTGCGCTGAGCTGTCGAATCTGCTTTATGCCTGTTCATCTTGTTTATTGTTTCAGCGTTAGAGGAAGTGGTGACAGAAACATAAGGTATTCTCTCAGTTTCTCTCCAGCACTGCAGCCTTGTGAGGTTCACTGGTCCACTCCATCAAGGTAATGTGATTAGTTTACTGGGCCTGAGACCTGGACAGGTCCTCTCGTGCTGCAAGCAGTGTGTGTGTGTGTGTTTGAACTCAGTGTGGACATTGTGATAGATGATGAAGATGAACAAATCAATACAAAGGGCCTGTCATTGCGGCTACATCCCAATTTACCCCGGCATGTCTGCACTGTCAGTCAGCAGGCAGACAGAGAGGAAGGGAGAGAAAAATAGAAAATAATAGTGAGGCAATGGGGAGGCTGAGAGGAGTTGATGGAGAAGTGAGGAAACAAATGAAGAGAAGAGGAGGTGCAGCAGAGGGACTGATGGGCAGGAGATCAATGGGGAAAGGATATGCATGACAGGATTAGGGAAAGAAAGTAAAATGGACGATAAAGATACAGTGACTGACTTGGATGTTTTTCTAGCTCTGATATCAATCAAATTTGGTGCTTTGCCTGAAAAGGTCACACGCTACAGTTGGGTACTTTGAGTAATTCAGTCTCACGCACACATGGAAACAAGGCGGGTAAGAATACTGGCACAGGAACATAGATCCATTCTAACCCAAAACGCTTGCTCTCGTCTCCCATAAGAATACTAACTCTTGACGGTTCAAAATGGATTAGGAGCGTCTTGATTGTGAGTCAATTTTCTCTGAGCTGTAAGCCTTAATGTGTGTTTTCAGCACCAGTGCTTCACTTTTAATGGTTCCTGCCTGCTTTTTGAATTTAAGGACAGAATTAAGTTATCTAAAGGGAAAGAAGTCAATGGAAACGTCGCTGCCTGCGTGCACATGTATACAAGTGCAGATGTGCGCGCCCACGTGGGCTGTAAGCCTCGCTACGCTGAGAACTAAATAATGCAGTTGCACTAAAGCATCAGTAATGTACTTTTCCCTCAATCCGCAGCTCTCGGTTCCGTCTATTCAGCTGTCACAGATGACAAACCATCAAATGACTTTTTGTGTTTCTATACAGTTTAAACTTTACGTAAATGTCTCAAGGCTGTAGTTATGAAAGATTATGACTATAAGACAGCGATCAGCAAAGTGAGTATCTTTCTAACAATGTTCTCATTTTAGACATCTCGTGTGAAATTGAGGATAAAATTACAGGGCAGAAGAACAGTGGAGATGAAATACATTCTTCTCTGATACATTAGGCTCGTCTTCATCAGGCTTCGTTAATTCCCAGTTTGTGCATTTTCCTCGCTTATCCCGTCAACATACCGCATACTGGCAATGGACTAACTTAACTAACTTTTCTCCAACAAAAGATTTAAAACAAAAGAAAACTAATGATAAACTATTATAAGTTATACACTCTCACATATTACAGGCATTGTATTCTCTGCAATTATCCACTCAGTGAATCTTTAAAGCCATGCCCTGTGTCCGGTTGTCATGTCCCTAAAGTTTGGTTACCATAAACTCATCGACTTGGCAGCTGGCCCTTCATATCTTCCTACCTGGCATATAATGAACATCATTATTGCCTTATTTTCTGCAGAGAGCATGGTTAAACCTGCAGTCAGACGAGCTGTTCATGACATACCATGATTGAGAATCACCCGTGTAAAAACCCTTTAACGACAGATTGACACAGTGCCTACAAATAAAAGCAACATTTCTCATGCTTGACACATTCCACCTGGCAGGATTTATGTCGATTTTGAATAAAACTGAATGTGTAATGACATTACAGTACATTTTAGTGGTAAAAGTTGCAGAACATATTGCTTAGAGGACATACAACAGCTATGTTTTCCATCGATGTTGCATTTACCTTGACTCGCTCCATCCGCCAGCTGTTTGGTCTAATTAAGAGGCCATTTCAAACCTTTTTCAAACAAGCTTACAGAGCTACAAATTTTAAACAACGTCCATGTCCTTTGCCTGTCCTGCCATGCGTCTTTGTTTTTGTTAGAGGGCAAAGTCCTGTAGCTCCACTAACCCCTCCTACCTCTGCTTATCTCTGCCACTTAATTGCAAGAAATTCACCTTTAATTGGTGTTGTGGCTTTCCCTCTATATTGCCATGGTAATGAGAGACCATTTCTCACTCCCACATTAGCATGTGATGTCTTTTCCTGCTCATAGGACAGAAGTGTGGCAGGCAAGGAAAAAAAATCTGGGCAAACTAGGACAAAATCTGTCAAAGCATCATTAGAGTCGAGAAGCACTGGAATCCAAACACATGGGCAACGTGTGGGCATCATACATTCTCCACTTGTGTATGTATGTGTGCGTCTATTTATGTATATGTGAGGATCAGCGCACGCTGACGGGTGTCTACCCCCCCGATTTTCTGTGTGTGACTGTGAGCAGGACACTCTGGGGAGCCGGCTAGCCAGCTGCTGTGAGCGAAATTATAACTTCTGTATTCCTCAGACCAGTCAAAGACAGCGCTAATAACTCTGCCAGCTGTCCCAACTGAGGGTATTTTAAGACTTTCAACTTCACATCCATTATTAACGAGACAGATCTGGACGTTGCGGAAATCTGCACCTCACTGTGGCGCTGCTTTGCTGCTCTGCTCACTCAACATGACACATGCACACACACACACACACACACACACGGATGCGTGTAGTCTCCTCTGAGTTGTGTTCATAGTGTGGATGGTGGCGCCTGCTGGTAACCCTTCTCAATTTAACACCAGTTAGGTTTAAATACCACATCTTAAAGATGTTTTAGAGTTTTGTTTAGTTCTGTTTACCTCTTTAACAGGCCCAGATAATTACTGAATATTTCATGAATAGTTCTTCAGTTTGTGGGTAAATAAAAGGCTTCTCTTATCCACCTCACCCCTTCGCAACATTTACATTACATTCATATAAAACAGCAATTTTAAGAAGGTTTGTGGTGGAGCTCAGCAATCAAAATACACATCCTGTTTCACTTAACTGATCATCACTCATATTTAGAAAGCATTGTGGTTATCCTTTATTTGACTAATAATGTTGACTGTGATATCTTTCCATGAAACTTAGAATAAGCCAAAGTTCTAGTTCATTTCGATTTGAAATGTATGGTAAAATACAAACTCAGAGGAACATCGCTTGTCTGTCCTGTTCTGCATAATTCTGTATTGACACTGTATCAACCACCAAGTCCATTAAAGTGTTCCCAAACCAGAGGCCAAGATTCAGCGGGATCCTTTAAACAATGCTTAAGGCATAGGACACTGCGTACATGTCATGAGACGGGCTGGCACAAAGTGAACTGAACAAGGGCGTTAATAAAGCCAAAAGCGTATTCCAGCAGCGCAATGAGGAACTTCCACATCCACCACAACATGTGGAGGGGCGTATATGGCAAGCACTTCTAACATTTAACAGTCTTTATAGTATCCATAATTGTATTCCAGATATCTACTAGGTCATTTTGACTATCCTACTAGATATATTGATTTC
This sequence comes from Microctenopoma steveboyesi, assembly GCA_032359275.1. Classification (NCBI taxonomy): domain Eukaryota; kingdom Metazoa; phylum Chordata; class Actinopteri; order Anabantiformes; family Anabantidae; genus Microctenopoma; species Microctenopoma steveboyesi. The sequence goes on along the minus strand of JAUMHF010000007.1, from coordinate 17,653,797 downwards.
TAGTTTTTCTTGCTTATCTTGATTTTTGTAATTTCAGACATCTACAACTGAATTTTGACTGGGTATATCGTACTTTGAGACATCCAAATAGATAATTAAGATATATTCTAAATGGGTTTAATTATAGATATTAGACTTTAACTTGAATTGTGACTAGTCGAAATTCAATTGTACATATCTGAAATAAGGGGTTTGACTGGTCAAAATGTAGTTCAAGATATCTAGACTTCACATTACAGATAGTTAAAATGACGTAGTAGATATCCTTATTTTGACTTTTCGAGTAGTCGAAATGACGCTGCAGATATCCAAAATTACTCTTTGGACTAGCAGGAAGAGCATTGCAGATATCTTGATCGTATATCCTGTATACTTGTTAAATGTTAAAAGCGCTTGCCTTAGGCGTTAAAAACAAGAGCAGCACAGTACCAGAACCCCACCATGATGACCACCAGAATGAAGGATCCCATAGAGCCAGGGAGAAGCCTGCACTCATCTTAGTGTCAGAAGGTGAGAGCCACTCTGAAGAGGAATGATTTTACTAAGGCATCTACTATCATCTTCAATCTGTCCCTGCAGCATGGTACCGCCCCAACATGCCTTAAATCTACAACTCTTGTCCCCACACCCTAGAGCCACTGCGCCGCAGTGACTAATGACCAGTGGCCCTGACACCCATTATAATGACGTGCATTGAGAGACTGGTCCTTTCTCACATCAGAGCCAACATCCCTGATGATCTAGATAGCTACCAGCTTTCTAACAGAGAAAACAGATCAACAGAAGATGCTATCTTCATTGCACTTCACTCAGCACAGTGCCACCTGAAGCCTCCTAACACCTACATGGGAATGTTGTTTTTGGATTTCTACCTTGATCTGACAGACAAACCCAGTAACCTGGGCTTAACCACCACACTCTGTCCCTGGACCTTCTTTCAAATAAGCCACAAAATTTCAGAGTGGGTAACTGCACATCTTCCATGCTCACTCTAAACACTGGAATACCCCAAAGCTGTGTTCTCGGCCAAGCTTGCTGACGACACTGCAATTGTGGGTCCCACATCAGGAAATGATGAGACACTATAGAGAGGAGGTTCAACACCTGGTCAGATGGTCCTCAGGCATTAAGCTGGTCCTCTACACTACAAAGACAAAAGAGATTATTGTGGAAAACCAGGAAAAAAAATCCCCCTCTACATGAACAGAGGTTGAGAGGGTCCACAACGTCAAATTCCTGTAGGGCTCCACATCACAAAGGATCTGTTGTAGACTCTTAACATCTCAAAACTTGTGAAGAAATCTCAGTAAAGACTGAAGAAAAAAGAAAACTTCCCACGCAGCTCTTGCACAATAGAGAGCATCCTCTGCCAGTGTGTCACAGTGGAATATACCACATGCACAGCAGAAAGTCGCAGGGACCTGACACGTGTGGATCAGAATGCACAGAGGATTGTGGGAACAAAGCTACCGGACATAAGAAGGCTAGCGACATTGTTAAGAACCCAACCCGCCGGGTTCATAAACTGTTCGTCCCCCTAACGTCAGGTAAAAGATACAGGACAATCAGAGCACGCACAGACCTTACCTAAGTCCACACCCCCCACCCACCGCACCACATGCATACATGCACCCCCACACATACACACACAAAATAGAGCAAACCAAAGTCCGCTCATACAAAATGGACCAATGCACAGAATATTTTATACTGTAACTGTAAACGCAAAGGGCATAAGTGCAAGAACAACGACCACAGGAGAAATTGATATTCCATAGTATTTATTACTCTATTGTTTTTTTTTTATCTTTACATTTATCTTGCTGTTCATTTCATTTTTTGTGTAGCTGCTGGTTTTTGTGAGCCACTGAACAAAATATCGTTGTATAACTACAGTTACAATAAAGCCTCCATTAACCTTTATCCTTATCCTTTAAGGTCACTATATCACCACTACTGCACACCCCCCACAAACCCACACACAAATGTGTGCTTATCACACTCATCATCAGTATTTTCCACTCAGCTGATTAACCTATTAGCTCCATTTAGTAGTTTTACTTTGTGTGCTGGAAACCTTAGTTCAGGCAGAGTTCTGCTAGACATGAGCTGTTTCGGTTATGCTCCACAGCCACTGGCTTATTCAGCAACCTACTGTATATGCATGCGCATGTCTGACACTTCTCACAGTAACTCTGCTCACAGTGATGCAGTTGGCTGCTGCACTTCCCTCCACCACCCTGACATCCTCCTAATGAGCTAACATGTTGTGACTTTTTGATTTTTGCACGGATTTGATGTTTATTAAAGCAGGATTCAAATTCCATCTGAGAAATAATTGTAATAACACTGCTGTAAATGTTATATTTTTTTATTTAATTCTCTCTGTTTACATCTTAACTATACCGCATTGATCTCACGCAAATGTTGCAGGTATAAAAATCTCCCAACCGGCTCTGGGAACAACTATGCAGGAGATCCTGTTTAATTCATTCAAAGGAAATTCCCCACATGACCTATTCTTGTCTTCCATCTTTATTTCTTTCCTCTGAAGAGGTTTGTATGCTTGGGTGTGTACCTTGTTTGGGTGACTGGTGTGGCAAAGTGCTGCTACACTGAGCTAACTTCCGTAGAACACGCGAAAGCCTCATTAAACAGGAAGTGAGTACTTTTAGAAACATAAAGTCAAAGCATATATTACTTTCTGTCAAATTACATAGTAGTAGGTGTGAATTTTTTTTTTCAACAAGACACACACACACACACACACACACACACACACACACACACAGACCTCTTTGTATTTTAGTTTCAACATAATTACATTACAACATTTAATTATATTAATAGCCTACAGTTAAGGACACGTACACAGACAGAAGGTTAATGGTGATGCACTTATCACGCTCTGACATTCACAGCTGCTTGTGGATTTCAATTCACATACTCAAAGCCGTGGATCCATGTGCAGGAAAGAAAATGGGCTATAAATATTACAGTATGTAGATGACTTTAGAGGTGCCTTCATGCACGCTTCATATAGGGAGTGTTTGTGTATGGGTGTGTGTGTGTGTGTACACAATCAACAACAGGCTGTTGCACAAAATGTACATAAACCTCTGTGCTTTCTAAGCAGAGCAAACAACATGCTTCTAAATATACCCAGAAACAACAAATCCTCCCACATCATGAAATAATGTACAATCAGCTCCATAAATATGAAGATAGCCTCACAGTTTTTATTTTTCTGGGGCTTGAACACCAATGTGTGAACATCAAACTGTCGCCTGTCTACTTTTGTAAAAACAGATCTATTTAGAAATGGCATGTTTTTATACGGTTATCCTGTTCAGTACCTTGTTAAATAAACATTGCGCAGATTCTATTAATTTAATATGTGGCTGCAGAAAGTAAAGCTGTCGTGTCATTTCAAATCCAGTGTGGTGTCATTATTGTGACAGTTGTTCCACTGTCAGTATCCATATGTGACATATAATATACTGGACCTTCAGAACCAGTGAACAGGTCTCCTGGTCTCAGAGGGGACAGATGTACTTAACTTATATTCCAGAAAGTAGCAGTAAAAACCTTTGGTATTTTGTCTGCGTGTAGATACAGGTCTGTAGGTAATATCATGCAAGATTCAGGCCGCTTCCTTTAGATGTTAGAGTGGTGTTCATATAGTTGATCACTTTGTTTAGAACTTTCAGATGCATAAATGACTTGGCAGCTTCGAAACAGATTTTAGTATTTATAACACTTAGTATTTGAAATTAGAAATTTGTAATTTGAACGTGGATCGGATCAGAGACATCAGAGGTTCATGCTCTTGAGAAATGCTTGTATTGTTCTGAATTAAACATGGAGGTCTGCAGGTCATGCAAAGCAGTGTGTCATTTGGTGCAGGCCTGATTTGTGCTGGTCCCAATGAGAGGATGGTATCATCAGCCTAAAATGTGCAATAAAGTTGACAAGATTAAGAAGTTATTTAGGCATCTCAAAGGAGATTTTAAGATTTTGATTATCTCCTGACCACATTATTGACATCCCTCTTACCCATCAGCATACTAGTAGAAAATTAAACACATAAAAGAAAATCTAGGCCGGTGCTGAGATATTGTCCTCTTGTGCCAGAATGAGAGGCCACAGTAAAACCCAGTCTCCTGAACATTACGTTCCAGCACTACTAAGTTGCAATCACAAATAAACTTTTGCATGAATTGGAATTGCAACGTAATTCCAAATGTATGCAAAATTCATTAATGCATGACGATCATGCAATCACGAAATTAATGTCTCCTAATTTTTAGAAGACATGGTTTTATGGTAGTAAGTACTTACTGTACACAGACACATGCAGATCAGCATAGAGACCTGTGTGAATAAACACATACACAGACAATTTCTACTCCTGGAAAAAAGCTGTAGCTTGATCACAATCACAGCTGCAGGGAGAAGGTAACAGATGAGCTGAGAAGTAATTAATTTCTCACTTTTCTCGCTCTGTCCTTGCCTCCCACCCCCACTACCTCCCTAGCTCTCCTCAGGTAGCCTTCCTCGTTCATTTCATTACTTCCAACTGGTCATACGTTCTCATTCTGACACCATCTTTGGCCCAAAGGCCCTTCCTACACTTCAACTCTGAGCTCATAACCGCCTTAATTGAAACCGTCATTGCCTTAATTGCTTTAATTAATCACCTTTTCTGTGGTAAAGCCTTTGTGGGGATCTTGTAATTGCTGCTGACATTGGCTGTTCGTTGAAACCTGCAGGAGAGCAAAACTAAATATCTTCAGCAAGAAAAGGAACAAAAGAAAAGACGGTTTTAAGCACACAGAGCTGAGTTTGATTGGGAACATCTATGCACATGGATCTGTTTGATTTGCAAGTCCTGAACCACAGCTGTGACTCTGAGCAGGGAATGTGATACACACATTTCTCTGCACACACAAATCTCTGCCTTTGCAGAATTGGGTGCCAAATTTATTTGTTAGTTTTTTGTATCAAGGTTAAATTCTGCTCAGCCTGTAATGATTCAATTTTAATTAAAGTGAGAAATGGTGGCACATTGAAAGATAATGGTTAACAGTTAAAAGCTATGCAAATACACATGGAGATGTTGTTGTTACGTTAAATCATCACAGCACACAACCGTGAGGTATCATAATCTCAAAGAAAATGATCATCTGTAGTCATTTAGTTCGACTATCATGTGTAACTTGGACACTAAAAGGTGTCTAAAAGGTGCAAATTTAGATTCTTCAGTATTCTGGCAAATGGTAAGAATTTAAAGTTTAAGTATATGATTGGAGCTATATTCATGTAGACTTCCCAGGTATCCTTGAAGTGAATTGCATTTCTCCATTTGAACATGTGCAGTGACACCCTTGGATAACTTTGTATTGATTCCTCCATTTTGATGCATCTGGCTATTTTGTTTGCTACTATCCTTGTCTATTTGGATGTTTACAAGATTTTCCAAGAACAAGTGGCTAAGCTGAGAAAGTAAGAAAGACAAAATCAGCAGATAATGTTACCTTTAAATTCCATTGCTTTTAATCTAAGATGCAGCAGTGTGGTAAAAGTTATTACACTGCACCTCCAGATACGAACCCTGAGTCCAGAAAAGTTGGGCTTGTTTCTTAAAAGAAAAAAACATTTATTAATCCTATCTAACTAAAGGAAAGTGTTTTCACAGGCAGGCTTATTGTAAAAATAATCAAATAGTTTGATGCTGCAACACACTCAAAGTTAGGGAAAAACCATCCTTACCACAGCACATCTTTTAACTGTGAACTAACTGTTGTTGTTGCTCCATTTGTCTGATTCTCCTCTTCATGATGCAAGGCACATGTTCAGTAGGTGACAGATGTGGACCAGGCCATTTAGGCACATGTTCTATGCCAAGCACTTGCATGACGAAGCCTGGTGTTGTCCTGCTAACTGGGAAAAGTAAATCTGTCTCTGTTCTTTGTGGTAACGTACGGTTTATCATGCTGTGCTGTCTGGGTGCTCAGAGTACACATTTAGAAGTGGTTTCCACTCCCAGAATCTAATCATGGTACAATGCACTTCACATAGTAAAACCTTTTGTTCAGGCTTTGAAACACAACAAATCTTAAACAAGCCATTGCTGGGTTCAAACATGATACCCTCAACTGTTAATAATAAACCTTCTAATTTATAATTATCCAGAACTTGAATATTTTTCAGTCTCACACTTTAAGTCGAAGACTAAAAATGTCTCTTACCAAAAAATTTGAAACAGACTTCAAAGTGGCCGCTGATGTCCTCTAGTGCGCCATTGAGCTTGATTGGCCTCAATGGCAAAACACAAGAATTGTCATGTCTGCCACTGTTGCCCTGTGATTTTCAAAGATGAGAACCTATTCAACTTGGGAACACATTGTGAATGTGAAAAGTTCTGGAGAAGTTCTGGAGAATGTCATGCGGCCCGTAGCACTGTTGGCGCTGACAGGTTTAGTAGTGGGTCAGTTTACATAAAGGGACAAACAGAGCTGGACAGCAGCACCAGGACTGCCATTAATTGCTAGGGCCATGTCAGACCCTACTGTCATCTATGCTGGAGGATGAAGGACCTGAGACCAGTGACCGGCACCCCATGTGCGCCGGACATTACGTTTTTCTCTTTGATTTTTGAATTCAGCCCTCTGTAGAGTGATCTTTTTCATTTACATCAACTAATGTTGCATCATTTTATTCCTAGACATTATTCAGGCCACACCAGTTTACATATCCAGCATTATGTTTCCCCCTGTTGATCTGAAGTGATTATTGAGCAGTGACAATCTTTGCCAGTTTAAGGTTCAAGCTAATTCACAAATCACACAGTTTTAAGTTTAATGTATTTTAGGAAAAAAACAATATTGTTGGAAATGTAGTTTCTTAATCTTTTATTTAGCTTCCCCTAAAATAGTCTTTGCCTTGAATTACTCACTTGTGATCTTAATGTTGATTCATTTGACGTCCTGTCTCTTCTATCGTTCCTTCACAATGAGTTTCTGGAGTGGATGCTGAGGAGATTAATGGTCATTGAAGGAACAGCTAAGGGTATCCCAATAAGGAAATGAGAACAGAAATAGCAGTGAGTGGGTTTCAAGCTTAATGGAGATGTTAGCAATGATCCACTAACTTAATGCTTGTGGGCATTTGCCAGGGAGTAGGAAGTCATTCTAGTGAACATTTTTCTGCTTTTCTCAACTGGACAACTGGTGACAGATATATTTACTCTAATGTGGGATTAGAGGTTTTAAACTGTTTCTAATTGTTAGGCTCTGTCTATTTCATAATTACAGTCAAGGACAACGTGTGAAATTAATGTTTAATTTGAGCAGATTTTAAACTTGATAGTTTCCTTGGATCCAAGGCCAATTTAGCGTCACAATGTAGCAACATTAAGCTTAACCTTGTTTTAAGGGAACTAAGTATAACTCAAGTATAACAGCAGAGCACAAAATAGTGACTTCTGAAAAAGATTTCAAATCAAATTAAAACAGCCCACTGGAAAGGTAATTATTCAATTATGAAAACAACAAAGCGGTTTAGCACCTGAGGTGACAGTAAGTGGAGCAGTTAGTAATAAAGCTTTTTTCAACAAATAAGGATTTTCAAGCAAGTTTGTTCATGATTAAAGTAAGCTCTGTAAGCTGTTCATCGGTTTAGAAAAAAACTTTTTTACCAGTTTGAAGTGTTCCATAAACACTTTTCAAAGGCTCCCTTTATAATGCAGAGAACCAGACTGTTGTGATGCCAGAATTCACTAAGTCAAGTCTATCCAGCTCTCATGGGAGAGGAGAGTTTTATATTGGAGTTGTTAAGAATGTTTCCAGACATGATGCTATACGTTTCGCATTCTCAACTTCATTTATATCCTTTAAGGCTTCTGTGAATTTGATCTGACCACAAAGATCTCTCCATCCTTTATCTTAACATATTTTCCTGTTGAAAGTTTAAGGGGTGCTGGAGCCAATCCCAGCTGCCATTGAGCGAGAAGCAGGGTCAGTCTCTCACCGTGCAGGGCTAACATATAGACTCGCCAATTAACCGGGCTGCATGTCTTTGGACTGTGGGAGGAAGCTGGAGAAATGTATGACTGTTCCCTTTACTATAATGAATGCAATGCCTGGTCAGATATATCATTTTGCAAGGCAAATAATAAACATATAAAAAATAAACTTCCACTAATCATTCTGTTATGTAAGAAGAACATTGGTACAAACTTCCTCTCCAAATGATCTCCAAAACCTCCTGCAGTCAAACTACCCAGAAATAACACACAGTGTATCAAATGTGTCAGATACACCGAGCTAACTGACCAGTGATTCTTTAACACATTAGCTTCACCTTTGTATACCCAGTTTTAGTGGGGTGAGTGGGGGTTCCTGCAGCATAAAGGGCACATGGGTCCACAGCGGAGGAATGAGAAACGATGCGTGTATTTCACCATTTTCACCCACCATGTCAAGAGAGGCATCATTCATCACTCCACCACAATGACACTTTAAATTGGTTACGTCAAATTAACCTGATGTATCATGGTGCTATCCTGGGGATTTCAAATTGGTTTTGTGGCCTGTTATGAGGAATAGTTTGGCATTCATCAAAAGTGGCTTTTACTTGTCCCCAGGCAGGTTCTGGTGTATTTTCTCCATCCCCCCTGTCCAGTGAGGACCTACAAATATCTGTCATGAGGGTGTCATGCTAAGTGTAGCCTAGTATTAAGATACTTACTAGATGCTCACAGGAGCACTGTGATGTGTGGTCAGTGGAATAACTACCGAAGAACACTTGTTGCCTGTCAAACATTTAATATGAAGCTAAAGCCTGATAGCAAACAGGCACGGCCAGTTGCAAAGTGTCCTAGAGCAGTGATACACAAATCAACAGACACACACACACAGTGCAGAATTCACGTAAAAGATGTGGCTGTGTGCAGTTAATAAATATGTCTACTCATTAACCAACGGGGTTAGGGTTACAACAAACATGCTGTTAAACTGAGGTAACACATGCAGTCACGTGGTGTAACCGCAGAGCCATACATGTTTGGACTGTATGAATGCTGATAAGAAATGACACAGCTTATTGATTCACATCCACACCTCTGCCCACATGGAAACTGCAGACACAAGCTGTCCATGGGTTTAACAAAGCGGACACATTTGCACACTTGGTGCAGACGGTTTCTTCTTTGACAATCTCATAAACCTCAGGAAAAGCAGGATGCATCGTGACAGGGCTGCTCTGCTGTAGACAGTTTTCAAAGTGTATAAACTGGTCCAGTTATTCAGACCAATCAACACCATGTCAGATTGTTTTTTCTTGTTTCACAGCGTTTTATGTTTTTTTTTTTTTCTTCCTAAATGGTACGGACACAAAAAACACATTCATGTATTAAACAGCTGGGTAATTTATTGATACCAAAAACAAAATGTAATAAATTGAGGGCATGGATTATGTAATACATGCACATGATTACTTCATTTGTTCTGTCAAGTTAGTAGTCTTGCACAATTTGCCCCACCATGGCACCTCCCAGGCTCCATAGAATGGTAGAGATGCATTAAAAACTAAATGAATAAATTAAGTCAAAATAAAAAGCACCAATCTAGAATAATGAAATAAATCATTTTCCCACATTTGTTTCCCACTTAACAAAATGTATTACAGAAAACAGATTTAGCCTTCAAACACTCATCGTAGAACACATTTTGTCTATGGACAAAAGTGTGTTTGTGTTAAACATGGTCATCTGGGTCAAAGTCTGTTGACAGCAAGGTGACCTCTTACGCATCGATAATGGCATAATAATATCAGCAAGTGTTGGGCGGGTTGTACACAAAGATGTCCACTCTCGTCACTGTTTGAAAGCTAGGGAAAAAAAACTCAGGACAACATAATCAACTTCATTCCAAGAAATCCAGCAAAGGTTCTGTTCAAGTTTAAACCTTGGCCAAATATTTCCTCTATATGTCATTATGTAAAACAGGACGTGTGTTTATGTGTGTGATAATGTAACAATGGAGCTCCACATATATGAATCTCAATAAAATAGAGTGGTTTGCCAGGTGGTAGTTGGGATGCTTAGAGGGATTTATTTCTCCATTAAGCCAGACCACAGTCTTTCTGTAACCTCATGCAGAACGCTGTTAACATAATACCAATGCAATGACAGCAAAAGTGCAATTACTTTCCCTTTAAAAACATATTTCCAAGTGCAGCTTAGCTGTATAGAAGCTAACTTTTTAGGAGATTGTTATTTGAGCTTAACAAAAGAGAGAAACACAAAAAAACTAGTGCATTACTAATAACAACATTCAAGTTGGACATCATACATTCATTTTCCCTATTATTACAGTCAGACTCACTGTACAATGTGCCTGATTTTTCAAGGACTGAAGTGACTGTTAAATTCTGCTGGAGTGTCCTTCATTTTGAAGATGAACATTGTTCTTAGCCGACTCATTATATTAATGGTTTAAAAATTCACATTTAGTAAAAATAAAAATAGAGTCTTCTTTTAGAGTACAAAACATAAGGGCATGATAACCAGTGTGATTTTAGCAGGACAGAGTTCTCTACCTCAAGGGAAATTAACCCAAATACTGGAGAGTCTAAAAAAGGTATTAGTTGCAAACTCAACTGTCTGAGAGTGCCTTTTTTGTTGAGACTTGTTCATTTTGCCATTTGAATCTTTTGTTACGCCCATCGTGTCCCTAAAGCAAACAGGAGATGCAACAAGTACAGTACATACAGGAACTAGTTCAGGGTTTCACTAGTCCAAAAAGACCATGTCATGTAGCCTGGTGGCACTGGGAATCGGGTTTTGAATCTTGAATTTTGAGTCTTCGTTACATCCTTCTTACCAATCAACAGATATCAGTATAGGCTTCAGTCAGTCCCTAATTTATTTCAAAGTATTTTATTTAAAATGTGTATCTGCTTGAATCGTAGTACATCCCAGCAGAAATAAAACTACTCAAATATACAATTGCATAATACCATCCATTAAAGGGATTGTATCCTAGGAGCGGTCTTTAAATTGCCATCCATTTCTCTAATGAAAGCAAAGTGTCATGTACTGTCACCATAGCTACAGCATGCAATTGTATGTAGCTTGTTCTGATGCTCTACTAAAAGACTTTCTAGGAGTATGTGTATTGTATATGAATGGTTCCTTCAAAATAAAATACATGGCTAGTAAAGGACAGTGTTAATGTAGGAGTAGGGATGGGAAAAGCACTGGGGAGTTCGGGTAAGATGTCTGATCATTGTCCTAGTAAAATGTTAAAAGATAACTGAAAATGGTTTCTTCTCTTACTGTACAGGCCTGAACTGTACCAGGTACATTTAATCAACTCAGGTTATTTATATTAGATAGTGCCCAATCCCAAGGTTATATACAGTGTAAGTGTAATTCTATAGGATTTTGCAAACAAAAAGCTGCCCCACCAAAGCAGAAAGAGGAAAAAATCTACAGCGAACCGAACTCAGGGCGTCTCGACTGGTGGGGGATGGGTCGAAGGAGGAGAGAGAGAAGAACAGTAAGCGACAAAAGGACAACAGAAAGCGGCACAAGAAACACTGAGTAGGTCAATTGGGCCAATGACTGCAACTAAAATCATACAACAGATAGGTCAGGGATACCTGCAAAAAGGTACAGAGAGGGGGGGGGGTGAAGCACGACTACAGGAGAGAGAAAACACAGTTAATGATATACAATGGTGGCATGTCATTAACTTTAAAGTGTTCTGCTGAGATAATATGGCACTATAAGGTCTTTAAGACATGATGGAGCTTGATGATTAAGTGCTTTATGTGCAAGTAGAATTACTTTAAACCCCATTCTAGATTTCACAGGGATCCAGTGGAGACTAGGTAAAGTAGGAGAAAAATTATCTGTCTCGCCTTTAAGAATAATATTAGTGAGTTATTGAGACATCCTATTAGCAAATTACAGTAGTCCAGTTTCTCAGTATCACTCTGAGACAGGATCCTCTAATTTGGCGAAAGAATTGAGTTTGAATTGTTTTATGTACGAGGTAAATATATTAGATTCACGTTGTTGGCAGTGGTCGTGTCCAGAATTCAAGCAGTACAAGCTTTGCAATCACTCACAGTTACATTAACTAGCATTCCCAGCATAGATTGTATTTTACAGAGAACACTAACCTGTTTCTGTACTTCTTTATTAATAAATCATATCAGAGAGAAACAGAAAGACACCACCCGTTTAGGGCTTGTTCTTACCGAGGCTCATATCTTCAGCATGTGTCTTAAACTGCTGCCAGCAGGTAAAAATAGCAAAAAAAATAAAAATCTAAAAAAAGACAGCTGCTATTATTCAAAGATACGGGATTTATCTCAGAAGTTAATTGGCTTCATGATGATGAGGAGGTTGATTTAGACATACATGGGAAGGAATGTGCTTTCACATGCAGGAAGTTCTATTTTCAAAAGTGACAAGAAGAATACCTTCTCAGTTCACTGAGGAGCCTGGTTCAGTGCTAGCTAGTAAACACTGATGTGGAAACAAAGCAGGATTCTACCTACCAACCCTACTTTTACCAAATAACTGATCACTCTGCTCTGTGCCACACAAAGATAACATTTGAGGATACACAATTTCCAAGAAGTCTGACAAAAGAATTAAACACATGACTCCAGAAAGATTTAATTCAACAATTAGCAGGCTAAAACATGTCTTTACTGAATGTAATTATTGGAAACATTTCAGTTGCAGTAGTTACGTGTAGTCAGTAACCTCTAGGTAAATTTAACCCACTTTTACTTGACCTATAAATCACTAAATCAGTGCTTTCCGACAAAGGCACAAATTATGTTTTTTTCTGTTGTAAATGGCTGAAACTTTTTTTGCCTGTTTCATAGTGGTCTTTTGTTAGCTTGACCTAGTTCAGTACAATTTAGTTTGACAAGCCACCAGCTGGCTGTGTGATCTCAACTTTTGTGTCTGTATATCAGTACCACTGCCGCTAAGTCTTCACTCCAAATTATAGCATTTTAAAATATCCTATTTATTGCTTTAAAGACAAAGTCTGGTTGCAGCAGTCTGCCAAGCCTCAGAAAGTGTGAAGCAGCGATGAATTACAACATGAACTCTTAGAAAAAACCTTTCCATGCAGAATTGCTCATTAACGAGGCTTCAAAAAGGAGAAGAAAACTGTCAGACTGTGGTTTACATGTAAACCAGCGAAAGGAAGACAGAGATAAAATGAGTTTAACCACACAACACTGCAACTCTGTGTCCATCCCATACACACAGAGGGGAACTAGGTGACATGGGGAGGCTTGAACCTGATTTATCAAAATGCTGAAAAGAAACCACTGTCTATGTTCTTTCATGAACGAAATCTCTTAATAAGGTGTGTCTTTTTCTTTGGCCTCGTGCTAAAAGGCCAGACGTGCAGGCTGAAAGGCAGGAGAGAAACCCAGCGATAATGAACTGTGTATTAGTTGACCTTTACTTTTCTTTCTGGTTGACGAGCAGCAGCAGTGTGTCAGGGAAAATCTCAGCTTGTTCAAGTCAAAAGGCTCCATGTTAGATAGATGTTACCCCAAAAGACAAAACTCCAGCAGAGGCAGGCAGAGTGAGTGATATTGTGAGGTAAAAGCTGCATGTGTCCAGACTGTGATTTTGTGATTGAACATAGACTGTGAACATATTATCATCAGCCTCCAGTTGAAATCATTGAAATACTGAAATACCTGCTTCTGTCATGTTTTATATGTCGGCCACAAGAGAGAAAGCCTTAACTTACTGTGTGCTGGGCCTTTGTCTGTTCAGTACTATTTAAATGCAACAGCTTTTATTGATGTGACATCAACCAAAGCAAAGCAAAGATTTGTTCTTTTGAAATTTGAAAATGCAACAAGCGCTTTTGAAAATGGGTACTTTTTCATCAGAGAAAAAGATGATGGCAATTGAAATTCTTTGCTGCACGAATATACTTTATCTACCCTTTATGAAAGGTAGATAAAGGTAAAGGTAGAGCACACAACATATGATCTACAACAGTGGTTCCCAACCTTTTTCCAAGGGACCCATATTTTTCATCTTTTCATATTTTACATCTGTCAACGACCCAACCCAGACCCAGAGATGAACAGAGGTCAAATAGAAATCTATCATGAACGGGATCATGACGTAATCATGATTTTGTTCCCTTTCAATTAATGCTTCAGTGGGCTTAAGTAAGGTGGAACAGCAGCACATGTTCCCTTACATACACATAAAAATGCTCTGCTGTTCAGACTTCAGCGCCGCATTATTGAATGTGAACAGCAACGACTCTCAATTCCCAGTCCACGTGCCACAGTTGACCCTTCATTGACAGTTGAGCTGCCCGAGGCCGTTCAACTAATTCTCCAGTTCACTTGTCTTATTAACATAAGGGTGCATTCAGCGTCATCTCTCCACTGGTGCAGAAACAGAAAATTAAAAGGCCTACATGCAGAATGTTCAACAATTTCACCCACAGTTCAAGGCATTTAGGAGAGAATGGAATAAGTATAGAAGTGGTCCTGTTTTAATTGAAACTGGGCACGTAGATCAGTATAAAATTATTACATACAAAATGTATTTTTCTTTTTTTAAACCTTGAAGGCAAAGTAAGTATTCAATCAATAGCTCCTGCCTCTGAAGTGAAGCTGCAATCTGCTTGTTGGCAGTCGCCCACTACTGACATTGAACACTTGCCAGAGAATATTTAGGAAGGAATGTTATTGGTATATGTAGTAAATGTGTGTATTGAACTGCTTTTAGTTTGTCGTTTGTCTCCCTAAATGACCATGTCGCTCAATGAATGCATGCGGAGGCGGAGCCTAAACTTGTAACTTACATATGAACTGAAACATCCCAGAGCAGCTAGTGATGGACATGATTTCCTTGTTTTTGGTGTCATCTTGAACTGCTGCACAAACGCTCTGAAACACATTTCACTATACACGCAGTAATACACAGGGTTGTGTACTTTTAGTGCTTTTACTCATGCTGAATGCAGAGAAGCAGGTCCAGGATTTATACAGCATTAACATATTTTAGTGCCCGTTTCTATCCTGACTTTTAAATCACTTTGTTAAAGATGGTTTGTGACTGTCTTTTGTACACAGAGCACTTCACAGTGCCTGTATCCTGTAGTTTTACTGGGAACAAAGACATTTTACAATCAGTATTACTTATTTAAATACAGCCTGTGCACATTTTACCACCAAGCATTCATTGTCAGCCTCCTTATGTCAGTTCTATGAAATATAGCCGATATCCACTGTACACTACCTGCCCTGCACCAAAAGGCAGACATGCAAATCTGAACAATTAGCTGGCGGGAAACAGTGACTTGCAAAATAGTGAATACTTCTCTCACGTTTTGGTAGAGATCAATGAACGTGTCGGTAAAGCCGATCTGTGAGATGGACAGAAACATTAGTGAAAGTGAATGACATTATGGCTCAATGTCTGCTGGATGTGTTGAGCTTGTACACATATGAACTCTGGACGATCACATATGCAGCACACAACAGGAGGCCCCGTCTGACAATCCAAACTGGCAGGGTGTAGTTGGCACTATGTACTTGTAGCATCGTTGTGCATATAAGGTAATAACACAATTCCACTCAATCTGTACAAACATTAAAAACAGGAGGTTTGTATATAGACACGCCTACATTCACTCATAGGAGCTCACGTCTTGATGTAGCAGCTCACATTCTGACAGATTAACTGTAGGTGTGGATGAAACAAAATGATAAATGTTCCATGATGTGTTTATGAGCAGTTTCTTTCAGACTGATAACATTTATGAGAGAAAAACAGAAAGACAAAGCTAGAATGAATGAAATATGAAACTTGTGTATTTTCAGTGAATCCAATAATCCTGTAGCACATGACCATCCTTATATAATGCTGGAAAAACTAAAAGTGCATATCCCCGTGTGCATCCTTTAATTGATTATGCAAGTCTGCCCATGTGTATTCAAGTTGTAAGTTTATTCTATACTTTGCTGCTCCCTTCGGGGGGTGCTTCAGGCTCAGGACTGTCTAGGGTCTCATTCAGGGTGAGTCCCTTTAATTAGTAGCTTGCTGATGTGTGGGTGATGGAGTGCAGGTCTTTAGCTGGAAGCGTTGATCACTTACAGACCCATCAAGCCTCATGTCTCGGCCTGGTGCTGTCCAGACCTTTAATGCTTGAGACCCTTTCTATGTGTCAGTGTCATGTCCTCCTCTGGCCCTTGTGTGTCTGTTCATGTCTTTGTTCCTTCCTCACCTTGACCACTTCCCTCCCACCACGCTCACTCCCTGATTGTTTCCAGCTGCTCTTCATTAAAAATGAGTTCCTTAACTATTTAAGCCCCTGCACTTTCTCCCTTCTTTGTTGTTTAACAACAGCGTTAGGTCAGAATGCAGGAACATAAGTAGATCAAGGAGGGAAGGGGTTGTTTTTAATAGAATCCGACTGGGACATTCAAATCTTGACAGTGCGCTTAAACTAATAGTTTATCATCCGACCGGCTTCTGCGACGACTGTCATCAAGAAGAATCAATTGCTCATGTCATAATGCACTGTCAGCGGAATGGGCAGGAAAGGCAGCGCATGAAGGCCGAACTAAAGAAGGCAAGAAGACAGGATTTTCATGTCTGCTCCTCTACCTGTCGTGCTTTTCTCAGCTTTCCTGATTTACTCTTGGCATCCTGAGTGATTTTCTGTTCGAAACAGTTTTCTGTTATGTGCAAAGTTTCTTTTTTTGAACCCTGTCTTGTCCTGCTCTGTGTTTGGGTCCACCATTTTGTAAGAGCCTACTGACACTTTGGTGTCTACCAATGTGATTGTTACTGGTCAGGGAGTTTGATGTGGTCTGACCTCTAGCCACTGAGCAATGTTACGTGTCGCCTCCTTCTTCCTCTATATTTTTTTTTAATATTGCTCAGTCTCCAGCCTCATGTTGCTATCCCGCTGCTGAGAGTACATGGCTCAGTGGAGGGCAGTCACTTCATGGACTGGCTTTTACTGTATTTGGTGTTGGTAGTTTCTTGTTTCTTTCTTCATCACACCTTTCTGCAATTCTGATAGCTGGCTGACCTCTTTCTGCAAACGTCTTATCTGTGAAGGATACTACTTCTGATGGCTGATGTTCATCTATTTGATCTTCCAGCCAAGCATCTAAAGGATCACCGTTGCACCATCTATCACCTGCTTGGTGTTTTAATGCTACATTCACATCTAGTAGACAGTAGTTGAGAAGATATGTGGTACGTTAGCAGTCATGTCACAGGTAGAAGGACATGCGTAGGTTTGACTACACAGGTCTCTTACTATGTGGGATTTGCATGTTCTACCTCTGCCTTCCTGGGTTTTCTCTAGATACGAGGCAGTGGTGACATAGCAGTGACAGCAACATGAAGGAGAAGAATAAGTTGGTGACATGACAATAGTCAAGGAAAATAATATCTAGATTTAACCAACGGGAGCATGGTAAACCATATGATTATGCAGCATTTTTCTTTGCACATGAATCTATTTGTGACCAATGCTGTTAACACGGTTTATAACTGTGGTTTTAACACAATCTGGCCACACATTATGAGAATATTTCATGTCAGAGCAGAACTCTCACAGGGACACATTAAAATGCCACAGAAGTGAAACAGGAAAAAGTGTTCTTATGCAACTGAACTGCAATCAATATTATATTTTTGTTGTAACATCAGTCAGACTTATACCATGCAAAAATCCTGTATGTGCTTAGGTTTAGAGAAAGAGTTTTTGTTTAAATTCTTAATGCAGAAGTTAAGAGGTTGTTGTGAAAACAGTAAAAACAAAAATTAGAATTTATCTCCACTGTATTTTAAATGCTCTGACTGGAAGAGTTGGCGCTGTTCAGATATCACACTGAAACAAAGCAGAACAGACAGCCTGAATAGAGAGGTCATGTTACATGCAGAAAATAAATAGAGCACCCTACAGGAAAACGTCGAATCAAAAGAATCGTCTTGCTTCTGAAAAGCAACGGGAATCTTTTTAAAGAGGGCTGCATGAAGTTGAGGCAACTGTAGGGAGAAGACAGAACAGGCAGATCAAAAGAACAGGTTGGGAAAGATGGATGAAGAGAGAGAAGGAGCCTAATACTCAAATCACATTTTAAGCATCTGCCTGTTGGCTCCTAAAACCAGGGAAGCAGCTGTGACTCATCGTCTGATTAGAGCTGTAATCGATCACATTCTGTGTGTGTCTAACCAGTGGATACATGTATGCAGTTCAAGTAAAAGCAGAGGAGTCCACTCAGGTCACGTCACAGGTATACATGCCTTTATGAACCATAATCTCCAACAGACTGGTTTAATGTAAATGTTTGTTTGCTTTATGAATCACATCAAATAGAAAGCAAAGTATCCAAAAACCAACCAAAACTATTGAGTTTTTCTTTAACAACCACGACTACACAACCAGAAACAAACCATCCATCCATCATCTTAACCACTTGTCCTCCTAAGGGTCACAGGTGTCGGTGTCATGTCTTCTCCAGCCCTCATGTGTCCTTTGTTCCTCCCTCATCTTGACCACTCCCCTCTCTCTCTCCACCTTCACTCCCTAATTAGTTCCAGTTGTTACCTATTAGCAATCAGTCTCTCTATTTAAGCCTTGATGCAGCCGCCACCGCTCCAGCTCCTCTTCCAAGGCGGGGCCACGTCTTCTTCTCTCCGGACCCTCTTCCAAGCGG
>JAUMHF010000007.1:17603878-17627366 GCA_032359275.1 Microctenopoma steveboyesi | reverse complement strand
TGTGAACTTTGTCTTTGTCAACTTGTGTCAACTTTTTGCCTTGTCAACTTAGATTTTTTTGACTTTGTCAATTTTGTGTCAACTTTTTTGACTCTTTATCTTTGTCAACTTTGTGAACTTTTTGTCATTGTCAACTTGAAAAAACTTGCCGCAAAGACGCCGACAGGCGTCTTGCGGCAATTATGCTCCCCAACTCGATTTCTTCTGAAATTGCTAAGTCTAGTTATCATTTATTATCCAGCTACTTGTGTATACTGTGTGTTTATGTTGCACCAAATCGCCACCAAATTGCCATTGTCATAAAGCTGCGCTCTATGACAATGGCAATAAAAGTTTTCTGATTCTGATTCTGACAACATGTAGTCCATGTGACTGTGTAACCCATCCGTCCATTCCTTTTTTTTTATTTTACTTTGTATTAAATGCATTGCATTCTTTTATTTTGAAAAGAGGAAGGCTGATCCTCTTTCTAACTTTATTTTACTGTATCGAGGTCACGGTGGGTGATAGTGATCCCATTTGTTTCGAGGAACATTTGTCCCGCTAACCGAGCAGGGGACTAAATTACGTATCAGGTCTTTCGGCCTTTTACAGCTTGAGAGCGAGAAAGACGTGCTGCAGACGGGTTCACAGTGAACTACAACATTACTGTTCGTGCTGACATTTTGTCTTGGTAAGTGGGGATTATGTGATCCTTAGAGAAACAGGCTAGCGTAGCATTTTGCTAACGCTAACTCAAGGTGTTATTTTGTTGTTTAAAGGATATGAAAATGTTAGTCCTATCCAAATTGCGGTTTTGCCATAACTAGTTTTAAGTTCACAATGATGTAATAAAGTGCTGTTGTTTATTATGCACTAATTCTGGGCAATTGTAAGGAGTGCTTTGACGTAATATGTATATTTTGATGGTTTATTGTGCAAAGGTTGACAGGAAGTCCATAAACCCCGTGACTCAGAAGTAGTTACTGGTAGAGTGATAAGTTATTTGTATGTCATTCCATGATTTACAGAAAGCTTAAAGACTGATTAATCAATAATTTAATTGGTTATAGATATTAATCATAAGTAAATGGTTAAATTAGTTTAAAGAAAAAGGAAAAGCTTTAATTGTGTACATCTTTAAAATAATTTAATGTACAACAAAGGTCCTTTGTGCTTTGTTATTTCTACTTTTATACAGAATAATAAAAATTCTCGCTCATTTCCTGCCTTCAGCCACTTCATTTCACATTCACCTTGGTAACTATTGTAATCCTGTCGAGCCTAGCAACTAGCCTATATCTTGGTATGTCCTGGACTACTTAGCATTAAGCAAAGGTTACAACTGCATTTTTAGCTTTTCAACCATGACACTAGTAACATTGTGCTTAACTGACTTTAAGATATCTCAACATATGCTACCATCTTATTAAGTAGCTCAGAGTTCAATGTGGTTGTTTTTAAAGTGTTTCAAGCAGTACCATTTTTGCGCTATGTGGACTATGCAGGGGCATAGGGCCCCGCGGCCGCTAGGGGGCTACCCCTTATATTATTAGAATTACATGCAATTCAAATATCTCTGAGATAATTTTTTGCTTTGTAATGTTGACAGAAACTTTTGTAAACTGCTGGAAAAAGTATCGCAGAAAAAGCTGCACCAGAGTATTTGCTCTTAAACTTTTATTTCCAATGTTTTTTGTAAACTTATACGATATATGTATATGTTGTGATTTACCTATTAAACACTCAGGATTTCAGTTCCTTCTGCTTGATTAGAAATCCTTTGAACATTTTATTTATTCTCATTTTATATTAACAAAGGTTAGGTTGTAGCAAGACATGGCAGAGCAGGGACAGTTGACAGGTGTTGAATCACATGGCACGTCTACCAAATTTTGATTGTTGTTCTCCCCTCTCCCCCTTACTGAGTGAGGGGCTGTTGTAGAGTTTGTAGAGTATTTCCTGTGGCGTTATGTGGAGCACAACTTTCACAACTAACGTATTCTTATTGCATGATGCTTCCCATGCCTCCACTTCTCTCACATGCCGCTTAAAACCCCTTTTTATGGTCACTCCTTGATGACATGGGATTGATGGCGCCTTACTGTGGGAAACCAAAAGATTAAAAAGATTTGTTAAAATGAATTCTTCTGCTTCTTCAGACCAAAGGCTACCTTTGATATGCACTACAGGCTACAGGATGGATCAAACCATCTGAGAATCCTGGAGTCATGTTATTCTAATTGTCCTGAGGGTTAGTGTCTCAAAAATGAGAAATCAAGATTCACTTCAACATGTTTATACACCTGTAATATGAACATGTAATATTAAAAGAAAGAATAATGACCAGTGTCTTAGGCCTGTTATATAAAATACCTTTTTTTAGCAAACAAAATGCAAATGAATATGCATTAACACACACACACACACAGACATAACTTTACAGACAACTATAACAACTAAAATGCAGAAAATCTCTTGTGTGCTCCCCTTTATCTTCCAGTGCACTTTTGATGACCACTCATCTGTCCACTTTATGCGATTCTGTTTTATCAATAACTCACCCTCATTATGTCCTAAATGCTCCAGGCTCACGTCTCCCCTGCAAGATTTAAAGGCATATATTAGCAACATCTAACAGACTCCCAACGATTCAACATCACAGGCCTTTCAATGTGAATGGGGGGGGCTCTGAAAAAGAACAAGCTTTATTCAGATGGAATATGTCTCCAGGAAATAGTGGCAGGAGCTGGCAGGATCCTTGATTCTGGACACACCTTGGTTTTATAGGCGACGTGAAGATGAGAGAGAGGCACTCTGAGTACAGAGATAGTGTCATTACCAGCTAGTTCACCTTGAGGTTATGCGTATTCCACTATAAATCCAAAGTCTGCTCTCACCTTGGCCAGGTGCTACAAACTGCCCCTCTAAAACAGTGCGAGAGAATCGTTCATCTAATGAAATGTTTGGCGGAGCTGGGTTGGGAGGGCTGGACAGGTTGTTCAGTGTCTTGCCTCGAGAAGTGTTACTTGCTGTTTAGAAAAATATGTACAGTGAAATCTGTCATTAAACTCTTTATGAAACAATTCATATCACTGCATCATCCCTTCTATAACTGACCCCATGTTTTATTTACATCTGAATGGATCCAAACTGAGGATACAAAAAGCACATTTAGACCAGGAAACGTTGCACAATAATTAACTTAATGATGACAGAATGTCCTTAGCTGTGCTGTAATTTACTTACTTGCCTAGAATGTGATGAAGTATTTTCTATTTAGTTTAGCCTCTATTTGTCTTAGCTTCACTGGTCTGACTCGCTTATCAATGATAAATGCTGTTGCAAAAATGGATTTCTGTAAAGATAGATATGTGGTTTGCATTTGTAATTTAGAAAAATGCTGCTGTATATCTATCTGCCATCTACACACACACGCACACACACGCACACACACACACAAACACACAACACACTGAAACTGTGAGTCCTGACCTTCCAGAGATTGTTTTAATCTATCACACAACACTTCATGGTCTAATTCAAGTCACAGTATGAGCAGTTATTTCACCTTAAACCTATGATCAAATGATCAATGTCAAATAATTAATGTCTCTGTAGATAGGAGACTTGTCCACGCGACTTGTTACCGAGCTGTAAGAACTGCTTTGGCACTGAACAAATGAGAGAGAATGAGCAACATAATAAAGCTGTTAATGTTTTCAAATTTGAAATTCAAGTATTTTTCAATGTCTAGTGTGTTCAAAACAGATCAAGACAACAGCACATTAGATGTTTTATGCATTTAGCTGGTGCTTGAGGTAGTAACTGTGGGAACATAATGGCCACAAACAGTCATAGTGATTTTCAAAACACTTGACTCAAAATAAACTTGAATTCTGTAACATCTCAGCATCTAGAGTTACACTTAAGGTTTTATATTATTGTTATATGTTAACTGCACAATTGTTGCATTCGTATAATGAGTCTGCTTGAGCGAGCCAGTTAAATGTAGTCTATTTTGTTTCTTATTAAGAGATTGTGTATGAATCATTAAATGCGTTTGTTTTATCTGTAACACTTTTTCAATTTTTGAACTTTAATGCACAGATGGTGAAACTGGAAAACATCAGATTTTCTGCTTTAAATTAAAGACAAGTGTAGAGAGTTGTTAGTCCCCTGGCTTCAGATTTTAATGGAATCCTCCAACTGGCATCAATAAATATGGTCAATCCCTGCTCTGAGATGCTGGCATCCCCTCGGGTGGACAAATGATCTGCTAGGCTGGGATAAACTGCTCTAAGTGCTCTTAGCATTTTGAGTCCCTATTAGACAAATTTATGGATATATATGTTTCCTTCTCCTCAAATCTTCATGAATGGCAGCTTGTTTAGAAAATGACTTTCCCCATGCTCCTCACTGTTTTTCTTAAACCAACACGTAATGATTGCTGTCAAGCCTGAACATATTCTTTTGAGACAAGGACACAGCAGTGATGGCACACAGGAAATTGAAATACAGCTACCCACTGGATGACTTTCTGAAGTACTTGCACATGTTTTTTTTATTTTCAGTCATACAGTACGTAATGTTGCCAGATGTGTGAAGTCTGGATTATATACACTGGCCACTTTATTAGGCACACCTGTCCAACTGCTCATTGACTCAAATTACTGATAAGCCAATCACACGGTGGCAACTCAATGCATTTCGGCATGTTGACATGGTCGAGACGAACCGCAGCAGTTCAAACCGAGCTTCAGAATGGAAAAGAAAGGGGAACGTGGCATCTATTTCAGAAACTGCTGATCGTCTGGGATTGTCACGCACAACCATCTCTAGGGTTTACAGAGAATGATCCAAAAAAGGGAAAACATTCAGAGAACTGCAAGTCTGTGGGCAAAAATACCTTATTGAGAGGAGACTGACCAGAGTAGTTCAAGCTGATAGAAAGGCAACAGTAACTCAAATAACCACTCGTTACAACCAAGATATGCAGAAGGGCATCTCTGAACGCACAACCCGACGAACCTTGAGGCAGATGGGCTACAGCAGCAGAAGACCACACCAGGAGCCACTCCTATCAGCTAAGAACAGGTAACTGAGGCTACAACTCCCACAGGCTCACTGAAATTGGACAATAGAAGACCTGAAAAATGACTACACTGTCCCCATCTGATGGCTATTTCCAGCAGGATAATGCACCATGTCATAAAGCTGGAATCATCTCAGACTGGTTTCTTGAACATGACAATGGGTTCACTGTACTCAAATGACCTCCGCAGTCACCTGATCTCAATCCAATAGAGCACCTTTGGGATGTGGTGGAACGGGAGATTCACATCATAGATGTGCAGCCGACAAATCTGCAGCAAATGCGTGATGCTATTATTTCAATATAGACCAATATCTCTGAGGAATGTTTCCAGCACATTGTTGAATCTATGCCAAAAAGGATTAAGACAGTTCTGAAGGCAAAAGAGGGTCCAACCCGGTGCTAGCAAGGTGTGCCTAATAAGGTGGCTGGTGAATGTATATATTCATTCTTCTGGGAAAACTGTGGCTACAGGACGTGCAAGGTCTGTCTCAGCTGCCATTCCAAGAAGTGTTGAATGGTTCATAGAGGTCAGGGCTCATCAACACTGTACATAGTCTGCATTTACATACTAATTTATTCCACAAGTTGATTAAACTCTACCGTTGCTGCAGTCTTTTGACTGCAGCAACGGTAGAGTTTCACCCTTCAGCAAAATCTACATTTTTTATTTGCACCAGTCTTGTCAGTCTGTTGAGCAGCCTTTACAGCATTTATTGCCACATTGACCACTACAGAGAGGGAGAATAAGCAGTGCCCAATCAGAATGTGACATTGAGGAACATAATGGACCCTAAATGTACTTCTGTAGAACTGAAAACTGGTTACTAAGATTGTGTACATGCTTTAAAATAAAGGCTGCTCACTGAGAAAATACACCAGTATGTTTGTTCTTGCATTGGGTTGCCAACAAGTGATTGATCATGTTCATCATCAGGCATTTTACTAGGAAAAACTCCAGCTCAATGAATGTAGCTTTCATTTTATTCTTCGATGTTGCTGAGATTCCGTGTTTCTCTGTGATGAAACGACAGCGGTTGTGGATAGTGTACTAGGAGACATTAGTTCACCTTCTGAACTGAATATAACAAGGCCTGATGTGCTTTGAGTAACAGTAGTTAATGTCAACATGTTTACCTGGAGCTTTTGCTACAAAGGCAATAAAAACCTAAAGCCTTCAGCTATACTCTGTTAACATACAGCCAACAGTTGTAAAATAAGTAGGTAGAAGAGCATGTTGCAGAACATTGATTTGTCAGGTCGACTGACTGCATAATTTATGACTGCCAAAGTTGTTGGCTTACTACAGCTGCACTGACAGAGAAATATAAACTCAAACACACACCACACATGCCGATGTGTTCGCACAAGCAAGCACTCTAATGCCACATGGGAAGTATGTAGGTAGCAAACCTTTTTAGTATCTCCCAGAATGGTAAAATGGATATTTAAATAATAATACAGCTTTAGGTTTAATTTCCTTCCTCATTAATCCAAATCAAAAGATGAATATTTAAAATTTTAATAAGTGCCTGTCCCTGCTTCTTTAATTATTTACAGATGATGTAAAAATGCTAAACCAAATGCAGAGGAACTCAAAGGTTACACTTGTCTGTGAGTATTAGTATATCTGTTATAGTTAACCCTCTTGTACGTCCATGTGAAATGTTTAATCCCACTTCCATTCTGGACTTTTCAGGTGCCCAGTCCACCTCTGATCATGACTGGCATGAGATCGTTTTCAACAGAAGCTCTATAACATTTTGGGGACAAAGTGAGATAACCTTTTGTTAAACCTAGTGTGGTTCATTTTTAGCTCTGTCTGTTCTGCCTTTCTCCTATCTTTAGATATAAATCGCTTTATCTGCTTATCTTAAACTGTGGATCAGTACAGTATCTAAATTATCTAAAGATTCTGATTCTGAACAAGTGGAATCATTTGAGTAATAATTTAGAATAGAACAGAATTAAAGGCCATTCTATTTTAATTTATTCTATTTTAAATTATTACTCAAATGATTCAACCTGTTGAGTTAAAACGTGGAACTCTACTGCGCTCCCATCGGTTCTCTTTTCTGCTGCGTTGTGTTAGGGAAGCACGGATGGCAGGAATATGAGATTCTGACTCTGAACTGAGCCCTGGCTTTCAAAAAAAAAAAGTGAAGAGAGCATCAGCGGCCAGACACCAGCCACCACTGGATAGCATACATGACACATGCATCATACACTCCCTGCTCTCAGGGTGTAATGGAGTGCACACAGAAATTTCACATATGAACACAGCTGAAAACACAAGCAGACAAATAGGGAGACATCATTTGAATTGTAATTAGCACAAGCCACCAAAACAGTCCAACGGGCCTCAGCGGCATTAAAGTGAAAGCAGGACGTCCACAGAATCTTTTCAATTTTGTACTCTAGGCAAAAAAACAAAGCTACAGACAAACACTGCGCATCATTAGCAACGAAAACACACGTGTTTCAGTTAAAGAGCTGCAGACAACTAGCCGGCAGCTTGGACATTTTAAAATGTGACGTATGTGACGTTTTACCCCCCCCCCCCCCCAAAAAAAAAAAAAAAAAAAATATATATATATATATATATATTATTTGTATTAAATGCATTTGGGAAAACCACAAACTGCTAAAGGTAAGACACAGATAGTTGACTTGAATTAAATTCAGACTGAGGAAATAGGTCTCTGTCAACAGGGAATCCTCCTGGGTGCTACTGCTTTCCTAGTGGTCACCATCCAGGTCACTGGTGATCAGGGAGATGGAGGAGGGGAAGCATATGAGAATGAGAGTCAAGTATCAGTTCATTTTTTAATCCTCCTGTTTGTCTGCAGTGATGGAGTCTTCAGCAGTAAAGACTGCAGCCAGAAAGCACAAGACTCGCCACACATTTCTCGACATTTTTCAGATCATCTCCTCTCGATCAGCTTTCCCTCCATATTATTTCCACCACCTCCTCTGTACCAGCTCCTACCTCCACCCTCTTGGCAAGCTTGCACTCCGTGTCCAATGCTCTGTGGGTATGTCCATTAAAGTCGTGGTGAGAAGGACCATTACTGCTTCACTTCATTTACCACAGCCCCAGCCTCTAAATCAGCTGTCAGACACCTCCAGCCGTTTGAGTTGTAGTACTTCCAACCTTAGGAAAGACGCAGACTTTACACTGCAAATCACACCACAACTGCTCAAACCATCCAGCAGATTTTTTTTCACTGTTTCACTCCGTAGATTAGTTTTATATTTTTTACCTTCACTGAAGTTCATCATGTAGTTGATTTTGTGAAAACTTTTTTTTTTTTTATTGACATCTTTATTTTCTTTAACTATTAAAATCCATCCCCTACAATGCAGTTTCTGTCATCGACAAGCTTTTATTCCTTCATTTTCACTCAGACATTCAGTCTGACTCACATGTGTATTTGTTATGTGTGGTTCACCGTTGCATTTTTAAGATTTCAGAGTTGCATTTATTCATTTAATTACAGACAAATAATAAAATTCTAGCTTATTTTCTTGAATCTTCATCATTAAAACTATCTTCAGCTCTACACATAAATCCCCTTTTAACTAGAGGTTTAAAATAATTTTTCTGAGGAATGACGCTTTACAGCACATCACATCTTTAAACAAAGTGCAAAACCAAACTCCTCACAAACGTGTTCTCCGACTGTCAATATAGTAGTTGTTTACAAAATATAATCTAGTAATATTAAGTGTTTCCATCAGTCCAATTAGAGCTGACCTCTGCTGCATGTGTTCAGCTCCTGAACTTTGTCAGATGACAGTATGAGCAGCCTTCAGCAGCACAGACAGTGATCATTTGTCAGAAAAGCACAACAGGAACACAGATCACATGACATGGAGTTGACCCCAGCTCAGCCCCAGAGGAGCGCCACAGCTGCAACCGTTCTACATTTGTCACAAGGAGCACAGAAAGCACATTCAGTGACTCAAGCATTTGTTGTTACTTTTATATATATGTGACATTCGCGCTCTTACAATATGTTGTGCAGGCTGCAACATGCTGGGTCACTGTAAGAAAGATGATGACTGTGTGCACTCCAGGGCACAGCAATGCCCGAAGAACTACTCTGGATCCTAATATAAACAATTCATGAAAAATTATTTTTCATGCAGTCTGGCCACTGCTGCAAACACTGATAGGAACAGTCCTTGTCACTGTATTTCTAGTCAATATGCTAACATGATCTAATGCTTCAGGGAGTGTCTTTAATCTCTAACAGGAAAGAAAATGACTCAGTGTGCAAGTGAACACATATTTTAAACAGACTGAATAGTGTGTTGTGAATCATCAGTGTCAGTGATTGAATAAGTGGCTTTTAATGTTGAATCTACCCTCAGTAGCAACTGCAAGAGTGTTACTTCCTGAAATACAGCAAAAACAGTGACTTAAACTACTCAGGTCAGGTTCATACACGTCTGCAGACTTAAAAGGTTGTAGTTTTCTGTTAGAGTTGCTTAGATTCACCCAAGGGTATTTCACTCTTTTTCCAAGTCTTGGGTCGCTGTCAGGTATCTCTTATAGTTTCTGATAAAAATGAACCTGGCTTTCTCTTCTCTCAAAAAAAAAATCCCTTTATCTGCTGCTCCCAGAGACGTCCTCTTAATTTGGGCTATCTGGTATCATCTTTCTGTATGTACAGATCAGACGTGGTGCGGTTTCAGACAGTTTGCTACAGTAATTTTCAATATTTATGGTTGCGCTTACTCTTAGCAAATTAACAACACGTGAAGTGGTGTGACTATATTTTTATTTTATTATTTGTACCTTTTCAACAATCATGTAAATGCCAAACAGCCTGGCAATGGTCAACTAAAGTTTGATACACTGAAGAAATAAAAAGAAAAAGTTTGTTAGGTAAGAGTCCAGAGTTTTGTGTCAACATTGTTTCAGTGTTGCCTCTCGTGGTGAAAACGGATCATGACTCCAAAAGCATTTCCCATCACACTTTTTTAACACATGCTCAACTCTGCAACTAGTGTGTTAGTTACTTCTATGGCCAGTGGGTGTTACACACAAATATGTCCCCCTTGGAACATAACATGTAACTAACCTTCCTCTTTTTACAAACATCATCACAATCTACTAAACTAGTGAACGGTCACTTCTCTTCTCCCTAAAAAAGTTTTAGTTATTAAACAGCATGTCATTTCTGGACACGTTATTGCAGGAATGTTGCATGTATCAGACTGTTTAGCTTTAGCTTAAGCCAATCAGCAGCCAGGATGGTGTAAATGAAAATCTATTTAGAGATTATGAGACAAAATGATAGGTATTTGGTTGTCATGGTTTCCTTTCAGTATGCTGGTGTGTTTGTCAGTTTGTCAGCAGGCTGAGTCATTTGACCTTGGAATACTCAAACATATTAATGTGAGACATGAGTGGGCTACATTACAGTAGCACTGTCTGTTCCTTGATAAGCCTTTATTAAAACGTATTACCTGAATAGCTGGAGAGAGAGCAAAGAAGAATCAAGGGAGTAAAAGAACTGTGGAGGAGGTTGGTGCAGACAAAAACGGATCAGTGTGTGTGTTTGTGTGTGTATGCTGCATTCAAGGTGGTAATTGTACTGTCAACAGCCACCAAAATGATTTGATTTCTTGGTAACAATAAGGGAGTCATGTATACAGACTGAGTCAGTGTTCTTGAATGTCTGCAGGTTACAGCTGGAGTGTTTGGCTGGATTTACTGAGAGGAGGTGGAGGGAGCCAGGATAGAATACATGTGTGTAAGAGTGGGAGCATATATATAGGGGGGGGGGGTTCTTAGTGTGGGGGGTTCTTAGCCTGTCTTTATTATCATTTCCCTCAGCAGCTAATGCAGCTCTTTATCCAGGACAGTGCAGGACAATGCAGGACAGTGAATTGGTGAGCAATACAAATGCATATCTGTGAAGGTTCTCAGTCATCCAGCAGTTTTATCCAAAGCAACTGGACTTGTTTGGTTTCTTGACGACATTTCACCCTTCCATTCCAGAGGGCTTTCTCAAGTCTCATACAGATGCAAAAGAAAGCTGAGAAAGTCAGAGGCAGCTACTATAGGTGGGTACTGACCTCACAGACAAGACCAAGACAGATGTGTTCATTACTCGTGATGAGACCAAACAACCCGGATTTACCACCCAGAAGACGGTTTGGTGAAGTGGTGGAAACCTGTAGGCTTTATTTATTTGGCAATTTATTATACTTCAGAAATTCATTTGGGCTAGAAATAATCATGCTGCCAAGCCAGTGGTTTAATCAGGACATGCATAATTTAACCAACTACACAAGTTGACCTCTGCCATTTTGCACACATGATTATTCAGCTGCTGCTGATGACACATCAGGCAATTACACATTAGGCTGCCCAACATATTAGCTGGTTGCACTTGTACTTTTTTTCTGTTTATTAATTATTGGCTATATGAGGTGCAAGTTAGTAGTAATTGGTTTAACTTCTTTTGCCACTAGAATTCTAATTTGTTCAAAGCAGTAACATGCTGAAATTATTTATTTTACGTGCTTGAAGGTTTTTTCCGATTCTTCACAAACACAGGAATATGTGGACATACAATCAAGCACAGAAATTTTTATTTATTTAGTATGAATTAAAACTATTAAACCAACCCACAGTTGTTGGCGTACTTTGCAAACTTGAGTTTAGAAGGTGAGTTGCTCACAACTTTTGAAGTGGGAAAAAGCAAATTGTAGTTGTACTTCAGTATTCAATTTGGTAGCCTATGTTTGACTAACATACTTATTAAAACATGCAACAAATAAATCCATCAATGCACTTCTGTCACGGTTTTACCCTGATTGTCTGTCTTTCTGTGTTTTTGTTTTTTTTTTGGTCACCCGCTTCGCCTTCTGATTCACACACTCAGTACTGTATACCCGCCTGCCATGATGTGTGTCAAGCTATCATGACATTAGTTTTGTGTGTGGAGTTTCTAAACTGAACAGCTTTTAATATAGTGCCAATTAACAACGTAAGTCATCTCAGGACACTTTACAGTGTAAGGTTTATGACCACAGAAAACCCAACAGCCCTACTTAAGAAGAACCGTTAGGGAGGGAAAGTGGGAGGGGGACACTACACCGCACACAGCACCTCTGCAGGCTGTAAATTATTCGCCACAGGTGATCGGCTTTCCTGATCTGCAATGAAACGTGGCGATCAGAGATCACATACTTTTTCACGGAAATCCTCCGACACTCAGGTGTGCTAATATTTATATTAGTGAAGATTATTGTGTGTGAAAATATAGAAGTGCTAAAGAACAGTCCCTGCATCAATGTTTTTAGGTTTTCATTAATGTTCATCACATTGGGTTGTTTGGTGCAGCCACAACGGTTCGAGTCTTGTGAGCTCGCCTCCTGCCATCACGGTCTGAAGCAAGTTGCAGCCAGGCAATAAATGAAATTACATTAATTAATTGATACAAACTAAAATAATGCAAAGCCACAGATATAAACAACTGATATTTTAAGCTAATAAAACACAACAATTCAGTTCTGAGAGCTCATTGTGACGTCATATGTGACATGACGGATCATGGCTCCGATGCAGGGACCAGAGGTTATGAAAAGAGGTAGATGGGCCAATATCCACTGAGCTCAGGTCGACATGGGTCTCCCTTAGATGGAATCCCTGGACCTACTCCACACCTTTGGAGGTGTGAACCAGTTGAGTCGCTGACCGTCTCCAGACTCCGTCCCACTCTGGGGATGAACTGTGTGTAGTCAGCGTGCAACAACCAACCCCTCGGAAGCCGTGCTAAACTGGTTTGCCACCCCCACCTCTGGCTGTGTGATGTAGGACCCAGCGGAACCCAATTCCATCTTCGTAACTACAACCTTAGTTAAAAGCAATGACTCAATAGACAGTAAGGTTATTATTGTTTAACAGTTATATAAATTTTCAAACTGAGCAAAGCACATGAATAAGGCATTTATTCAAAGCACTGCCATCAGTAAGAGTCACTAAGACTCATTCACTGTTACTGTAAATCATATGGGATATGGCCCACAATATTTTGCCGAATTCATGTGCAACATCTCAACCGGATTTGGGCCACATGGCGGTGCTGGGACTATGACTCTTTTTGTCTGCGGGCTAGATTTTTCCAGTTTTGGTACAACTTTTTTGTCACATTGTTTACATAATGGAAGTAACGAGACATTTTCGTGTGGCAGTAGAAAGTACAGATATTTCTCTTGAAATGTAGGGAGTAAAAGTAAAAAGTCGTCAGAAAAGAAAAATCTTCGAGTAAAGTACAGAGACCAGAAAATTCTACCTAAGTACTGTAACTTCTATTTGTTACAACTACCTGCGCTCAGTGATATCTTGTATGAAATGTATGAAAAAATCATTTAAAAAATAGTATGATTATGACTATCTTTTTATGCAGGGGTTGAAGCCCACCCAAAACAGGCTTAACAATGTCTATGTTGTAAAGCTACAGAAAATACAGGGTGATGAATAGCATACAATAAACAGAACTAGCCACGATAAATACTGAGTTAATAAGGAATTGGAGGACAGGTGGAAAATCATTTCTGTAAGGGCTGGGGTTACTGAAAGCAAGATCTGGAATGACAGGAGAGTTAGTGAATGGTGGAAGGAGGCCCACATAAATGAATGGATAATGAAAGAGCAGAGCTGTAACAGTAACCCCAACAAATTAAAGTTGTAAAGCATCTCACGGCTCTCAGAGCTGAGGAACAGACACCACAATTATGTGAATGCTTGAGAAACAATGGATTATTATAGTTACCTCATATGCTAGATGTGAAAAGGTCTTCGGTGGCAGAACCACCAAACTATGTAGGGCCCTATTATTAGCCCATTAGAACAATATGACACACACTGCAGTGTGATAAATTTCTGGTAAAAGTTAAGTCTGCTAACGGTAAAAAATGGTCAATGCTGGGAGAGTAACAGCACTTTCAAAGGTTTTCCTGTCTTCTCTGCATCAACATTAGGTTTTGAACCAAGCCTGGCTTCACTCAAATTACTATTTTTACTTGCTAATCAGTAGTTAATCTGTAATCAGTTGTTCCCCCAAACATGAAGAAAACAAGAGGTATACTATCTGCAACTAGATGAATGTATTCCTACAGTAGGTCTCTTGTTGCCTGGAAAGCAAAAAGCAATCTCTGTCTGTGTAAACAGAGGCTGCAAGATACATTTTAGAGGCACTGCAACTGCACACAGTCAACGGATAGAGTTGATTCAATACAAATTAAAAAAAAAAACTTTACAAGTAGAAAAGTTCATTTATCTGCGTCCGAAACATTGGGAGATGGTGAGCTGCCACATAAACACACAGACGGACATGACGCTAATGCTGTACATAAGTCCAGTAGTCAAATATATTCGACTAAAATATTTCTGTTTCAACTTCGTATCTAAAAAGAGTTACTTGTACTTTAGTATTGAGTTTGTGTACTTCTCCCACCTCTAGTGTTCCTAAAAATGCAAATGATACAGTAAACTAAAACGTAACTACACAACCTCCTATTGACCTTAAATATACACAAACACATCTGCACATTTATGCTGACAGGAAGCATTCGAGTACAGGACAGGGATTCATCACCCCACTACGCCTACCCATTATTTCCATGAAATAAAAAGATTATAGCGAGGACAGGAACCACTCAGAATGTTTCCTGTTATTGCATCCGTTAGGACGGATATCCTCAAGGCACAAAGACTGATCAATTGTCTTTGGGAGGCAGAGACAGCAGGAAAAGCGTTGAGCTAGCACAACAGTTTCATTTGGATATATGTAGGTAGCACCACAGAGAAGCAGAGTGAATATGAGATGTGTGCATGTGTTCTACTAACTAACATGTATACTGTAAAGGCATGTTTGTACATACAAACGAGAGCAAACACTCCTCACACTGCACATCTAGCCACACTTTCAGGCACATCCGGAGATTTTAAGGCTTTTGATGTTTACTGGATAGTCACTTTTCTCTTCCTCTGGCTGTCAGCTCATCCCTGAGCCATTTGGGATGCAGTGTTTCTTTTCTCGTGAACATTTTTTTCCTGCTTTTTATCCAGCTGTCCTTCTGCATGAGCATGAACATCATACATCAGTGCTTTACATCTTATGCACAACAAACTTAACCCCTAACTTCCAAACTTTCTTTTTTACTAAAAATCTTTGTATTTGTGTAATTATACAGTAAAATCTCTGGTCAGTGGCTGCTGGTAAAACCTTTTATTTTTTTTGGAGCATGAGAACGTGCAGTCAAGCAGGTCACTGCTTGGTAAAACTAGAACACACTAACTGGACAATTACTTTTACTTAAATGTCGATAAATTCTACCAAATTAATTAGCGTGTCAAATTTGCCGTGTTGCTGACCATGAGACACTGACTCAACGTAACAGACAAACTTTGGTTCTGCAATCATCTACCTTGATTTTGGGTTTTATTTATTACCACAAATTCATCACATATGTATTTGATTATTAAATGAACTGAAATTGCATAACTGGGTTCTGACAGCAGTTACACTAATCATTGTAAGACACGTATCCATTAGCATTAGGTAGCTTCTGGCCTCATGTTTTCTCACTTTATCAGGAAAATGTATTAAATCCATATTACCTGTCTGAATCCAGGCTCGTTTTTTTTTCTCACAGCTGAGAGAGGAGGCAGGTAAAACCAACCAATCATTTCCTGTGGGGTTCTTCTGTGGAACAATTAAGTATTTAGCTCCTCAATTAGCCTCCGATTAAAAAAGAAATTTCTGACCAAACAAAAATTGGTCGTGTCTCGTTGAGTTTCCGGTTCAATTTCCTGGTCTGGAGCTGTAACTTAGGTCTTCTGGGCAGGTTTTGGGAGCACCCCAATGTTCTCCTATACTTTGTATTGGAGGTGGTTCCAGTGTGCATGCACAGGTTTTAGCGTAGCTCTATGGTAAATATATTTAACAGAAAACCACACAACTGTTCAATCACAGTAAACGAGAGAGAACATTTTAAACTACACTTTAATGCAGATTACAGAGTACTCAGTCTGTATAATCGATAGAAAAACATTAAAATGTAAGTAAAATAAGATTATTTAACATGATTTAAATTTTCTTCATGTGAGGCTAGTGGGGCGGCACCCCAGCGTCCTCTATTGTCAGGCCGCCGCTGTGCCTGGTGCAGCCACACTTTTAAGTCATGCTTGTAGACTTAATTATCAGGTTGTTTGTTCATATGCTTATGAATGTTTTCTTGGCAAGCATACTCAAATAGTGAATAATGATGTTGGACTTCTGTCAACTTTTGTTAAAATATCCCAACAAAAGAGTTCAATTAATTTAGGCCATACTGTAGCTTGTTATGTTCGGTAAGTTGTGTATCTCACGTCCATTTGGCAACTACTACCAACGACTTGTGTTAGTCAATTAAATTAGGGTTGTGTGATTTATGCACATAGTGAGCAGACACGTCATGGTCACAGTGCTATGCAGTTCAATAAAGATCTGCACTTTTCTATTGGCCTTAGTATATACAGCGAGGTTCAAAAGTAATGGAAGAAAGAGGGTTTTTGTTGGGATTTGGCCTCTGCATACCACCACATTGGATTTGAAATGAAAAACTCAAGGTATAAACAAAACCAGCAGAAATGTCTCTTGGCTTTGATGCAAGGGGATAGACAAACATGTGGCATTAACCATTCAGGAAATTAGTTATTTTCGTACTCACATCAATTTTGGGGGGACTCATAAATAATGGAAAAATGGCTGACAAGCAGTTGCATAGTCAACTTTGGCCTGTTTCCATGTTACTCCATGACTAACCAAGTAGGTCAGGAGGCGGTTCTGAGTGTAACTACATTAGAATTTAGTAGCCGTTTCCTGGAACTCTCACATACGACAAAAGGTGTAAAGTCATCTCCGCTTAAATTCATGCCCTCCGGACTGGATGGGCACGTGCGTTAAAGCAGAGAGTGCACTTAAGCAAGGCGCTCCTATAAAGCATGCACATAAGATTAGTGCATTATGTCAGTGCTGAAGTTGACCAGCAGATAGATATAATAAAGCAGATAATACATACACTCTCCATTGTCAATGGAAAGGCAACAGAAACTCAAATAACCACTTGTTACAACCAAGGTATGCAGAAAAGCATCTCTGAACGCATGTTGAACATGTCGAACCTTTTTTATGCAGCTGCAAATGAGAACAGTGGTTATTTTTGGTTGGCAGTCTTTCTATTTTGGTACAAGCACATGTGAGAATTCATTTTCGCACGGGGCCTAAACTCAGTATTGGCAGGATGCCGGCCATTGTTGTACCTTGACTACAAAGTCTATAATTTGCAACAACTCGTTTTAACAATGCATGTTGTGGAACTGTATGTGGCAGCAGTGGGCCAAGATGGGACTCATCTGGGAGATTTACATTCTGAGAGATCAAATTTGCACATTTGACAGGAGCACAAATGACAATGTAACAGACAGAGATTAAGCACACTTCAGGGCACAGACAATCCACAACACCCCTATCTGACCACAGCAGCATCTTCGTCTGTAGCCAAATTAAACACAAACACTGGATCCAGACCAAACAAAGTGCACATATCAAAAATGGCAAAGTAAGAGCAAAACAGAGCCCTTTTGATGATGGTAGTGTCCAGTGGTTGCACTGGATATTACTATTATGCTCTTAAAGTTTAAAGCATGGGACTTTTCATAAAGGTCACAGTCCAGGTTATTGTTACAAGCAACATGATGAATGTGACTGGTCTAAACGTCATGTCACATGGCGTCAAGATGAGTCGCCTCCATACGCAGACGATACGTGATAAAATAACTTTTTCCTGAATTCAATTATTTAATTTTGATAAAGTATAATTCTCTCCATTATCAGCTTACACAGAGTAAACCCACAGAAAGCTTTCTTTAACTTTGAAAAAGTTCAATCAGATTTAACTGACTCTCCCACTGCTGCTGTCTCATTCCATCCCAAGCAATACCTGATAGTTCCCTCTCAGAATCTGTTTCAAATGAAGACAAAATATTACCACTGGGGAAAATGCTGGAACTGACCTGCTAATTGACAAAAACAGGAAATCCTATACAGTGGGGTGCATACGTTTGGGCATCCTTGTCAATGTTTATGATTTTAATAAATTGTTGGTTGTCATGATAATTATATTATAATATTGTGGGTGGAAAAAGGGTGGAGAACATACTTGGGAGAGCCCTCGGCTCTGCCACAATGATAGAGAATAAAGAGTGGAACTCATACTTTCAGCTTCAGCTCTGCCACAATGAGGCAGCACATTGGTGCTGGTCTGTGGGTCGACTCTGACTGTTCTCACCAGTCGTCGCTTCTGTTTATCTGAGATTTTTCTTGGTCTGCCACTTCAAGCCTAAACTTGAACTGTGCCTGTGGCCTTTTATTTCCCCAACATGTTCCTAACTGTGTAAACAGATGGCTAAAATCTCTGAGACAGCGTTCTGTATCTTTCCCCTAAACCATGATGGTGAACAATCTCGTTGCTACTCTTCAGAGAATATTCAAAGAGGAGGAAAACTTACAACTGCCCCCCCTTAAATACTTTTTCTCATAATTGGATTCACCTGTGTATGGAGGTCAGGGATTTATACAGAAAAACCTAGTCTGAACCAGATGCAGGTCAGACACACCTTACAGCTCACTTCTGGGTTGGAATGACGATCCTTGACTGGGTAACTTAATCTCAGCTGTCCTGAATTTCTTACAGATATTAGGTACAGACTTATCCCTTATCTGACGATGATCTTAATTACCTTTGGAAACTTTTTTCAGCTGCTGTCACAACAATGTTCCCTCAATTAAAACATTAACAATGCAGATCCGTTTGTTTTAACAAAATATGCTTTTAATTAAAAAGCATATTATGCATTTTTAAATACCTCTCAGGTGTAGGACCCAGCGGAACCCAATACCATCTTCGTAACTAGAACCGTTGTTAAAAGCAGTGACTCCATAGACAGTAATGTTATTATTGTTTAACAGTTATATATGTTTTCAAACTGAGCAAAGCACATGAATAAGGCATTATAACTCACTGTTATTGTTAAACAAGGAAAATACAGAAGATGAGCTACACCCTGAACTCAGCCAAAGTTGGCCCACATGACACACACTACTTGTCAGCCTGAATCAGCTTCCACAAAAAGTCCAGATATGGCCCACAATATTTTGCCAGTTTCTGCAGTCAGCCAGATGTGCCACATCTAAGGCGAATTCGTGAGACATATCAGTGCTGTCTGGGTATACGTACAAGTACAAGAAGTATTGAACAATTGCTTTAATGTAAATGATGTGCTTGTTGTTTAGTTGACTGTGTTTTCATTCCCACACAAATTCCCATTCCAGTGCAGAAGTCACGTTCAGGCTCAGCAGCAGTTGCAGGTAGGATGTCACCTACAGAGGTTCTAACAACCTAATCTATTAGAGGAATATAAGTTGTAAAGCCAGATGGATTCGAGAACTTGGCTGAATAACATGTAATTTAGATGCTTTTGGTAAATATAGAAATGTAATGGCTGCACTGTTAATGGATGCCTGGTTTTCCCATTTGACTAATTTTGGTTGTGAAGCACACATGGACAAAAGGTGTTTTATGAGTTGACAAGAAAATTAGGCCTTAATTATCTCTATATCTGAAGCACAGAGCGTGTTCAGGCAAAATAAAAAAATAAAAGATCTGCATTCAAACAACACGAGGGGCTGTGTTGGTGTGGGTGTGGAGCTAGACATGATATAAAAAACAATCTAGAAACGTCAGTCAGAATAAGTTGCCTGCTGCCAGTCAGACAGTCGTAGTATGACTTGATCTACTGGCCATATTCGATTCGTCAATGAAATGGCAGATGATACTTAATTTTCGTTTGGACTTTTGCTTTGAGACCATACTTGTTAGATTAGTCGATGTTTGTGGGGGAGAGGTGATTATTAACATTTTCCATTGGCACTGAAACATGAATGCATATTTGATCCATAAGTTGTCAAACAACATCCTAGTAACAGTCCATCCTAATATATCCGTAATGAACCCTTCGATATTTCTTCTTCTCTAATGCTAAAAAGTTGTGTTTATTTCTTAGAAAAAAAGGTATGTGTCTGTATATAAAAAACAAGTCAGTGGAAAACGGACCAATAATTAGCTAAACAATTACCAACATAATGGATACTATAATGGATAATTTCCTGCAGTAGAAGATAACCTAATGAAGATATGATGCCCCAACTGTAAAGGTATACACCCCTTACAAGCTATCAAGCACAGTGATAAGCCCTATTTAGACAAAAATGCAGTCCCTCTCTCTCCAATCGATTCAGTCATTATCCAGAGTAATGGTGTTTGGGAGAGCAAGTGTGTATGCAGGCACACCTTTAAAAAAATGTGTTTGTGCATGTGGAAGTACCCCCATGTGCAGGCTTTATATCGCTTGTAATTGTAGAGATATTTTTAATACCCCCTCTCCCCAGGCTGCTGGATGTGTCAGAGTCAGCAGGATGCGAGAAAGCGAGAATATTAGCATATGCGGAGAGAGGACTTGAGCAGACCTTTGCTGTGTGCTGTCTGTACAAGCCTTATCTGCTTGGTGCAGGGTCTGCTCCATGGAACCAAGCCCTCCCAACTAGGCTAATGCTAATGCCATTGAGCTGGGCGGGCACTCTAATGCTCTGATCCCAGACAGACCATCCTTAATGTATATTATTGCCGCCAGTGTGTTCTTCGGTGTCGACTTAATTGATGATATGACAGCTGCGATTTTCCATGAGCAAAGCGACTGCTGGTAGGTCTCTGTTAGGCACACACACATATGTATATGTGTGTGTGCCTATACCTATATGTATATATATATATATATATATATATATACGTATATATATATATATATATACGTATATATATATACATATATATATATATACGTATATATATATAAAATTTTATATTTCCCCTTTCAGTCTTGATCTCTTGTCAGGGTTCTTTTGCAGGACAGCTACCTATCACCAGCCTATGTAGTAATTGCAGTTTGAGGGTGCTTTGTGAGAAAACATTTACTTCTCCATCTTAGTACTCCGAGAAGCAAAATCGTGAAACAGCCAATCCTGAAATTGTCCAAATTTTAAAAATGTACTTTAATTGCCGCAGATTCCTCAAGTTATTCGAATAACTCAATTATAAAACATCATCTTTTTCTGGAATCAAGGCTTCGCTTACGTCATATAACTAGTGTTAAACAGCAATTTCCATTTGTGTTTCATACGGAGTGTTATAAGTGACAATAAATATTGTTTATAATGCAAAATACGTTTTATTAGATTACTCGATTAACCGATGAAAAAATATTCGCTTCCAAAAATACTTGATAGTTGCAGCCCTGTATGTAACTACTCCCACTGTTTACACGATCACCTGTAATTAGTGTTAACTAAAACATGTGGGGTCTGAATAAAGTAAGTAAGTCAAAAATAAACTTTTACACTTTGGTATTGTTGCTGTTACTGATAAGATGATATTTAAATACAAGCGAGACAGCATGTCCAAACTAAGAAGGTTCCTGGACAAAGTCCGGCTTCATAAGGTCTTTTCAAGGTGTTCCACGTAAAACAAATCAAGAGTAAATCAACTGTTAACACCTCAGAAAAATCACCATGATGTGAAAACCCATCACAGTCTTTCAGTCATACCTGTCAGCCCCACCTGAGCTGCATCTTCTGCCATCCACTAAAGTGCTTGCATACTGTTCAGGATCACGTGTTATGACACATTATTACATAAATTATTACATTATATCCTGTGTGTCACGCTGGTACTTGGTCTGGCAGACTCACTTAAACATAGTACATATGCAAAAGCTGATTAAAGGCACCAATTCAAAGATTCTCACTGATCAAGTGGCAATGAGTATTTCACAAGCTGCTTCCCCAATTTGTCATGAAGCATTTTGTTGTGTGGGGGGTGGGGAGTGGAGCTTAAAGACAACTTTATGTGACTGCAATGTTTCAACAAAATGAGTAAAAGGGGCGACAGCAGCTGGCTTATGTTGGCCTTTTAAATGCATGTTTTTACAAGTGTGGCTTTGTGAACCTTAATGAGACACTGCTGTGATGATCCTCCTGAATTCATGCTTGATTTGTGCCTTTAAAACAACGCCACCTCGCCTGGGAACGAGACGAGAGCATGCAGCCATAGCAGGTGGAGTGGCTGAAAGTCGGACAGTTTCTACGTGTCTAGCAGCATTCAAGCTCCTGTTTGTACCAAATGCTCACATCCCCTGAGGCCAGATGCAGATTAATTAAAACTGTGTTTACCATTAACTGTTGTTGTTAAAGTGCTACAGAAGATGATGAGTCTATGGTTTAACCTTCACATGATTCATGTATTATACATGAAACACTGTCATCATGTCAGTTTAATGATTCAACAATACATACAAACAGTAATCAGTCAATAGAAACACGAGACAGTTTTGATTGTTGATCAGTCTCATATTGGTCAGGACTTAATTCTGTGCTGGTGTTATTTATTTTAGCAAAAGAATTGACCTCCACAGCGAAAACTCAATCTAATGAATCTGTTGTGGATCTGACAACTGAACCAATCAGATTTTAGATCAGGTGTTTCCCATCATGCCCTGATGTTTTCCCAGTCATCCCGGGACTTTTATTGGTGCCTGCCAATAAAATTAATATTGGCAGGCACATACATTTTAATGGAGGCACCTATTGTTCTCCACCTCTAAACTGGTCTCTTTATATCTTATTCTTCCGTCAACAAGAATGCGGCCCGAACGGGCGAGAGATAGCACACAAACTATACATCAAATCGACCGGCTCGTTCCCGACAGGTGTGCTATTACTTTTATTTCTAAAGTATTCAGTACTGTATTCTGTACTAAATAATTTGTATTTTTCGACTTTTCAGTCAAAAAATGGCAGTTGGAACAGCATTTTCATCGACCTTCCTCCCTTCACCCTCATGGTGTGCGTCATACTTTGTCGTAGACACGTCATTCAAACTTTAAACGGGTCCAGACACCTTCAGCTCTTTCCCTGTAAAACAGCGTCTTCATATCTTTTTGAATTAGAGCAGTTTAAGTTTAATGTCACCAATTAAAATCCGAAAATTTCTCCATTCATTTTAATGCACGGAACTTTTACACATGTAATTTTTATTGTGATAGGATGTACGGCTTTTTCATAGTGTGGCCAGGAGTCGACACTCTGGTGTCTGGGCTTCCTATTAAATCCTGTTTATTTGAGGAAGACATTTCACCACAAGCCCCTAGAGGAGCTACATTTCTAAATCGCTGCCAAACGCTCATTCTTTGCTATTTCATGACAAAATTACATGTATAGAGAGAGACACTTGTCC
>JAUMHF010000007.1:17560943-17590682 GCA_032359275.1 Microctenopoma steveboyesi | reverse complement strand
GCTCTGCCTCCCATTCTACATTTAGAAACTCTAGGAACCACAAGTAGACCAGCACTCTGAGAGCGAAGTGCTCTGCTATGATAATAATGTTAGCGCCTTATATGTAAGGAGAAGGATTTTAAACTCTATTCTAGATTTAACAGGAAGCCAATGGAGAGAGGCTAATGTAGGAGAAATATGATCTCTCTTGCAATGAACACGTATCCCTCTCTTGTTACAGTAAATAAATGCTATACCTTAATTTGACATGCTTACTAACAGTTTTTACATTAGGCAGTACAGTGGTGCAGTGCTGGCACTCTCAGTGCTGCCCTCCCACTCCCTTTGCCAGTCTGCTGGTCCCCAGATCCTTCATGTCTTTTGTTTTGAGTGCCTCGTAAAAGCAGAAACTCTTTTTGTTCCGGATCTCTCATGCGATTTAGATTTAATGACGCTACTGTTACATCACTCTTATATGAAAATATAAAATTAAGCAAGTCTGCCTTATCTCATGACAGCCTCCGAGATAGTGATGACATTTCCATAGAAGTTGCATTTGTATTATCTGCACTACTTGAGTGAAAAATACTGACACAGTTGAAATGGATTAAGCATTAATATGTGTATGAAAATTGCTGTTACTTTGAAAATTCAATGAGATTGCGAGTCGTGTTGTTCTTGTCTGGGCCAAGTATTGATGGGGGTTGGGTTGCCTGACTAGTGAGTTTTATATTCATATTCTGACATCATTTTACTTGATGTTACCACAGTACCTGAGCCTACTGTCTGTTCAGGAGGTTTATGCTTTCACTCCGGGTTTCCTTCTTGCCCTCGATCTGGCTGTTTGGCCTTTCAGTCTTTCAAAAAAATGTCACTGTGCGATAAGAAGAGGTATTTCACAGTTTCTTTCCATATCTAGAGTTGAATAGTTTATGTGAAATTGCCTTTTTAATGTTTTGTGCCTCAGCTGATCTTCTGCACCTGCATCATTGTTGGTCTATTTTGCACCATTATTACTGAGCAGATACGCTTTTCCTTCTCTCTGCATTTCCAAATGCTGCCCTGCCACCAAATACTTACCCCTCACAACACTGTCTCTTCTATGCCTGTCCTCTAGTTTGACCCAGAGCACATCTCCCACCTCCCACTGTGAAGACATTTCCTTATCAGTAATCAGATCTGTAAAGTACTATTTCCTCATTTCTGAGCCAGATTCAGTCTGTTTTTTACACCAGAGACAGCATGTTTACTTCCTACATCAGTAAAATCAACTTGTTTCACAGTTGGTGCTGGTGTGGCAGTTCACCAGCTTCGTCTCTTTTCAAAATAAGCCAGAAGCAGAAATGAAATGTTTCCTGGCGGGACCTCTGAAGAGCAGCGCTGGTGTCTCCATGCCAACCTAAACTAGTTTGGTGCAGAAAAGGAGAAGCGGCAGCAATATTACCTCAGAAACAGCTTGAACACTCTGATGGCCTGACATGCTGTCAGTTAGCTAAGCCACATCCCTCCAGTCCAGTGAGCAATCTTCAGCATCTCTAATCCCGTGACAATGTATGAACTGTTTAAAATCCCACACTCCCTGTCTTTGCCATCCAAGCCAGCTGGGCACAACTCGATTACAACATGACAAGTAGGATGGCAAAGCATGTAAAAGATGTAAAGGAAGGAGGAACAAAACTGACACTGTAAAGAAAGATACCACTTAAAGTTAATATGAGGGCAGTGCTACCTGCCTTTTTTGCCCTGTGGCCATGTAAGCGGAGGCAATAAACAGAAACCCTCACAGAACATTTGATGTGACGGCCTGTCACAGCAGAGACAGGATGACAGTCTTCAGGGATCCTGGACAAAAAAAATCAAATTTGCACTGAAATAAGTTAGTGTTAGTGGAATCTACTGCGTCATTTGCTATTGAATTGAAAACTTGAAACTTGAATACTTGCAAATTGTACCGTGTTATCAATTAAGAAAATTATAATTCAAAGAAAACATGGTTAAAGCAAGTTGTGCCTTTTGTGTTTTATGCTAGACTAAAACAAACTAATGTAGTTGAGGGAATGATCTTTCTGTTAGTGCACTGATTTCACACCGTCCTTAGTTTACATATGCTGACGTTTAAAAAACAGCTGTGCATAAAGTATAATCTACTACTCTCCAGTTGCCATCATTTCCGTTCTTCTTGGCAACAGTGAAGTAATTTATTTTTTTGATAAAGAAAATCCTTGACAGAACTTTTCCTCACACAGACTCAGGGCCTTTGAGAAATAAATGCGATGCGCTGAACTCGCCAAAGTTCAGATACAGGAGAAGTGAGGAAAATCGAGTCAAGTTTTATTTGAGGGTGTATTTAGTCTGATTAGAAAGCAATTTCCTACATCTGAAGTTGTTAGCCACAGGTCTGTGTGCAGTGATTTGAGTCACACAGAAAACAAAAGAGGATTACAATTATTAGCACGATTAAAGTCATTTTTCTGTAAAAAGTTATTTTTATGTATTTGGATATTAGGCGACAAACAGCCTCTAAACACAAGTCAGAGTTTGTATATTTACTTCCATATGCTGAAGTGACATTCAAAAATAACCTCAGGGAGACAGTTTCCATTCATCACCTAATATGAATGCTTCCAC
The DNA here is from genome assembly GCA_032359275.1 of Microctenopoma steveboyesi. Lineage (NCBI taxonomy): Eukaryota > Metazoa > Chordata > Actinopteri > Anabantiformes > Anabantidae > Microctenopoma > Microctenopoma steveboyesi. Next base: position 17,588,075 of record JAUMHF010000007.1, on the reverse strand, counting down.
TAAATAGGTTGTAGATTAGATCATGTCAATTTAGGTGTCAAAAGCAACGTTCATTCTCTTGTTATTGCAAAGTACAAACAGAAACACGAAGCAGTGACACTGTCAACCAATTCCTGGGGAATGGATCCATCTGTCTGCCATCTGCCACTGATCAGGTAATTGGTCCACTTATAACAGCTGGTAATGCTGATGTAAAATGTGCTGCAGTGGAAATTAATGTCAAATAATTCCTCAAAAACATCATGCAACACAACACAATTATCATTTGGAGTTAAATATAGCACTTAAAATGTATTCCAAAGAATATTTCGTGTTTGTGCACGGTATGAATGGATGCAGCTTGAAACACAGCAGAACAGACTAAAGCTATTTCAAAGACCGGGCAGGCGAACAACACAGATGTGCATAACCCATTAGAACTGTTAACCAACAAATTAATGAGGGGGCAAATCATATACAGCTTAATTGTATATAGAGTTGGAGAGTTTCAGCCCTACTGGGAGCATTTGTGGGGAAATGAGTGGCACATTTCTGCCAGTGTTGAGCAGGAGGTGTTGCCCATGTACCCATCAAACAAATCAAGTGCATCTTAAACTAGTGTGGGTTATGATAGGAAGAAATAATGTGGACATGTCTATGTGGATTAAAAACAAACCACATTGTTGGCGTTTAAATTATTTTGCCTATAATTAAATTCACTTATTGTCTGTGTTGTCTTTCTTTGCATCGTGACATAGCTGTGAGCACTGCAGCCTTGCTTGCTCAAATGGAGCTGAAAAAAATCTGTTTAGAATTTATATGATCATAATTAAAACCACTTCAGCTTTTCCTGAGCTTCCCACAAACATCTGATGGTTATCAGCTAATGCTGCTACACTGCAATTTACAAAGACGCTAAACAAATACAGTCATATCTCCCAGCACCAGAGGGACATTTTAGATTTATACTCTTCCGAATAGCGCGCAGAGCTTTAATTAAGGTAAACAAAACAATCGGGACACTCAGTCATAAGCCTGGGTGCATTTCTATATTTCATCATGTAAGTAAGACAACCGACTAAGTTTAAAACAGTCCTCCGAGTACAATCATTCAGAAGCATCACTTAGAAACTTCCTGTTGCAACTCACTCAACTGTTCACATCAGACCGATCACATACTGTGACATGCACCTGTTAAAATCCAAGTTCAGGAACACAAGTTTGACTCAACAATGCTTAGCTGTCACCTTTTCTATAAACCCAGTGTGTTGCTTCCTGATGAAGCTGTTTACCACGGTAAACGTTCGTAAGGCAACTTCGATAATGTGCATATTGTAATTTCAAAATCTTTATTTTGTAATTATGAGATATAGATCTCGTAATTATGAGATGGTGAGATGTAATTGTGAGATTCGGATAGAAATAAGATCTTTTTTTTCTATTCTTCAGTGCAGTTTTGTGGTCGTAGTTGTTATTTGGATTAAATACAAAGTAAATAAAGGCCACATAGCTCAGACAAATCTGTATATCTAATAGAGGCATAGAATGTTTTCACCGTATGTTTTGTACTTTCATTTATTCCTTCGTGTTTTGGGCCTGTCATCAACAGAGGAGGAATCTATTCCTCTGTTGCTGTCCATATGCAATATAGCAGTTGGCAATAAAGATACACATGTGTCAGTATGTCTGGGGTGTGAATAATCTGCTCCACAGGGTGTTCTGTGTTTGATTCACTACAACAAACTACATTGTTGGTGTTCTTATATTAAAGCATGAATGTGTTTAAGTTTTTTGACCTTGAAAATGAATAAAGTGAAGCTGCAGGCACTTAGTCACACATTAATACAGAAGAAGAAATGAAAAGTGAACTCAGACACTTTCAAGTTGCAGGTAACGGCCAGCAACACCTACAGAAAGCTAAGATATCATGTCCTTGTAATGCCCTGCTAATTTGAATGGGACACTGTGTGTTGACAAAGCAGTGAGCAGGGTGCATTCTTGATTTTGCTGCACTTTGAAAGAGATTTTCAATAAAGGTGTACTCAATAGCATCAGACGTAGCTCCACCGAAGCTTGAAGTAAACAAATCACCATATCACTGCATGTATGAAGGAGAGACACTAAAAGGAAATAACATAACCCAGCGACAAGAACAAGTGGAGCATGGGGAAAAAAAGGTGATGCCCAAAACATTTAAAGCATTGTTTCGGAAAATCAGTGAGATGATACAACAATTATAAGAGACAGTGGAGTTGCCAAGTGGGAAACACAGTGAACTTCAAAGAAGAAGGCTGAATGGCCACTCATTGTGCAGAAGATGTTTCTGACAGGACGTAAAGATTTTCAGCACAGATACACCTTTTTAAGAGATTACTGGCAAACTATCAAACGTGTATTCTGTCACTGTTCATGTTGCTTTCTTCTTGTGCCAGCTTGTTTATCACAACGCTCCTATGGGCCTTTATGGTAAGATTTTGGCCTTGGTTTAGTGGTGTTATGCTAATTAGATTGATACACCATGAATATATGAAACAGAAATGTATTACCTATGTTTTCAAATGCATTTTACATCAAATAAATGAATCAGTGAATCAGATATACAAAACAATCATGTGGCCAGAGGCAGGAGACTCATAACCAATCACATTCACATGCTACAGAAAGTTAGTCACATGCTAACCTAACAGATATTGTTGAGCGGCTCTCTTCTGTGCCTGTCCAGTCATAGACCACCCTGGTACTCTTCTTCTGATAGCTCTTGTCTCGTCACCCAGCAGTTAACTCTGAGCCACTGACCCATACTGAACGTTCTTCTTGACTTCCTCGTCTCAGTGTGGGTTCCCTGACAGCTCCCTGGCTTCCGTCTCCACTCCACGCGGTGACTTGGGTCCTCTGTGTCGGTGTCGTTCTCCTGGAACCTATTTTATAACTGTGCGGCCGGCTCTTTAGTCTGCACTTTCACTCAATTTGGGCACAGGTCATTAATCAGGGGCATAGCTGTTAGCCAGCATGCAAGCAGGCAGTAACAACAGGATGCAGTAAAATCACAGCAAGACACACAGTAAAACCACAAATAAAACATGCAAATACACACTAATAAATCAAATAAAAACACACCAAGAGAAGTTACCCAAAATATATAATAAAATGGTGACCCTGTGACACAGGTATGAGGAGAACATGCACATTTTAAACTTCAGCTGGTTCAATACAATAAAACTGGTTGAAAAAGTCAGTGCATCCCATTTCATCATGCGTACAGCTTACGTTCCCCAGAATATAGAGCAGCTCCATGAACATGACAGTGTTGGCCTTTAATAACTTTCATGTATCCTAAATAAATGAAAACTCCAAAGATTTGGTGCACAAGGTTCGATTAAAACACTTAATATACATGTTAATACAAAACATGCACAGACCTGGAAGATTAATTGGATGGAGGTGCCTTGCCTCCTCTCTGTACTGCACACGCACACACACACACACACACACACAGACATTACTGTACCTGCTGGCTAATATTGCTCGGAGCAGTAGAGGTGAAAACAGAGGACACTGCTGTGAGCTGAGGTTTAAATAGGGTGTTATCTTGTCCAATAGGGAGAAAGCAATCCCCTAAAATGAGCCAACGATGGGGCACCACCTGTTTTTTGTCACCTGAGTGACAATCCTGTTGTCCTCTTGCAACATAGGGTCATCATACATAAAATCTATTTCTTTTCATTTTAATTTTAGCCATGACATCCATGTCAGTTTAAACAATGTATTAAAACAGTACACTTGTTTTTTACTGGTACCTCAGTGGCTGTGCATTTTTTATCTAGGCCTTCAGAGCTATCCCCTGAAATGTAAATGTTCTTAACATAACCTCAGTACAACAGTGGCAATACAGGCTATCGTCATTTGACATAACAACTCCATGTTTACAGCGACAGTAACTTTTAGGATCAAGGATTCTTTGAGGATCAACACATTAACATTACAGCACATTTACAGCAGAGACATAAATACGACATGTAATATCAACAATGTACCTCTACAGACAAGCCAGCACATTTGACCAGATATGAACATCACAGCCATCTAAAAATAGTTTGAACCAGCAGAAACAATCTAAAACAGCACACATTAGTAATGGGTCATACAACAAAGCCTGTATGGAAAAATCCAGGAACTGTTTAGTGAAGCATGTGCCGAGGCTTGTAACTCTTCAATGACGTTTGAAGACTCGCTGGTTCAGGAAGCTTCATCTGAACTTCAGCAAATTAGGCTTCACATGAAGCTTTGTCCACAGTGAACCCATTTGTTGCTTCAAGATTGCCTTATCTAGATAACTAGCAAAAATCTAAATCTGGTAAAGGTAGGTATAACCATTTACATGAATGACTGAAGTTTTCACTCAAAGTACTGAAGGCGCAAGCTTACGACAGCACAAGGGAGAAAATCTGATTGGATAAAAGAAATAAGCACAACAAATCTGAGAAAACGTGACACAAATCAGTTGGTTTAATATACAACAGAGCACTACTATAGAATCAGTTATATACTAACCCTTAAAACTGACCAAACAAAAATGTAATTGAAAATAACTGCTCTGCAAACTTTGCAAACTTGCAGTGACAAGCTCGGTAGCTTTATTCCACATTACCGCAGACTGTGCAGGTTAATGTGGTCTCTCAGTTCCGTGGCTGCCTGAAACATTATATTCTGCGTGTCCACTAAAGGGCCAGAGGTGAGGACAGGCTATTTTCAGCACTTATATTGCAGTGCTGTCCTGCTCCCATTTGACTGATGGCTCAGTTTGATGGTGGAAGAATAGCCTTTATGTTGCCTCTGGATGACCTGCCAATCACAGATGGACCAACTGCTGTTAAGCTGTGTGTCCGTGTTATGTATGTACACACACACAAACATCTACAACTACAAATGGTGTGAGTCAGGACTGTAGTGGGCGAAGTTTAGAACAAGCTTGCGTGTATTGTGCTGTTTTCAATAAAATGCCTGTCAGTCTGTGAGGTGGAGTTGTTGCACTCACATTGACAAGGAGTGTACACCTTTCTGGACCGATAACGCCCCGGAGCATCATGAAGAAGGACTGGTCATGGTCACAACATGGAGAGCTATAACAGCTGTCACACCCCAAATCAATAAATGACATTACATTGCTTTTTGTTTTTTTTAACTTCCACCAAATGTGTTCATTTACTGCTCATTTGCGTTGTTTCATGTGGGTTTGTAAAGGTGAAGTAATGTATACCAGAGGGTGTGTGGGGAGCTATGTGCATGATCATTGTTTCAGTCTATTCCCAAAACAAAAAAAAATACTTTTTACCCGATCTTTTTGTTTGTGTCCACAGTGTATAGTGTTATTTCTATTTTTGAGCATTTAATGAACTGCTTTTTGGCCATTTTTTGTCTATCACAGTTATCACTAACAGAGTTTCAATCTGTTACATGTAGCAGTGTCAGATGTGTACAATACACAGACACGGCGATGAACGAACGCCCTTGTGGCGTGCGGGATTGACACAGCACACGCGTTTATCTTGAAACACACAAGCGCTACAACGGATTCCACAAGAATCGGTCTTACAATAACCGGCCAACAAAATAACACAGGGTAGAGAAAAAGTACTCGCGGTACCGGAGACTTGAAAGAGACGAATGTCTTGCGATGATAGAGCTCGGGTAATGAATGGTAAAAACTCAATGTCTGAGCAGAGAGCAGGTGAAAGGATTTCCTTGTAATGTGCTGTCCTAGCCAATCCGAGATGAGGGACAAATCCAGGATGAAGCGAGCAGGGAACTCAGGAACGCTCCTCGGGGCCGTAGCCCTCCCAATCCACAAGATACTGGAAACCCCGGCATAGTGGGCGGGAGTCCAAAATCCGGCGGGCAGTGAACGCCGGCCCGCCGTCAATGTTCCAAGGCGACGGCGGAGGCGTGGTGGAGGGGACCAGCGGAGAAACAATGTAAGGCTTGAGTTGAGAAACATGGAAAACGGGGTGGACCTTGAGGGAGGGAGGGAGTCACAGCTGATAGGTGACCGGGTCGATACAGGAGATGATGGTATAGGGTCTGGGGAGGGGAGGGCTCGGCCGTATCAGTGTGTAGCCCGAGGTTTTTGGTGGACAACCAGACACGGTTGCCGTGCGTGAACGACCGTCCTGGAGGGTGCCGGCGGCGATGCTGTCAGGCATAGTCCAAATTGACCCGGGTAATCGCTGCCCTGGCCTTAACCCAGGCTAGCCGGCACCTATTGACCAACTGCTGGGACGCTGGCACCTCGACCTGTGGTTCCAGGTGAGCAAAAATGGGGGGTTGAAAACCATAACAGGTCTTGAAGACCGGCGGAGAACAGGAAGTGGTTGCAGGAATCCCCGGTGTTGGCTGTGTGGATGACTTGCTCAGGCGCAGACGTCGCAGACTTATAAAAACTCATGGACATCCCTGCGAATGGATGGCCACCAGAAGGCACACTGCAGGAACTGAAGTGTCCTAGCGGGACTAGGATGTCCAAAGATGGGCGATGAATGTGCCCAGACCAAAGCCTCCTGGCCACATGAAGTGGGAACGTAGAGATGGTTTGCCAGAGTCTCAGGTGGTGCCGGCTCTCCAGGCAGTGCGGCACGTATGGAGTCCTCCAGAGGCCAGAGAAGTGGAGCCTGTATTTGATAGGCAGGCAAGATGGGCTCTGGGTCTGGAGGTGGCGCAGAGGAACAGAACTGACAAGAGAGGGCGTCAGCTTTGGCGTTTTTCGAGCCGGGACAGTAGGGTAGGTGGAAGTTGAAAGACTCAAAGACGAGAGCCCACCTCGCCTTCCGAGGATTTAACTGCTTGGCTTGCTGGATATGGATGAGGTTCTGATGGTCGGTCAGGAATGGCTCTAGAGTCCCCAGGAGCCAGTGTCGCCACTCCTTCAACGGCCACTTGACGGCCAGCAGTTCCCAGTCCCCAACCCCGTAGCGCTGCTGAGTGGGGGAAAACTTCCTGGAGAAAAAACAAAAGGGATGGAGTTTCCCATCTGGATTACGCTGAGACAGAACAGCACCCACATCAGACGCGTCCACCTCAATGACAAAGGGCTTGGCAGGGTCCAATTGCAACAGAATAGGAGGGGTGGTGAATAGTTCCAAAAGGTGCTTGAAAGCTTGCACGGCCTGTGTAGGGAGGTGGAGAGGAGTCCTGGGCCATAGGTTTTGTGAGAGCCGTGAGAGGTGCTGCGACTGAAGTGAATGCCCGGATGAATCGCCGATAGAAATTGGCAAACCCCAGAAAGCTTTGTAGCTGTTTAAGACTAGTGGGATGAGGCCACAGCCTGCACCTTTTGGGAATCCATGACCACGCCCTGCGGGGTGATGGTATAACCCAGGAACGTAGTGGAGCGCTGGTGGAAGGCGCACCTCTCCAGCTTCCAGAACAGTGGGTGTGGGGTGCCGACGGACATCTGGATTGGCTCGGTTTGGTGCTGGATTGGATTGGATTCTTCAAAGATTCTTTTACACGTGGAACCTCCAGCGAATAAAATGCATATACATATGTTGCTATAGTTTTATTACCTTGAATTAACAAATACCCACTTTTTCTACTAAAAAAGTCATGAGATGTTGTTAGTTATCAGCACTAATTGTCTGTTAGTATTTAGACAATATTCATTCAGATGAAACAATATTAGCACACATTACTGCATCTCCACTACGTGTGCTAATATCTTACAACAATCGTTGTGAAGCAAGTAAATTATGATCATAATTCTTTATGCATTTTTATCTGTGTGCTGCCGTGGTGTACTGATGCACTATCATCTTCTAACTGTGCATCCCAGACCTTTACTGCAATAAGACAGAGGTCAGATATAAAACATATGGAATCATTAATCCAGAGACGCACAAAGTTGCTGCCTAGTCATGTTTGTTAGAGTGCACAGTCGGATATCATCATCACAGTCATAGTAAAGACACACTCAATAATAAAAACAAGAGAGGGCAGCATTGTAAAACTTTATAATTGGCACATGGAGAAGGCAAGTTTTCCAAAGTCACTGAAGTAGAAACTTGCTTCTTGGTGAATCTGTATGCAAAAAAGGCACAGCCAAAATTTGAAATGCATGCACTGACTTGCCTAAGTCTGATTATGAAAAGTTCATTGTGCAGATCTCAATCTGCATAAGATCTGCATAACTTCACCCAAGTCTTAAAATGACAAGCTAGAGAAATGTGGGACCATGGCAGTTTGAGATAAAGTTGGAACACTAAAATACAAATTTTATATTTTATATTTGACCTCTGAACTGGTAAAGGTCAAGTCAACGGGGTCTGCAGATGTGACACTGTATGACACAATAACTCAATAGTGTGAGGAAAATGACTTCTTACTTAAGGTGAAAAATAGACTGTTTTGGGTGCAGGTTTAGTGGAACTTGCTCCATTATACAGACATGAGTTGATCTATCATTGGTCTGTCCATCAATAAGCACATCACAGCATGGGATACATTTTCTGTCAGGACAAGACTGGTCAATCTGTCCAATCACATCAGATTGCTTTGTGTCTGAAAGCTAATTATGTATTGAGCCCATTGTTCTTCGAGCAGATGTCTATTGTGCATTGAAGCATTACTGATATACAAATGTCCTGAAGAGTTTTCCCTTTGGGTTTATCATGCTCTGTTGCCTTTCCTTGTTTGTCAGCCTCAATTTTACAACCAGTAGAACTTTTCATCATCGTCTCAACTTTTGCTTTAATACTCCAATATTGCTCTTTAAACATTAGTTTTTGTCTTACACATACTAAATGCACACAGAGACAGGTGGGCTGGTTTAGTCCAGCTGTCTGTACATGCTTGTGCTGTCATTACCGCATGTTTCAGCTCATGAAAAAAAGTTTACAACCTTTTAAAGCAATAGTACTAGTAAAGTACTAAAAAACATGAAGTAGAATAATAACAAAAATGTATTTGTATTAGTAAAGCATATATTGAGAAAAGTAGACTGACCGCATACACTACAGATTATCTGCCACAAATTAGAAAAAGCTAGGATGGTACATCTGCTTCTGCGCCACGAGGAGTAGACCTGATCAGATGGTAGTTTCCTAAAGAAACAGTGAGTTGTGTGTGTGTGTGTGTGTGTGTGTGTGTGTGTGACGTTCAGCACCATATTTGACACCCTCTTACTGCATCTGGTAGCATGCAGTCCTGTTAAGGACATGTTCTCCTGTCGTCTCTATTGGCTGGTTGGCTGCACAAAACAGCCAGATGTGTGGTTTGAGCGGTTGTTGCAGAGGTACCACGCAGTGATGGATGAGTTGAGGATGCTCTTTATGATAGCTCAGTAGTACTGGGTGCAGAGTGTCAGACTGATATGTTACACAGACAAAGTATAAACGAACGCCCTTGTAGCGTGCAGGATCGACCCAAATGCAGAGAGATAGCAGGATGGTTGGAAAGCACACACATAAAACCCAAGTACTGAAAGCAGGTACCACCAACAATCTGTGTGTGTGTATAAAAACCGGCCAACAAAGCAGAAGAGAGAGAAGTGTCATACTTAGTGAACCAGTGTCACGGTTCTGCACGGTTTCCGTTGGTGTTCGTTTTGTCGAAGTTTCGTCTTTGTAATAGTTTATTTTGGTTAGTCTGTTCTAGTTCTTGTGTCAACCCTTCTATTAGTTTATTGTTTGATAATTACTTCCCCCGTTCTTGTTGGTTCAGAGGTGGTATGAGGCTTGAGCTGGGAAATGTGGAACACAGGGTGGACCTTGATGGAAGAAGGGAGTTGCAGCCGATGGGTGACTGGGTTGATAACGGGTGACGACAGCATGGTGAGGATGGTATCCTCGCCATCCACTGCAGGTAGTCCCAATACAAAATCCACCCCAATATGTAAACGGTACCAATGAGGGACTGTGGTATAGGTTAGCCTGAGTAGCAATAGATAGGAGGCTGACTTTGTGAAATTCCACAGATTTTCCAAAAGAAAAGTGCATTTATTTACATGTAGAGATGGGACGTTTGACACCAAGGCTTTGAAGTGTCACCTCGCCCCAGTCCGCCCCGCCTTCTCCGTGTTTTTAGTTTCCTTTTGATGTCTTTCCCTCACCTGATCACGGCCGCTCCCGTTTTTTCCCGATAATGACTCCCAGCTGCTTCCACTTACCTGGTCACTCCCTAGCACACGCACCTGTTACTCCTTTCTTGATTTGGTCACGTCTCTTTGTATTCTCCCGTAGCTCGTCACTCCCCGCCGAATTATTGCACTTACCCCCGCACTTATGTCAAACTCTGATCACGTGCTCTCTTCTCTGCCGTTGGATGCCTGCCGCCCCTTCCTCGATCCGTCTGCTGTTACCTACCTGAACTTGTGCCTGTCTGGCGTCTCCCTCCGGTATCCTGCACTCCTCCTGTCTGTCAGTTTTGGTTTTCGTCCCCTCTGGGCTTTCTCCCTTCTGTCTTTAGTCTTTGTCTTGCCAGATTAGTGTTTGTTAATCTTTGTCCTTTTTCTGGTGTTTCTGGTATTTGATTGTGTCACTTAGTTCCCCTGTTATATTTTCCCTGTCTGCATTAGTTGGTCACGTATTTAATTTTATAACCCGGTCTTTAGTTTTGGCTTTTTCCTCTTTATGAGCGATTATCAGTTTATCACAGGTTGTTCCTCTGTTCTAGTTAGTTTTGTGTTTTAATGTAGTTTGGTCTGAGATTTCTGGTTTGACTGCATTTAGTCTCTTCTTCCTTTTAGAGTGGTTTTCTGTTCATAGTGTTTGTGTAGCTTTATTTGATAATTTTCCTTGATTAAATCTCTTTATCTTTTAAACTTGCGGGTTGAGTGCCTTGTTGGGTCCACCCGTTCTCCCATTCCCTTACACGAAGCCTGTTTCACTCTAATGAAGCAAACTGGTTCGAAACAGTGTTTCAAAGCGTGTATCGAACCTCCGTGATCATGTGACCAATGACGTTTGAGGCTTTAATTATCTGAATAAAACACCTGAAGTGAGTTGACTGAAGTCTTTGGCGCCGTTTCTCTTGTTATAAGAGACACAAAATGCTCGGTGTTCTCTCCCTGCATCACAGCGCTGCTAGAGAACCACAAGTGCAGTCACTTTATATACATATTCATTTTATTCTACACTGTGGCTCAAGGACGTCCTTCAGAATAATTCCCACAGAAGTTATATGATCTAAATCTAACGATGTCTCTATGATCATTATCACCACAAGTGTTTTCTGCTGAATTACAGTAAGAATGTGTCACAAACCTTCAGTTGTGGACACTGACATTTAAATAAGTTAATCTAACTTTACAGAACAAAAATTTTATAACAATCTAAACAATCGTGTCCTTAATTTTATGTTCATGTATGAAACTGCCATCCCCATGGACGTATTTCTGACCCGATTAAGTTTTCTGTTAACGTACTGATCATTATGTTCACTTTAAAGTAAATGACAAGTCGCAAAAATGTTGATACTGAATTTATTAATATAATGTTTACAGGTAACGTGACGTATGATGTGGACCAACGTGTACTGTTTAATAGGATTGTATTTTTCTTATCAAAATGGTCAATTGAACTGGCACTGTAACCAAATCTAAGCCCTACAGAAGAACGATGAATCCGTAGATTAAACTAATTAAACTGAGAGACGAACTCGGAATCCACACGCGGTAACGCGTCTTCCCACCTGCTAAACTGATCCAGACAATAAGCATCACATCTCTTATAGTAACTTTAGAAATATGATGCGATTGTTTAATGCTGGTTGGTCTGAACTGGTTTGGTATACCATTTTGGAGTTCCTTCTTTTGTCTCCTGGACACGAGCTGTAAGTATAATTTAAACCAAACAATTTAACTTATAACAAATACCACTTTGTCACAGGGACCATGAGAGGTTGAATAACTCCCATTGTCGGCTTGATGCGGGAACAGATGTCATAGACCGAGACAAACTTATGGACATCCCAACCAACGAGTGGCCAACAGAAAGCACGCCGCAGGAACTGAAGGGTCCTGGCGAGGTCAGAACGTCCAAAGATGGTAGAAGAACGCTCCCATCCCAAAACCTCCTGGTGACCTCCTCCAGGCTCCCATGGGGAGAAAGGATCTGCCCCGGGTGGAGGAGCAGAGGAAGAGAACTAACGGGAGAGGGTGTCAGCCTTGGTGTTTTTTGAGCCGGGTTGGTAGGCCAGGCGAAAGGTAAGTGACTGCTTGCCAGGGGTTTAGCTGTCTCGCTCGCTGGATGTGGATGACATTCTGGTGATCAGCCAAGACAAAGAATGGCTCTGCAGTCCCCTGGAGCCAGTCTCGACATTCCTCCAATGCCTCACAGTGAGAAACACCATGACCAACCGACTGTATGTGGCACCAGATAACAATCACAGATGAACCAGCACCTAAAGTTTAAATTTGATCAATTTGTTATACAACCAGCAAAGACTGTCATACTAAACATGACTAATGCATAATGACTGATATGTTTGGTTGATTGACGGTCATCTATCATCTTCATCTGGCTTTGGGTCTCAGGACGTCTTGCCTCACGTTTTCTGCTCTCTGCTGCACTGTTACATCATTATTGACTGATCTGCAACAGACAGGTCGACACGGGAAGAGTTGAAGAGGAATGCAGCTTTCACTCAGACATAGCAGTGAAGCTCTGATTTTTATTAGTAGACCTACATTTAAAAGTCAAAATCAGACACAGATATTACTTACATTATTAATAGTGCTAAACATATGTTCTTATATGTAGCATTGGTATGATGCGATTGACAGACACCTACAAGTTGGGCCGTGACTTTAAAATCTGAGCACACTTTACGTCTTGACCCATCTTGACTGTCCCTTTATGTTACAGTCAACACTTTCCACAGAGGGCGCCTCATTAAAGATTTACTGTTCACCGCTCAATGAACCAGAGCAAGACAGGAGGCGTGAGCAGAGGACATGAAGGTGGTACCGAGACAGAAAACAAAGGAGGATGGCAAACAAGTGAGAGGATGAATGGATGAAGAGGAGAACAAGTGCTCTGGGATATATGTGTAAACACCAGTTAATACGTAATCTTAAAAAGAACAAAATGCACATACATGTTCACTATTGTTCTAATGCTAACAGGACTTGTGTTGGGAGATGTTGCAATGGGAAACTGCTTATGTTGATCTTCACTGAACACCACCATATATTCATACCTAAACATAAAGAGACACCCCATCTCACACACACACACACAGTCTCCCTATCTTTTACTCTGCTGCCAAAAGCTGTCAGGAAGATCAAAGTGAGTAAATGTGTTTGATGGAATACTCCACTTTCTTCATTTACCACACAGACTGGCTTTGACTTGAAAGAGCTTTCGTCGAAATGAACTTGATGCTGGAGTGCGAAGCAGGAGTGGATATTAGGAGAAAAAGATAGCAGATCGCTGCTGCAAGTGTGCCGAGCTTCTGTGCCAGGGCTTATGTTATAATTTGTGGTATCAGCTTTCAGGAGAAAGCGGGCTCAGAATCAAGTTGAAAGGTGCTATAGATAAGCTTTACATTGTTAGAGAAATCCCTATTCTTCTCAAATATCAAGCAGCAGCATGTTCTCATTCAGGTGTCGTGAATGTGATGTGAATCAGGGTTACTGGAAAGTGTCAGTATTGCTACATGTGCAACGTCTTTGACTTTCTCTCTCTGACTTTTACTTACTCATCTGCAAGTCCTTCTCCACCTTCACCAACACCAATGCTGTCTTTCTCCTTTTTTTGTCGTTGTTGTGACTCAAACACAACTCCACATCCCCTCATAATTTTAAGTAGGTCCTCCTTCTGTAACCTGTTAAGTCCTTTTGGTCATTCCTAGGAGTAATTAGGCAGATGGGATACTTGTGTCATTGAACAAACCCCAACTGTTTCTTTACTTCATTAGTAAACCATGACATGATAAGAAACCATGGCAACCATCACAGCAGCGGCTGCGCCATATGAGAAAGAAAAGAGAAGGATCCCCAGTGTAAGACGTTGTATGTGTGTGTGTGTGAGTGAGTGAAAGAGAGAGAGTGGGCAGATATGTCCTGTTAATTAGCCCACACTTCTTCTTTGGTTTTATTGATCAGCAGCTTTGATGACCGTGAGTCGGGAGTATCAGTGTTTTATTTTGAGAAAGGAGAACAGATGCACCAGACACTGATAGTTGCTAGAAGTTTGTCACTTTTTTGGAAAATTGATTTTCAAATGTTTGTTTTTAAAGAAGAGCTCACTAGTCTTATTTTGGCAGGCGTCCCATGACAGACCTACACAGCTGCACTCGCAGCAGTGTGGTAATATTACCTTGATGTGATGCCCATTTCTAAGCAATCAGAGAAATTCAAACCCGGTGTGTCACATACTGACCAGGAAGGGTACCAAGCACGTACATTAAAGGTTCTAACAGTTTCAGTTTTGCACATTGGAGATTTTGTTTTGCATCTATGTATCATTTTTTTCTTAGAAAATCAATAAGTGATTTAGTTTAATGGAGGCTATGCCATTTGAGTGTGTTGGGCTCTTTCACCTATCCACATAATATAAGATATTCCCATGAGATACATGGGAACACTATATATAATTTAATAACATGCTCTTTCAGTGTGTGCCACAGTGGTACCTTAAAATTTTGAACAGGTAAATCTAAAGTGTTTCATTGATCTATGTGCTCGGATGTAATGGACGGAGATGGATTAAATATTGTAACAATCATTTTCGGAGTCTTTACAAAATAATTGATTTGCACAGCTTAGGATGCAAAAAAGAGAGTGGAAATTCAGCTTTAGATTAATGTACCACATTGAAACTGTGACCAAACCTGGAGCTAAACTAAAGGCTGTTGTTGCCAGAACACAGCCAGTAAAAAGGAATCTTACCTTTGTTGCCAAAAGCAGATATTGCAGCAAAACCTCCAGCAGCTTTGTGTACATTCACCCTTATACTGAGGGCGATGTATTTTATTTACTTATTTAGTCAAATGAAGTGAATCATATAAATTACAGCACTGTTGATCTTTCTGGCACTAACATTTCCATTAGCGTATTAGTCCAGTTTATAGTCAAACCATAGTGTGGGCTGTGTGATTGCTAATACCTTCCATATGCTCTCATCAGCCTATTGTAGATTCATCCAGCCATATTGTGGCTCTATGACTGTTTTAATGCTTGTCATTTCTCTGTAAGTGCTGCATCTGTTGTAAACTCTTTGTGCACTGTTTCCTTTCATTTTAGCCCCCGCATCACTCTGACACTGTGGCTCTTTGTGTCTGCTTCGATGCAACCATATGTTCTTTTGATGCTATTTGGTTTTGTTGTTGTAGTCACACTGGTGAATAACATAGGTGCGATTGGCTTAAAAATGAAGCCGCCACACTGGAACTGTGCACGATACAGTCACATACACAGTCCAGTCCTGTTGAGTAGCTTTGAGTCTTGAATGATTGGATTCCATTATCATATGTGGTGACTCATCAGCCCAGCTTTTACAGCAGGTGACAGCGAATGAATAATCATAATTATCATATTATTGGCAATAGTTTCATTTAAATGTGCGAACCTCTCTAAATTAGTGTAAATGGACAAAGTCTCAACATGTAGCTACGGCAAGTTTTATTGGTAAAAGAGGGCACAAAAACAAGGACCCCACAGACCTCATTTACTTTTTAAATAGAATCCCTAATCAGAGATAAAAAGAATAATGGAAGCTTCAGGCAGCTTGAGTGTTTGGAGGGCTTAATGAGATAACGGAGGATCTATGCACAAACAACACCAATTTTCAGAGGAATGGAAATGGCTGAGGTGAGGGGACAAAAACAAACAAATGAAACGAGGCTAAAGGAAATTCATTCTGCAGTTGATTTGTTTGCATAATCAACACTAAGCCCAGGTTTCAGGTTTCTCATTTAAAATTTAGTGACAATTTGGAGGCGCATATATTACCTACAGAGAAAGATGCCACGCTACATTTTGCTCATTTGAACAGACAGCTAAAACAGAAGGAACACTGATGCTTTTTAATGAAACAAATCCAACGAGCAAAATATGATGGGTTTTACTTAATGTTGATTTGAAATGGTTGGTTGTCCAACATTTGACAGCCTCATACACAGCGTGCAAAACGTGAAAACCTGACAAGCATTCTCAAATATTTTTTATAATAAATGAAAATTGAAGATCATTTATAACATACCCATTCCTATAGCTTGCCTTTATAATTTTATATAATATAATTTTATAATTTTATATAATTTATATAATTTTATATAATTTTATATATTTTATATAATTTATATATTTTATATAATATAATTTTATAATTTTACACTATAATTTTATAAATGCAATATCACTGACCGTGAACAAAACTTGAACTCAAATATAGTTTCCAACATAAATCAATAAAGAAAAAAGTCATGACACTGACAAAATGAAGGCTGTTTTCTAGGGTTTGTTTTCCATATTTGAAGAAAAACATGAAAATACTACAGCACATCCTTTGAAAAATCAATAAAAAATTTTCTAGTTCTGAAAAAACGTGGGATTGCCCTGCTAACCATAACCATGAAACTGCAGCATCCCGGACTAAAACTGCCTCACATTAGTAGAAAAACAAAACAAAACAGAAACACACCTCTAAATGAAGCCTTAAACACAGACGCTCCGGTGCTTCGCTGGTATAGGTTCATTTTAGCAACAATAACTGGTGATTACCTATGTTTCACTGATAGGAAGAAAAGGATCCTGTGGCTAAATGTTTCTGTGCTGTCAGACTGTCCTGACTCAAAGCTGTTACAAATTGGTAAATAAGCCATGTGAAGAAGTGGATTACAGATCTGTTTTGTTATTTGTGCAGTGGAACAAGAGACAAAGCACAGAATTAAACTGTTTGTCTTTGGAGTACATCTTAGCAGTGTGATGATGTGCTTAAGACGTTCTCTAAGCCCCTTTATCCTAAAAGCAACAAAAAAGAGTGACAAAAATGGATATCATTTAAATTTTCATTTCATTTTTCAGACCACCTGAGTTAAGTGAGCTGCCGTAAGACATTTGTCCTTTGAGCTGGCCTGAGTAACAGTTTGGCTCCTTCGGTTACTCACACTACCACATTGCAGCTGAAACTATTGAACATACTTGATAATGATCAGAACCTCAGAAAGGAGGCTGAGAGCACTGGGTAGCAATTAAAGCAGGGTGTGCTGACCTTATCATAGCACCCGAGACAAAACAATCATGAGTCTCCTGATGTCCGTGTCCTGAAAACCCACCTACATCAATTAAATCTGCAGTTATATCTGACTGCAGACAAACTGTGCAATAAGGCTTCATACTGTGGGGAATTAAGGATATTGAGGTTAGAAACAGTACATATGTGTCAGTTCATGTGTGTATGTTAGTGTCAAAAAGAAAAATGAATGTGCATGTATCCAAATGAGTAAGAACCAATGTACGCTGCTGGATTTTATGTAGCAAGAGCTGCAGGAAAGGTAAAATAGGGGGGTTGGGGGTGTAGGGCTATAGCTTGACAAATGGCCTGAGGCAAAAACCATGGATGAGATAAGGATTGTGTCACATGTATGCATGTTTTCTCTCTTTCATGGTCCTTTGAGACTGGGACCTATTCTGTGAAGCAGTGTAAGAGCAGCCTCAGTGCTGCATGCAATAAACCTGAGACAATTCCTCACAGTGATTTTCTGATCAGCATCGGGAATGAATCTAACAGATACAATGCAATTGAACAAACAATACCCTTTAACAAACACTCAACATTACACTAAGTAGTCGAAAACACGTCTCATCATTCATTGTTCATAGACATCTCTCTCTGTACTGCGAGGGATTCTTGGTTTATTCGTCCGGTTTTAAACCTCTCAAATACCTTAAAATGCACCTCATTGTGTGTGCATTCTCAAAAGACATAAAAAAACATGTCTGGCCTTAAGCTGTCGGAACACATGGGGCTGCACGTTGCAGACCAATCATTGCCCGCACTGAACCCATTTGATTTTGTGTTTTTAATTAGATAAATAACATGATGCAAACATGTCTGTGCATGGCTGAAGAGGTTTCCAAAGACATCTCTATAATTGTTCATTTTAGGAATAATGTGTGGAGACTGGCCTCTGGGAATCATTATTAAGTCCCAAGGGTGGATACTCGGACAAAATCACTGTCCTGCATTTGCATAGACTGAGCATTAAATGTTCATCTGACATCAGCATGGTAACTGAGGAAACTGCCGTGTCCAGTGGTAAAAGAAGAAAAAGGGCTAAGAAATGAGTTTTAAGCCTTTTGATTTTCTAATTATAAAACTGTCATATCACTACTGAATATTTACAGTTGCAGACATTATTTACAAGGCATGCTACGCTGGTTTTGGAAAATGTGTCTTCTAACTTATTATGTTCTGTCACTCACAGCTGATTGGTCGAACTGAAAAGAAATGTTACTAAGAAGTTTGGTGAGTTTTCAACATAATACCAATAACAGGTGATTTCAGCATAAAGTGAAGAATGTCATTTTTGTCGCCTCCACAAATCTTGTGTGCTACAGGATCTAAAACGATCAGAAGAAGGACAGGACCTCAGCAGTAATAAATCTGTGTACATGTGCAGGTATGTGTATGTGACTCATCGATCTCCCCTCCAAACCTCCAGGGCCTGACCCTGACTGACCCAGCAGACACCACTGCCGTTTTAATGGCAGCAGGACTTTCTAATCTTCAGGCGCCGACACATAAAGCATGCTAGAAACAGGGTGCTAATCTGAAACCAGATTACTTAAACACCACTGATTCTGGCACAGTCAAAATAAGTCTTTATGTCCACTAATGACATTGAAAAATCTGTGTTTAATGATCTCTGTTGCTGTGGTTGCTTTAAGAGACCTTTAGCCCAGAGTTAATTTCCAATAATTGTACAAATCACAAAATGCTGTTGTTTACAAAAGCTCATTAGTTTCTCCCAGCCAGTCTGCAGTTCGTGTACAACCACAGATGACATGATCTGGACATAGAACATATTAAGAAATAAACACAGTCTAGTGGCTCCAAAATAAATAGGAACTGTGATGATCTGTTTCTCTCCAACAACCCTAAAGACATCCAGTTAGATTAATTTATCTGTGGGGGTGAGTGTGAATGGTTGTGTGTGTCTCTGTGTCAGTGCTGTGATGGACTGACAAATTCTCCAGGGTGTACCTCACTTCTCATCCAGCAAAAACTGGGATCAGTTCAGGCTTGCCTGCAACGCTTAGTGGGATAAGTGGTATCAATAATAGATGGATGAATGCAATGTTGCATTAGACTGAAGAACATTTCACTCTTAGGCAGTAGATGCCAGTCAATAGGGGGCGCCACGCCATCAGACTCACATGAAGAAGAAGAACAACAGACCAGGAGTACTGTGTACAATCTGCATACACATATAGTTTAACAATGTTCTCTGTCTCCCTTACTGCAATGTTTGTGTGAGTATTACCTGTTGCAACACTACGGAGCCTGGGGGGGGGGGGCACGGGGGAGAAAAAAAATACAGGGAGAAGAAAAAATGCTCTAAATCGAGAGCACAAATTACTAGACCGTGCGCACGGATTACTAAATCGAGAGCACGGATGACCTTATCATGTTGCTGTGTTCCAAATAATCACAAAATCATCCTAGTTTACAGGTGAACTGTTTCTGCTCACTGGACAACTTCTTACCGTCGGATTATATTTGAGTTACTTTGCTGTGTTTTGAGGAATGAGGAGTTTTTGGACTAAAGACAGTTTAGTACCCTCCCTGCAAGTTAAAGCAGCCAATGAGCTACTTCATGTTGTTTTAACATAATGTTAATACTGCTGAATTTTAGCAACCTTGCTAATTAATTATTGAGCAAAATTTAAGCAAAAGTAATTGTCCAGTTAGTGTCTTATAGTTCAACACAGGCGAAATTTCCTTATAGTAAATAGTAAATGACAGAAAACACAGACGGTGTATTTTCATATGTTAATTTAATATTTTAAAATAGTGTGATGCATGATATCGGTGCTTTGTTTCATACTATTGATATGTGGTTAGAGTGCATCTGAAATAATTTCACCAGCCTCCACTGCTCATGGGTTTTTTGTATTTGTAATCAATTGGTTGTTGTATATTGTTACGTTGGAGGTGGGCAAGGCCGACTTTGAGCCGAGCAGCAGCCCGTGAGCCAAAACTCTCACTGTCTTAGGAGAGGGGATCGTACCGCGAGTAAACAGCGTCTTCCCCCGTTCATCTTCCTGCGGTCCCTCTTCCGGGTGGACTGGACCCGGTTGCTCCTCCACCTTTGGGCTACTCGTCCCTCTGGACAGAGCGCCACCCCCTAGCACAGCAGGCTTGGCCACAGCCGGCAACACAACCAAGCACTCCTCCGCCAGGTTTCTAGGTTCCCTCTTATGGATCTGTCTAGGGAACGTGAGGCCGGAATGACTAGCAATCTGCTCCAAATCAACCTTGCGACTCTGGCTTAGCGAATCTAGAGAGGGCTGAAGCAGAAACTGGGCCAAATCAAACGCGGCTGCCATCTTGAGAACCAACGAGCTGCTCGCGGACTCGCCTCAGCCAACGTCAGCCGGCAAAGAATGTATAGAGGACAACCTAATGATTATACGATTAGGTATTGTCAACTACAGTTTTAGAAAAATCCCGGACGAGCCCCCACTTTTGTTATGTCCCAGCGTGTAAGACGACAGAAGGTAACATAGAAACCCAGGATTCAGATGTAAAGATACGTACGTACATTTATTGCGGACCAACACAGGGCGCCGTTTGCGGAAGCAAACGGGATAAAAAGAAAACAAAAGGCCAAACAAACTAAAACACCGTAACCAAACACGGTATGAGGCACACTAAACAAAAAACAGCTGCAGAGGAGCAGTGAATAAGAATGCGTAAACGAACAGGTATTTTGGTAAAGAAAACAAACGTAACAAAACAAGCGCCTAAACGAAAAACGACTACTGGAATAGCAAACCGCACAACAAGAATACAGGAATACAGAGGATACTACTCTAACACAGTTTCTACTTATTACTAGTGCCTATAGCACATTGACACACACAAATCACGAAGAAAGTCGAGGGCGAACAGCTCAGTATGAACGGTCGCCACGGCTTCGGCGCTTTTATGTCCTGTTATGTCCATGTCGTTGATGCAGCTGTGAGGCGAGGCGACAGAAGCCATGCCAGTCCCATCCTAGTCCGAGCCTCAGTCACCCAGGTGCACTGACTTCGAAAGCGTTTTTATTAAAACTGTCCCAACACGCTCTCTTGAACATACTTAATGTTGTTTCAGCCGGTGAAGCTAACAAATGTGGTTGTCATTGAATTCAAAAAGCAGGTTGCAGTCTGGGAATTCTGATACTGGCAACAAGTATTAAGCACAATCATTAAACAAAGATCATCAAAAACATGCAAGCATTGGACTTTTTGTTAGTTACTTATCTGTGTGTGGCTTTTTCCACTCAAATATTTCATTAGTAGGACACAATACTCCCTAAGTAAACAGAAAAGTGGATGAATCTGGAATATTTTTAAAAGCTCTGTACATTTAGGAGATTTTTGCCATTTTATTCCCCAGTCTGGTGAAATAGATTTGAGTTTTATTTTGGACAAAACAGTGTCTGTATGTCTTTCTTAATAAAAAAAATATCTTTCTCTAATACAACTGATATGTGCTGCTTAGTTCATAGTGTAATTTGTTCTGAATAGTGGAATTTACAGCTTGGAGGTCACTATGTTAAACAAAAATCACTAAAAACTAAAAGTAGACCTATTGTGTGGGTAATTTGTTTACCAACAACAGATGGCATTGTTGTTTGCCATTAAACAAATTACCCACACAGGGCCATAATACTGAAAGTAACGTGTGCAGCTACCAGATAAATCACTATGTAAAGCTTACATAGTCTATACAGAAATCCCACATGTGTCAGTGTCAGACAGTTCAAGCTAACAGCAGGATTAGTGAAACATTACGCTAAACACAATTCTTACACTTTTGTATTGTCTTTGCAATTTGATATTTTCCGATGAGTAATCACTTCATGGCTCTATTTTTATTATATTACGTCATTTTTTACACAGTGCTCAGGAGAGCTCATATTTGTGACATTTATTTCAAGGTAAAGCTGGAGTCTAAAAACTGCCACGCTGGCCTCATTCACCACTGGATTCCACGTGTAATTAATCCATATTCCAACACAGGCCATGATATGTGATAAATAAGCACAGTTAAGATTTTCCTGTAGTCAATTATAAAATGCTCTACTTTAGAGGCAGTTTTGAAATCCAGACAACTGGGAAAGTGCCCTCGAATCACTGAGTACTTATTAAAAAGAAGGATCTGTATCCAAATGACTATTTCACAATCGACATTTGAGTGTATTTGATCAAATATTATCAAGATTCCATAGGTTTTACAGTTCAGCTATACAGTTTTATCTCTGCACAAATGTTGTTGTCGTCAAATGGAAGTACTTTTAATTTGTGTCCATCTGCTGGTATGATCGTTGACAATTTTTCCAAACCACCAGCATTCTGAAGGCTCCTTTTACGAGACTTGTGCTGTCAGGAGACTGAAAGAGATGTAAAAACCCACAATACCCCTCGAGTTTCCCCACAGGACCAATGGAAAGATTCTTCTGCAGGCAGATGGCTATCTACATCAGTTTGTGTGTGTTTGTCTTGTGATGCTATCGCATCCTAGTACATGCAGTTGAAAACACATTTGAGCACACGAAGATGAAGTCACACAGAAGGAACGGCACATGGTTTAGAACAGGCATTGTAAAGGCTGTTTTACACAGTGCTCTACACGGTTATGTTGATTTGAAGCCAGGATTCAAACTGACTGTTTATCAGAACAGTCACAGTAAGCAGAGATGTGAAACTTTAAATATTATTCCTTAGTTACACCTTCACAGTATTTCCTGTTTACATATGTTTTTTTTATAGTTTTATTTGTATCCTTCCTCCATTATTTTTTTCTATTGAGATTTTTTCCTTAATGAGAAGAATATAAATAAATACATAAGAAGAAAATAAAGCAAAAAGAAATTCCATCAAAGACTGCGTGTAAATAAAAGTCTGTCTGACATGTAAATATAGTTGACCAAGTTCTAGTGAATCCGCACATAAATACTAAACACGAGCTTTGATATGAAAATCTCTTTCCTTCCCTTTTCCCCAGCTTTTCCAGTGGGTGGGGCCGGGTGAGGGACGGCTCCTGCATTGTTCTCCTGCTCTGATCTTTCTTGGAGTCGGGCTTCTAGCTGGTAACTGCCTCGTCTGGTGCTGCAGAGCTCTCCCTCTCTCTCCCTCTCCCCCTCCCACTCTCATTATCTTTATCTGTACACACACACCTTCACTCCCATTTTCCCTTTTTTCCCCCAGTTTTCTGTATGCATTCTGCATCTTAACTCCACTCCCCTCCCTGCTAACGGAGATGGGCAAGCTTCCCGGCGCTGGTGCATCTAGCAGGTGCAGCCTCTTTCTCTCCTCCCTCCCTCCCTCCCTCCCTGCTTCTCTCTCTCTCCTCCCTTGCTCTGCCCGCATGCACACTCCGCTCTGTCTGTGCCTGCATTTTTCTCCCCCTTCTCATTCGTTCTCTGTCTCACACTGGCGGCGGCTCAGGGAGGCAGCTGTATGTGCATCTGCATCACAATAACCACAGGTATATACAGCTGCATTGTCGGATGTTGCTAACCCCACAGGGGGGTTAAGGAACCTTCGCTGAAGTCCTCATCCCGGCGCGGGGCACACATTTCTAATCATATCTACAAAAGCATCCTGGAAGAAAGGACACACAGCGGATCCCGGGAACCAGACCCTCAGATCTTTAGGCTGACTTGAAAAAGCACAGTGTTTCAGGCACTGAGGAAACGAGCACCACTCAGAGAATCAGTGGGATATTTTTAAACATTCTAACCTCGTGCTTGTTTTTCGCTTCCTGCTCTTCTTTCCACTCGCTGCTTCTCATCCTCTCAATTTTATCCATCTGTGGCGGAATGCTCCCTGCAAATACAGGAGAAGATGCTTTCTGAGCGCTTGCTGCAGTATTAACAGACAGTACACTGAGACAGCAGGGCGCTGAGCGGACAGCTTGGGGAAATCTGATCCACAGCCGGCTGGAGAAGGAGCAGGATCACACGTCGCAGTTGCAGTTTATCCGCCCTGTGATACCATTGCGCGACAACACCCCTCATTCTTTTTACCCCCCCTCTCTCTGTACTCCTCTGAAGTGTTTTTTTTTTTTTTTTGAATGGATCCCAAAAATTAATTGGATTCTATTGCATTATTTTTAGCCTCACTGGAATTTAGAGTGCACATAAAGGAACCAAAGTGATTTTGGATCCAAAGAGTGATGAATGTAAAATCCTCAAAATAGAAGAAGCTGATTGAAAAACAACAGGAGACAAAGATCGTGGATAATCCTGGGGGAGTGTCGAATAGTCACATAAACGGCAGATCTCTTTGCTCTCGTTCTTTCAGTTACGAAAGACTGATTTTGGAAGCTGAGGGACGCTGACTCTGCTAAAGCTCGTGGAACAGACTGCATTGGGAAATATTCTTCATCTTTTCGAACGGCACAGGGTGGGGAAGCAGACCCACCCTTCAAGTTTTACTTGCCTGATTAGACCTTACTTCCCCATCGTGAATTGTACACTGAGGGAGCATACATGCATGTTAAGTAGAGAGAGCTGGGTTTTTGCTGCAGTGGCATCGGAACACTGATGCCATGGATTCCTCGCATGCACAGATGTAGAGCTACTCCTTTCCACCTATTTCTCCCAACTATTTCTCTCTTTGCCCCTCTTTCTCCCTGTTAGAGACATCACATCTTTTTTTCTCTGGCTTAACTATAGTGAACAGTCCTGAGGTTCACTGTTTACTGCTTCAGCTGGACACTGGGAGTTTGGGAAGGACTAAACGTTGGCTAATCGGGTGATTATCCGTATACGCCAGCAATCCCATTTCTCACTGGGTGTCTCTGAGTGCAAGTGTGCGTGGCTGTGTGTTTGTGATTGCGTGTCTGCATGCATCTCCAGCACCCCTCCCCTCTCTATCCTTGGATTACATATTTGTGTATGTGTTATTAAAACCTCAATTCTGTGGAGTTTTTTTCCCCCATTTCTTCACCCTATCCTTCTTCTCAAATGTGTGGCATCGTTAAAAACCTTTTTGCCATGTGCTACCAATGCTTACTCCAGGGTTAACCCTCAATGAACCATAAAGGACGGCAGGGAAGGATGAGCGAGTGTTCTGGGACAGCTGTGTCTGGAGCGGTGATCCTGGAGGAACCTGAGGGTTCGGGGGCTTCAGGAGGCCATGATGAAGGCCAAGCACAGGACCAGGGTCCCCTCCGTTGTGCCGTTTGGCCTCGCCAGCAGACATGGCTGTGTGTGGTTCCATTACTTATCGGTTTTATTGGCCTTGGATTGAGCTTAATGTTGCTGAAATGGATTGTTGTTGGGACAGTGCGAGATTATGTGCCAACAGATCTGGTGGATGCTAATCGAATTGGCCAGGATCCTATTTTCCTCTCAAAGCCAAGCGGGATTCCCAAAGGTCCCGATACTACCACTACAACAACCACTTCTACAATAGATAGTGGGAACCCCACACTTAGGACTGTAACTGTTCCAAAAGGCAGAACTCGTTCCACCACTACTATTAATCCCAGAGGGAGTGGTGCATCAGGTAGCCAGGTAACCCCTCGGAATCATGGAAATCACAATGGACGTGGACCATCTAGTTTTACTACAACCACTGGAGCGCCAAGGACAACCTTCATACTTGAAGAAGCAACATCTAGCCCCTCTCCGTCCAATCCAACAGTACTCCATGACTCTACACAGATGTGGACCCCAGAGCACACTACAACAGCGACAGTCACCACCACGGTCACCACACGTACGCACAGCCACCGCAAAACACGTAAGTCACTCATATCAAAAGTCTTTCCACATGTTGTTGACTATTTGGATTTGGTTTTCTGGCTTGAGGAAACAGAGGACAATAACTTTGGAATTATTTGTCTGGAGTTTGCTCCGTAAAACAGATCAATGAACACGTGGTTTTTTGGGAGACAATGAGAATTGCAGAAGAGTGATCAATAACATATCGGCTTAGGCTACCTGGTCTATTGCACAACTCAATTTGTCTTTCTTCAGTGGAAAAATAAACTCTGTTTCTTTGCTGCATTGAGTGCTGGTGGCAAAAGATTGTTTAAATATAATTGTCTTAATGTACAATCACTGACTTGACACATGCAGCCTGCAACCTCCAAGCTACAGATATGAAACCAGCTGTTTCTGCCTTCCTGCAAACCTCCAAATCATAATGCTTATATGTTTTTTTCCATACTAAAATAGTAAGTAACCCAGCTCAGAAAAATGAATTATTTCTTTTGCATTTTGAGAGACTTGAAAGGAAAGTATATCTTTTAGCTAATGAATGCTGATTCTTCCGTCTTTTTATCTATGTCCTTGATGTGCTAGTGCACAGTGCACATAATATTGATTGGTGCTGCTGAGGATTTTCATGCAACATAACTGACAAACACACACACACACACAGACACACACACACGCAGCTTCCTCCATGATAAATCTCTCTTCTCTCAAAATGGTGTCACATTATGTGATGGACTTCCCTGCACTTGTGATATTCCTGCCTCTGATCTTGGCTTGGTCCTACACACAGGACAGTTTCAGACCTATGTGAGTGGGTTAGCATGTCTCAGATCTGTCACATCTCTTCAGGGGTAGAAAGCTGATAAGTCAGCAGGCATTTGACAAAGTTCAAGTGATTTAAGCCCAAACACCATGTTAACCTCTTCCTGCACATCCATTTAAGATTGAAATTGCATTTGTATAACCATTACTGTAGATAATAGTACAATAGGTAATGTCAATGCCTGGGCCAAAATAGATATGATATAAGTTTCTAATATGATACAAAGGAATTCTCCCTGACCTAACTGACTCTACAACATAGTAACTATTGTCTATAGCATTCTTACATTGACAATCACCATTTATTAACATTATGATGGTGATAAGTTAGTGTCCCTAGATTACACGAGAAACCAGGGACTGTTCCCCATAATAATTAGAAACACAGGAGAAAAA
>JAUMHF010000007.1:17531443-17545913 GCA_032359275.1 Microctenopoma steveboyesi | reverse complement strand
GAGCGTGTTTCTTACCTTACTTACTTATAGTGTGTGTTTTTTCCACTTGCCTTGCGTCAGAGTTTGCATCCACGCTAAGCTGTAAATCAGATTACTGCATGTCCTAAATACTAAAGCCTTAAATATGTATGACCCGTCTTAATGAGGTAGTATAGCTTGGAGCGATTTTCTTCTAAAACCAATATCCCTCCTTTTACACGTCCGAACAAATTGCAAAAGAATGAGAGTACCTCTGTCTCCCTCTCATGGATACATGAACACAAGCCAGTAGAGGGGATGGACTGACATGCAAATCACTGCCATAGTCTCCAAACAAACCCATACATACAGCCTTTAACTACTCTGGGATGTAGGCTTTCTTCCAACACCCTCTGGACTGCAGCAGTGAGAAACGGTCACGCAACCGCGAGCCAACGAAAGACACCAACGTGGATTGAGGTGAGGAGGGAGGAACAGAGAGATGCAGCACTAAGCAGCTTTAAGACAACGCAGAGGAGGTTGCTTGTTGTGAAGCTACCCCATATCACTGCTGCACATGAAATCACCCACACACACGCACACACACGCACACACACACACACACACACAGAAACATGGACATACGTATGTGAAAACACACGCTTACACTGATCCTCCCACACGTACACTCCACTATCGCTGCCGCACATGAGTAACCCAGATGTGCTTCCCACGTATATCTCCTCTCTACACCCCTCCCACAGTGAGGATAAAGAGCACGAGGAAGCAGAACAGAGCACAGTGTAGGAAACCGAGGAACAAAAGAATGAGGTGTATTCTTTATTGAGAGGAGGGGTGTGGAAGGACACGGAACACAAGCAAAGAAGACAGAAGAAGGGTTTGGCAAGAGAGAAAGTGAGACAGCAGCGGTGTGTCCCAACAGAGCAGAAGGATGGAGAAAACAGAGGGGCAGAGCAGGATGAGTCAGACTAGCAGATGAGAGAGGGCACAGGAAAGGGAGCTCAATAATACATGTCTGGGACACTGCTTAACACTTTGTGGGTCTGATTCTCTGGTGACTTAGCTGCAAATGTGGGTAAAGAAAAGCAAAGAGCCCATGACTTGAGATGAATGATTTACAGTTGTTCTTCTCTAATGTAACGTTTACTTTACAATTTAAATGGAATTATTAGATTGTGGTTAGAAAGATATTTTGTGAGTTGAACTTGTTGGAAGGTGGAGAACCTTCTATTTCTGCTCAGAGCTGTGCTGTTAGAAACGTTGATGTGATGACCAAAATAAAAGAAGTATATGTTGCTTACTTACATTGTATGGACCTGCATCTGGGTCTGAGTTCTGAGCTCTGTGGTTGGGGAACTCCTCCGCTGGTGAGGCACTGAGGGACAGCCTGAGGCAGGCAGCCAGATGCTCCCCCTGCAGGTGACTCTACAGATCAGTTTTCATCGCCAATTAAGCGGATCGTTCTCAACTGCAACCGACTGGAGAAGTGCGGTGAATGTGATCAGAGGACGTTGAAACACACTCCCTGTGGTGCACATTAGAGGTCTGAGAGTGTGTGCAGACTGTGTTTGTCTTTCCCCATGAGGTCATGTTGTCAGTATTAAGTAAAGTTCTGACAGTTTGATGACAAACTCCATATTTGTCTCCATATTTGAGGTGGAGGAATCACAACATCATCACATCACAACATGCTGCCAAAACAAACACTGGCATACTGTCACATATACCGGTTATCAGATAAGCAACGAGCGGCCCGTTTATTCATCAGTGAAACGCGAGGGAATTATGTTAGGGACCATACATTGAGTACAGATCAAAAGGGTTATCTCGGTTTGATTAGGTTTTGGTATCTAAAGCTGAGCAAAAATGGTCTTTGACAGCCAGATATCTAACTTCTGTCCCCAGCAGTTTGTAATTGCTTGTTAACTATTTGACGCTGCACAGCACAGTTTGCTCCCGCTCTTGGCTTTTGCAGGGTGGATGAAATCCTAAAGTGCCTCATATTGCTGCTAACTTTGACACCATCTTCCAGAGTTATCTTCTAGTGAGTTGTGCATCTGTGGCTCGGCTTCATGCTTGACTAGCACATCTGTGTGCACTTGGCTGTGTAGCAGAAAAACCACCACGCAGTGGGCAGCTCAAGCGACTCACTGAGTCGTGGTCATTTTGCAGTGCACAGAGTGTGTGTACACAGCGTGTGTGTTCCGTGTGTGTGAATGGGTTTAGGTGCATGTGTCTGTGCTGTGTACCCATATTAATATTGCATATGTGACCTGTACTGAAAAGACTCTACTGTGCGTGGAGGATTCGCTTGAGAGCACCACTCTCAAAACAGATTCACTTTTAATTCATTTAATTTCGGTCCACACCACGTGTTAGGCAGAGTCCTCCATTTGATATGCAGCCTGCACTTGGGGGAGTTTAATTACTAAGGCGTCAATCAAAGTTATGCAGCACATGCAGTATATAATGGGTTGGTATGTACCTTGAATGTCTATCAGCGGGAATCTATTTATGAAACAATGACTGATGATTGTGCCTTATTTGATTGAGGCATTTCTGCAATGCAAACTCAGCAAACCACACACTGGTTGCCACATACTCAATCACAGATATTGTGTAATTACATTATATATATATATATATATAAATATATATATGATGTATATATATGCAGCTGATGTTATATACATTATATATATATATATATATATATATATATTCTTTTAAACATAAGCATTTCTCCATGTGCCAAAATGTTTTGTATGTGCACATATGAAGACATTAAGAACATTTATTACAGCTTCAGTGTACAATTTAAATCAGTTATTTATTCTACAAACCATGGAACCAAAACCGGCTAAAAAATACTTGATACTTCAAGTTCATTGTTCATTGATGACACGACTAGAAATCAATTAGAAAGTATTTTTGAACGTGTGGGAAATACAAACCCTGAGTCACACACAAACACAGACTAATAAATCCACATACTTGTCAACCCACAGGTTGAAAAACCGAAGCACACACGTACGCACCTATTTTGATAAGATGCATATGTTAGCTGTGGCCCATTACTCTTACAGAGGCACGAGGCAGCTTGACTAGAAGCTAATGGATACAACGTCCACAGTCGAGTCGAACCAATATTTCTATGTTAGATACAGATTCTGTTATATGTTTATATGTTACTCTCCGCTTCTGCCTTCTTTATAGTTACCCCCCAGCACTCAGGAAAAGATCCTATTAGAAATCCAGCTGAAATGTGTTCCGCCGTCACGCTTGAATGGGTCAGAAACTTCCTGTAGGATCATCTTCATCTCTCTGCACACTTCAACTACAGAGCTCTTGTCCTCGGAGACTTAAGAAAGTGAAAAAGAGTGACATGAAGTACGTCTGCAAATTCAACATGGCATCGTGTGCTGTGGTGATTTGTGACTGTTTTTTTCCTTAATATATTTAATAGTACCACAAAATCCAAAGTGCCAGATGGTGAATTTCCACTGAGACAGGATGCACCTATGACATTAATTGCAATTAAGTGTAGAGGAAGAAAGAGAGAGGGAGGGATAGAGAGAAGGGGAGATAGATGTAGTCACTCCTCATCTGTGTCTCTCCTCTCCACATTGCCCTGGCTGTGTTGCTCACAGACATCAGAGTCCCACTTGCATGTGAAGGCAACAAAGCGAAAACACAAAGTAGAGTGAGGACAAATATATTTTCAAAAACAAATGTAACTGTAACCATGGATGCACAAACATTATCCTCGTCTCTGCTTGCAAAGGGTGACGACTGAAACACGTTGAAAGCAATGGTGCATCTGTAACAAACAATCCAAGGCCTTTTTGTTTTTAAGAGCGGATGTTAGTGTAGAATTTGGTGCTTAAAGTCCCACAGCTGCCACAGTTATCTAACCTTAGCTCAGTCTTGGGTTTGAATCTGTTTCAAGCACAAGCACAGGTTAGTAGTAAAAAAAGCAAATACACACATACAGCACATGCAGTGAGGCACATGACCACGTGCAAATATGTGCATGCACAGGACTTTATTTAATTATTCAGTAATTTGTTTTTTATCAGTTCTATACATAGAGATTTAATAAAAAAGAATTGTATTGTAAGTTTGCAGTTCCTAAAGGGGCACAGGCAACAATGTTTTCTCTGATAAGTGTCTTATTTAACAATCTCCTCGGACATCCTAATTGTGCTGTTGACTCGTGTTTCAGTGTGCTGAACTGGAAAACCTTGGCATCTGTGCTGCTCCCTTTCCTCCTCCTCCTCTGTCCTCCTCTCCCTTTCCTTTTTATTTTCTCTGTTTCCAAATTCCCTCCACCCATAGAGCCTCTCATGACATTTCTGTCTACAACTATACCAGTTCTACCATTGATCTGATAAGAGACAAAGTTCATTCTCTGGAACTGGAACCTGGTGGTGGCCTGACCCCTTAAAATGATAAAGATATATATCAATAATCCCAGAACTTTGGGCGGATATAAATCACTGGCAGGACTGTTTGTGATGGCAGCAGGTATATTTCATTATTTAATCTTTCATGAAGCACTTCCACACAGTCTATTTTTGGTGTCTGCCGGTGAAGGAGCCCAGACTTGTGCCAGCAGCCAAAAGCCATTTTTATGAGCACTAAATGGCGTCCAGCGCATTCATCCCTGTGAATAAGAGGCACTAGTCTTGTCTCGCTGAAACGCACCATTACTCCTCCATTGTTTGCCAAAGCACTTTGTCGAGAAATAATTTACACAATCTTTTTACTTACAGCGTGCTCAGCACAAGGTCATGTCCAACCGAAATAGCCCTGTAATGTCACCGGACCAAACAGCAGCAATGGTCCCCGCTCATTACTAACGTGACATGTGTTTACTGGAGTAATATGGGCTTGATTAATATGGTGTATTATAGTAAGTATAGTCAGTATTTGTTTCTTGACTTTGCCAGTGGACCAGGAAATTAGTAGAAGCCTAATTAGCTTTTTCTTCTTGCAGTGTTGATACTTTTCATTCTGTCAGCCAGTTTTTAACTACATATAGTAAGAATAACAGTACACAATAAGACCTACATACCCAAGTCCTTTAGGGAAGCCATGAGTTGGTCAACTCTGCAGCACTGATCATGGCTCCTTCCAAAGACGTTTACCTTAAAGTCACACTGTGGAGGGGAGAAAATATGTGTAACACGCAGCGTATTCGCATTGCAACTCCAGGACTGGTCTCCTGGGATCCGTGATAGACAGCAGACACAACCAGATGAAGACGCAAATGAATGCTACAGCGTTTGTTTCCTAATGCCTGCTCACCTTCTCTGTCTCTCATTTAAAGGCTCTGTTTAAAGGATGTTTAAAGGCTGCTGGCTGAATTCTGTTCTGTCTGTCAACCAGGAAAACAGTGCAAACGATGCTCATCCTGCAAGATAAGACTGCTTGGAATGTGCCTTTGTAATACTCCAGTGATCACTTAGACATTTGTATAACTCTGTGGTTGAACTTGAGAGGTTGATGGAGTTTTACGATAGTGCACATAAGGGATCACACAGTGCTCAACACAGACAGCAGCGGGAGCATAGATAATTCTGACTGTCTCAATTTGTGGTTGGATAATGTCCCTGTTAAAGATGAAATGACAACATTGCTCAATTTTGAATACAATGAAATCTTGTAGATTGAAAAACACTATAAACAGTTCGCCTGTTGTGGATGATGGACCTCTGAGGAGTGACATACAAATTCAATGTGTGACCAATTTATCAATTACTAGTTTGCCTTTAAGGTACACGATACTGGCACTCCCAGTATTTCTGTGAAGTTCCCATCCAGCTCCTCCCTATGAGCATCACCTGTTTACTGCTTACACAGTGTTAAGAAGTCTAAAACAGATTTGAACATAACAGCACAGCGTTTTGTCAACCCAGCAATGATATTGAACCTAAATTACTGTCAGACTAAGACATGTTTACGAGGGCCAAGCCAGAAGCTTGTTGTCAAAGCTGCTCTGTGTCCTATCGACATCGATTTTACAGTCCTCTGGAGGTGTTATTGAGCATAAAAATTAAATAGAAGCTATTGATTTCTGTCAGCTTTCATCTCCCGCTCTTCGCATGTTTTAATGCAACAAAATACTTCCTTAAATGATATGCAGCATTTTGTGTTGTGTGCACAGCAGCATCCAGTCTTCAACATAGTCATAACGTGCTTTCACTTCGTGAGTTATTAAAGGAATAATGTCAAAAGGAATTTGCTTTGCCAATATGCCTTTTTTTCATGGTCAATTATATTTGAATTCCCTTGGATTTTTTTAGTGGCAGCTACAGATGATGTGTAAAGCCAGCTAGGCCACAGGTGATCATATGGATCATGTCACGAACAGCCAAATCTGGAACGCTATGCGCACTTATTGCAACATCAATAAAGTTATGCTCACTGCAGACATGGCAAATATGGACCATGGTAACATAATAGAGTGCCCGTACTTAGACATGCTAGTGTCACCGTCCTTGTTTACCTTCCTGAGCTGAGGGTTTCTTTTTTTCCCGTAATCTTGCATGACTTTGACCACAACATGCAAATCCAACACTGTACATTGCTCTTGCATACCCGAGAGAAGCTGTCGAGGCGTGAGCGGAGATGACTGAGGACTAGCTGTCTGCAGGGGTTTTACTACTTGAAACGGAATCACTCTTGTTCTGGTTACACACTTCTAAATCACTGGCCACATCACAAATGTGTCCAGTGACTCAAGGTGTTGTGACAACACCACTGTTTTCCCCAGATGAAGAAACAATTGATCACACTGAACTTTGGAGGTCATATATCTTGTAAAATCAACAGCCACATAGTTACTTAGTTAAAGAAAAATTGAGACAGAAAAGCTTGGCTGAGAACAATACACAGGCAGGTTCTTAAACAGGATGATGTTAAGTTACTGTAGTTTATACTCAGCCCTCCATGATGAATCTGAAACCTTAATTGCTCAATCATAGCCTAAAAGTGTGCTCAGGAATTGTCTGTCGCTGTGTAGACACACGCCTCTGTCCGCCTGTCTTTGTCCCCATAACTCATTCTGCATTTCGTCCGGAAAATGGAGCCACACAGTCTTAAGAGCTGTGTGTAGACCTCCGTGATAAAACTGTGG
Source organism: Microctenopoma steveboyesi (assembly GCA_032359275.1). NCBI lineage: Eukaryota > Metazoa > Chordata > Actinopteri > Anabantiformes > Anabantidae > Microctenopoma > Microctenopoma steveboyesi. Next base: position 17,538,793 of record JAUMHF010000007.1, on the reverse strand, counting down.
TTGGGCATAAACTTTTAAGTGTTCTTAAGAGTTGCTTCAGGACAACTCTCCGACTGTCCTTGAGTGGACCCAGCCAAAGCCCAGATCTAATTCCCAAAGAACATGTGTGAAGTGACCTGAAGATGGCAGTTCACAGTCGCTCATCTAATCTGACAGTGCTTGAAATGATCTGACAAGAAAAATAAGATAAACGGCCCAAATTGTAGAGACTTATTTCACAACTCTGTAGAGTTTGAAAACGTCTGGGAATGAGAGAGATTCATTTTTCGACATTGTCGTGAATTGCAGAGCAATTTAACCATTGTACAGAAAGTGTGGCATACTTCTTCACTGTACACTTACACAACATGGGCACACGGACAAATACACACCGTGCTCTCGCTGTGTGCACGTAGGGTAGCATTCATGATACCAAAACTGAATGTAAGAGCAAGCCATTGAGCTCCATAGGGTTACTTTATTTCCTGGAAGAGATGAATGATGACAGGAACAAGCTCTTAACCAGGGATGGAAAGCTCCTGTTATGTAATCCCAAACGGCTTGCGCCCGACCTAATGCACTTTTCTGATTGGCGGTAGCTTCTGTTCACAATGTTTAGGAAATCCCAGCCTCCCTTATTCATTCTTTTATTTAAGAGCATGGAAAGCTTACTTTATCTCAGACACACTGTCTTTCTCCTGCAACTATGCACTTCTTTTTCCTCCTTCTTTCCCAGGAGAGATCAGTGCGTTTCATAGAGAAAATAAGAACAAATGACATCTCCTTTACCAAGGTAGTGATACCTTTAGGTGCAGTCTAAGGTGAAGTTACAACTGTAGGTTTCACAGGCACTCAGGTAAAAGTATGCGCTGGTTGCCCAGTCTCTCCTGAGACCAGCCGGCAGGGTTATCCCATGGACGTAGTCTGGACCTCGTGACTCTGTTGAGCTAAATTAAATAAACGTGAGTATAAATCAAAAGTGAACATTGTGTGCTGGGTCCTGCAGAAGTATCGTTGTTGAAATGTGTCAGTCTGTCACTTCATTTGTGCAAATACTACAACACAGTAAGAACCCATTTCCCAAAGGACGGGAATGTTTATTTGTGATTACTATTTTTTATTTTCAATGAAGACGGCGTGATGAAATGATTAATGGTTCTGTTGGTGGCTCAGTGATTACACCTGGCTTCTTCACGTGCTTGTTGCCTAGGCTGCGTTTTCAGTCCACCTTACTGAATGCCTCTGGTTTGTACAAGCACCTTCACAGCAGTCATTGAAGCCATTCAAATCCAACCACGTAAAAATATTGATATCACTTGGTGAGCGTGTACTTTGACAAAGCTCAGAAAAGTCGTTATTATACTAAACAGTGGAAAGAATGAAACTGATGACACTCTCCTGCCTAAAACTATGAAGGCAGTAAACTCCTCCTCTTGCATTGAATGGAATTGTCTGCATTGTGGTACATCAGAGCAGTTTCTTATTAAAGCATCAATGCTTTACTGGACAATTCAGAGGGCGTCAGGAAAATGAGGAGAGAGACTATACGTGCCTAGAAAGCCCAGTGAAGGAAATATTGACATAAAGTGACATTTTCTGCAGAGATACACTATACCATGCGGCCGTGTGTTTGTTGTAATGGATTGCTGGTGTGAGCGGTTGGAGAGATGGTAGTATTAGTGAGAAAGAGTCTTGCTGTAGTGCTGCTCGGCTGGCTGTTGCTGTCACAGATGCTTGTCCCTGTCGGTGAGATAAATGACATTCTAGCTACCCTACTATCTGCTTGAATCCTGAGAGACAGAGGCGCTGGTGATGCCCTTCAAAGGCTATACACCATCAACTCTGTGTGTGTGTGTGTGTGTGTGTGTCTGTCTTTTGTCAGGAGAGCAGTGTGTGCATAGGCAGGTGCAGGTGTGTGTGTGTGTGTGTGTGTGTGTGCACGTCACTGTTTTTTTTGGCATGCTAATTATTGAGCACAGTGTGTGCACGCATCTATGAATGCACTGTATGTCTGAAGAAGAACATCATATTTAATCAGATAACATTAGAGTATGTTAGGAGGAAATAATTCATGGGACATATTACTGTTGTGCAGAATCAGCAACGATGAGTCAGGGATGAGCATGTCTTCATGGAGGATGCATGTTAAAGTGTTGCTGCTAAATAAATAAAAGGCTTGACATCCTTGCCCATAAAATCCTTGTTAAAGGCAGCAGTTGTTTGCAGCAATTACAGCACAAGACAAACATTTGTTCCACCGAAAATCTTAATACCAAACATTACCAATTTCCTTTGGCTCCTGGTGAGCGCAAAGCTGCCAGTTGCCTCACTTTGAGCCTATAATACCACATCCTGAGCCCCCAACACTCAGAGTTAATAATGCACCGGTAGCTGAGCGTAGACGCTGCCAGATCTCAGTAGTGACCACAGCTACACTACCATCTCCCTCTGCTTTTGCCTTCAGGTGGGAAGGCTGACCTTTGTGAGCGGCCAGCTGGAAAATGTCAGTGTACCGTAAACTGTTAGCGATCTCAATTTGTGATGGCATTTTCTGAAGCCAGACCCTCAGGCAGCTACAAAGGGTCGTGCCATTGTTGCCTCTGTATGTGGTCATTAGTGTTTATTTACATGTGTGTTTGACTTATTAACTGCTTTCAATCTGTCTGCCACAAAACTTCCGCTCCCTTCTCTCATGTTTCTTTCTAATTCCCGCCTCATTTCTGAGTCACCTTTTGGTTTCTTGGTTGAACCCTCTCTCACTGATAGCAGCTACTCTCAGACTGTGTCTGTGTGCGCCGGAGACATCAAATATTCCAAACGCTGTCCCGGCCGATCTTTCAAGAAAAAACAACAGACACAAAGAGTAAGTTCCCTCAGTTAGAATATGTATGAGTCCTCTGAATGATTTAAGTATGAATCAGGCAGCCTGGTTAGTCTTTCAGCCATGCAGCCTAAAAATGTAAAGTATGATCAGCTAAATCCCCCCACCCCCAGCGCTGATTGTTCGGGCCTATTACTGAAAGAATGTCTGGCTCTGACTGCTGAATAATGAAGGCAGCCTTCAGGGAACGGAGTGAGACGACGGATACAATCTTAATATTGTCGAAGCAGCCAAACACAATGAAGGATATCAGTGGAGAGAACCGTTGCAGAAAGGTTTGGCCTTGCAGACAACACCTGGCGAATGATAGTCAGGACTTTTGGCTTACCTACACCGATAGAGTCCAATGCGCCCTGCGTGGGATAAACCAGGGGAGCCTGCCATTCAGGTTTTCACTACACGACAACAGAATCCACCCAGAATCATTTGGACACGTTTCATTTCTACATCTTTAGTAAAAATAATTTCCAGGTCTCTACTCTACAAGACCCCATTCCACAACACCAACCATCCATTAGGTTCTTGCTGACTCCCTTGTCTTCTAACTAAGCACTCATTTGCTCTTTTACCCATTTTCCCTTCAGGGTTTACCTCGTCCGGCCTCTTTCCAGTACATGCCCTGCACTAGCTGCTTGAATAATGCTTTAATTAGGGAGGAGGCAGAGAGGCTGATCCCATTGTTAACCACACAGTGCTGCTTCCATCTCAGAGCTTTCCCTCTCTGCTCATGTGCGGGAAATCCTGGGACGGCAGGAACAGCACGAGGGAGGGAGAAACTTACTCCTAATCAAGTTACGTCTGATAGAAACAGATACATAGTTCAATCAAATGAATTCATCAAATCGTCTTTTCACACATTAGACAGAAGACCTGATTGGTTCAGGGGGGGGCTACAGACATTTTCAGGCTGTCTTGGCGATTCGGGATGTAACATAAAAACAAAGACCAGCAGGGAATTGGATTTAAAATAACTTAGAGAGCGCTACTAAAACGTTCACACATGCTGTAATGAAAGTAAAAGAAATGTTGCCTTTGACGGTGCACAGAACAGGAATGAAATCTCCGAGACCTGGCCCCATCATCTCCAGAGAGAAGAAGCGATGGTTGAACAAGACAGCTATGGGGCCAGAAATGTGACAGCTAAAGGGATTGTTGAGAGTGGGAATCAAGGGCAGTGTGCTGAAAGCTTTTAGGGAGCTGACCTTTAGCAAACAAAGTGTTGGATGTAGTATGGCTAAATGCCACACAAATAAACTTTATGGAAATCTATTTGCAGGGCAGATGTGGGTTGGACAGGAACCACTGTTTGGGAAAAGAGTCAGAAAGTAGAAGCTTGCTCATGTATTGACTGAAGCATGTCTGTTTTTACTTTGTGTGCGTGGAAAGGTCAGCAGTAGGCACAAGCAGGATTCAGGCAGGAGGAAATTAATAAACTCTGCTCCCTCAACTCAGCACCATTATTATTATTTTCTGGGGATTAGGGCCTAGACACTGGAAAATAATGAATGTTGTATGTGATTCGGTAGAAAAACGTTACTTTATTTCCTGTTAATTAAAGTAGAAATTATAGCATCCTATTTTGTCAGTGTGGCCAAAGAAGGCTTTTAGGAGTAACAAGGTGATTACAGCCAATGTGAATGAATCCAGACCAGACACTGCACCACCCTGCTCAGCATCCAGTACAGTATAAGAAGCAGCACAAATAAAGCCTGGACGCTTGTTTATTCAGGGTGTAGTGTTGCTGGATTTGTTCTTCTGCCTCTACCTTCCCTACTTGTTGTTGCCTCTCTCATTCTTGTTCAGTTTGACTGGCTGATTGAGTGATTTGTCAGAGGCTGGTGCTGCCTTGTCTCAGTCTGGATGAATATTCCTGGCATGAAGACGGTCCCTTAAAGCCTGGGTGCTGTCAGGAGGTCTCTGTGACAACTGATGGGATTTACTGTTGACAAATGACTTTGTGAAAGAGGGTAAGGGCTGGTATTAGGGAGAGAGGTGAGAGAGAGAGGCCACTAGTGTCATTTGACGTGTGCAGTATATCTCAATTTTCTCCCCAAACTGTTGCCTATGAGACTGTAGGGCTCACACAGTTACACAATGCAGACGTACAGCGAGGCAGGGTAGTTGTTTTTGTTGTGTTTATGTGGAAATATTGTATGACTTGGAAATAAATGAGTAAAAAGAACTTCATGTTTGATTTTCCTGTGATTATCTGTATGCGCCAATGTGAGAGGGCTGCACTGTCCTCTGTGATAGATAGTTTTTCACCATCACGGGAGACAAGACAGAGCACACCAATTAACATGGCTTATGACAAATGACCTCCTAGAAGAAGGTCACTGAGAGACCAAACTGCTGGGATTTATAATACACACTATAATGCTTATTCTGTCTGGTGGTGGTCTCAAACCAGTGGTTGTTTGAAAGAGTTTAGTCAGAGTTTTGACTTGCAGGGCTCCTGGATTTAGCCTCTTTCTTGTGTAGCCTCTATTTGGTTTAATGAGTCTAAAACACTGACCCAGCTAAATATTACTGGGATTGTGGTTTATGTTCGATTCTGATTTACACCACCCATGGATGAAAATTGGCAATAAAAGCTGAATGTCTGCTATGTGAGGAGAATTCTAGTTGAACAAATCAGAATTCAGTGTTGTTCACTGGATCCATGAGCAACTGACAAAAAGCCAAAACAAAGTTTAGAATTTTACAAATTTTACATCTTTAAGGGATGACAGAGACAGTACAGAAACACTCACAACAAGCTCCGCTGCTCTTTCCCTGGAGCGGTAGCTTGACTGTTTGGACAGAGCTGAAATGGGAAGCAGCAAAGAGACTGAAAAAGTACAGCCAACAGCCCTCAACGGGCTGCCTCTTTGTGACATTTCAGCTGTGGCTGGAGGCTGTGTGCTGGAGACATTTAATGCATGTGTGCGTGTGCACGAGCGCGTCTGTTTACGTGCGTCTTTCTGCCACTTTTAGGTCTGACAGTCTGATAAGACTTAAAATTATGCTTAGCTATCAGTACATTGTCAGAAGGTCTTCAGAGGCAAGAGTGAGACTGACAAACAAATTTACAGCATCATATCAAAAGACCAGACACACTGTAACACATGGAAGCTAGATTTAGCCATAAACGACACAGGCCATCATGCAGTTTATGAGAAGACGGCCTGGTAGCTCAATGGGTTAAGCGTCAGACTGGGATGTAGAGCCAGACACCCAACGCTTTGGATATAGCAAAGTAAAGTAAAGAAGACGAGGTCTGGTTACAGCTAAGGACTGCACACTACCACAAAAAGAATTTGCTCTGTCAGCATCCAGACTCTATGGAAATCAGTTAACACCACATTTCACCTCGAGTTCCACATGTAAAGAACGAGCCCCGGCTACCTCAGTGCGGTTCGTTGGTTTAAAAAGAACAGGTTAATAGTACTAAATGAAGACTTACGATTCATGTGAAAAAGATTCTAATTAGCATAAAGTTGCTCCAAGCTTTGTTTTAAACACAAGGGTGCACATTATTTAAATATCCTGCCTGTGCTGCGTATGTGAACTCCAACTCTCTGATACTTAAATGAATCTATGGCCTCAACAAAACTGTTTGGTTTAAAAAATTAAAAGTCAACCTCGGGAGGATTTTGGGGTCATTCAATGCAGGCCCCCATGTGCCTCTATGTCCTCCGCCTGGTCATTATGTAGGGTTCTTAGACTGTTCCTCCTGCTACTCCTTACACAAAGGAGCAGGTGTGAGTCCTGCTGCTGGGTTGTTGCTCTTATGCAGTGCCTCACCTGTGTCAAAGGCCAGTATCCATCCAGAGGATTAAAACCATGCTGGGAGATGCAGCAAACCAGCTCGCCTGTGTATGTATTAATGTGCCACCTTGAAGGAACTAGACTGCATCATCGACTTCTGTCGGGAAGGATAAGGAGGGAAAATTTGCATGCAAAATTGTCAGTTGTCGTGTTTTGTTCTCCATTGCACCTGTTGTCTCTTTAATTTTCACCAAAGCAAAAAGAAAATGATTCACAATCACTTGTGCTCCGTAAACAGATCCCTGGAGTTTAATCAACGTGGTGTTATATAGTGATGATTGAGTGTTCTCTGCGTGTTAGCGGTTCTTGTTAAATCTTTATTGGAGCATACAAATCCCTGACATCACCTATCACCGTTCAAATGAGACGAACACAAACAGCTACATATGTAAGGTCAAATCAATTCTATTCTATATAATATTGGCTGGCCTCAGAAGGACTCTTACTCACAGTAGTGAGCTCAGTAAGACCCTGTGGTCACCTGAAATTAAAAAAAAAAAAAGAAGTTGTGACCACGACTATTCCATTATAAATTCTACAAAACCGTAACAATTAAGAAGCATATGTGTCCTGAGGAATGTGGCATTTTCATCTTCACAAATAGTTTGTGTTGGAACTTCCTGAAGGTTATGTACACACACACAGTAACGCACAAAACTTTAGCGGCATGCATTTACACA